>OX016540.1:148934535-149334535 GCA_943590905.1 Sphaerophoria taeniata | reverse complement strand
AACATAATCGACCCGATGTAACGGTATTAGACAAGAGAGACAACACAGCCGTACTCATTGACTTTGCCATCCCTAATAACCACAACATAAAGAAGACCTATGATGAGAAAAGAAGGAGGTACGAAGATATAAAAAGCCAGTGGAACCTGAGGAGCTTCAATCATAATCAGTGCAACAGGGATTGTAGAAAAGAACCTTAAGAAACATCTGCGAGAACTTAAAATCAATGAAAAGTTCATTGAAAAAGTACAAAAATCGATAAAACTAGACACAAGTCATATTGTTCGCAAATTTTTTTTATTAGAATCGTCATATTTTTGTCAGACTTAGGTCCCGAAAATATAATGTATATAACCGTAAAAACGAGAAAAACAAACCATAATAATAATAATAATAATAATAATAATAATAATAATAATAATAATAATAATAATAATAATAATAATAATAATAATTAGGGCAACCAAAAATATGCTCTATAAAAACCATTTATAGCGCTTTAAATATGCTCTAAAAAGCCAATTATATGCTCTAAAAATATGCTCTAAAAAATGTTGAAATTGCAAAAAAATCTTAAATTTCGTGTTTTTTTTTATAGTTTATTGACTTGTCAACAAAAAAAAAAAAAACAGACGTCAAAATATCTTTAGAGACAAATAAAAGAAAAAAAAACAAAAACATAAAAAGCTAAATAAATACCAAAAATCAAAAATGAAAATATGAACCAGAATAATTGAAAAAAAAATATTTGTTAAAATTTTTGTTGCAATAAAGGAAAACAGTTTAACTTAAAAGTTTTTCTCTGAAAACATTTTTGTATAGGAACATCATCCGCCAGTTATACGTGCAAAATTTAATGCCATTATTTCAGATGCAGTTTTTTTTCTACGAATAAATGCTGCCATAATAAACAATTTTAGCCCTCTAGTTTTTCCGAAATACCGATAATTTTTTTTTCTTATTGGAGTCGATGGTATTAATATTAACTTGGGCATCGATCAATAATTTTATGTTAGCTGAAGGCCGATTGTTTCCAGTTGTGCAATATATTTCAATAAAAATGTTTAATTGGATCATAGAAATATCAAGTCACGTTTAATGCCACTTCATTAAAACAATTTTTTAATAACTCGTATTGCAGCTGATTCCTCTTCATGTAGTGTTTCGAAAAGGCTTTTCACTTTTTTTAAAAACATTTCTACACAGTAAACTGCTTCCCTCCAAGATACCCAATTAGTCGGAATCGTTTGCGAAGGAAGTGGTGTTTCCGGTACAATATCCTTGAATACTTTTATTCTTGACGGAGCTTTTAAACACTTTTTTAACGTTGCGATGAAAATATCAACTTTTGGAAATTGACCTCGAAGTGTTTCACAAGTTCTATGGAGCCTGTGGGCCTCACAAGTGATATGCGTTACCTTTGGATAAAATACTTGAATAGCATCGCGAATTTTTCGAAAAAAAAGTTTAAAAAAAAATATTTACTCTAACATTTGCAACAAAAATTACAAATAATGATGAAATATGCCAAAATATGCATTTTAAAGCAAAATATGCAAAAATATGCATTTATAACAAAATATGCTAAAATATGCTCTAACGAATAGGGTCCAAAACGTTTGTTTTTTCATGAAACGTATTCCTATCTTGTCAATTGTCAAATTCGACGTTCCAAAAATAACATGCTCTAATAATAATAATAATAGTAGGGTAGGAAGACAGCACCGAAGAACCAATGCCTATAAGTGGCTTATATTCTTCGGCAATTCCTTGAGTGCTTGTACAATTGTATGCCAATGCTGAGCGGCTGGGTTAAGAATAATTTTTTTGTGACAGACATAGGTATAGCTGTGTCACTATTTGGCAAGAGGCAATAACCTTCAATAAATTCTTCACAAGTAGAATTGTTGATGACTGTAAACCACTTAGGCTCTATTTATTTATTTAAATAAACTTTTAGACACGAATCGAATCCACAACTTCTATTTTACTGATCAATACGCGGGTGCGCCACACATAACGATGTCGAAAATAAATTGATATGATATGAAAAAGTTGGTAGCCGCATGAAAACATAACATTTGATTGAATACAAATTCAAAACTATTAAATTTTAACGATTTCAAGCTAGTATATTATCCTTTTGCTTATCTCACATATGCAATCGTTTATTTTCAAAAGAAGGGCAACCGAGTGTATAATTGACTTTTTAACACCAAAAGCCCAATAACCTTCGAATTTAGATTGAAATCCAATATCAAAAGGTCCCGATCTCCAAATTTATTTATTCAATTTAGTTGTTTTTGCTTACTCCTGGACCTGTTTTCAAGGACAACCATAATCCTTGCTCACTATGAATCGTTATTTATGCAAAAATATTTATAGACTACCCTATTAATATTTTGGCTATACCTATCTAATTGAAAATAAACACAATCTTATTAATATAAAACCGATAAGAATTCCGCCATAAACACAATCCTTTTCAAGTTAACTTAATTGTATATGCTGGATTTTATATTCTTGTTTTACATCCTCATATAGCGTGCTATAGCCATTTCATTACATTGGTGTGGGTATACCCAAATAACAAGCCCGAAATGTCGTTCTACTTTATCAACCACCCACAGCTTCAGCTTCAGTAATATCCATCGACTACGTCGTCCTTATTCATATAATGGCTTTTGTTTTCTCAGACTAATTAAGAATTATGTGCTGTGTAGCTTGAGTGTGTGTGAATGTTTGCATGAATAAGAACGCAGATATAAGTGGTAGATTTATGTAGGTAGATAGATTCGTATTTACCATGTCACGCTCAGAGTTAATTTTATTTTCAAGCTAACTATTTTATAAAGTTTTCAGCTCCCAGTTTGTATGTTTATGCCTGAGTGTGTAAGTGCGTATGAATTCTTTATTTTAATTTCCTTTTTGCTCTACATACGAATAAGTCCTTTTACTCAGTTATGTCCCTATAGACACTGAAACTGCCTTACCGTAATTAATATTAATTCAAGCTGATTAGAAGTACAAAACAAAAATGCACACACAAATACAAGCACACAATACAACGGAGACAACACACATACTTTTAATTTAATTTCCCTAGACATCGAAGGGATGTTAAAATTTATACAATTTAGGGAACATTTTTCGAAATACTTATCCATAAATCTTTCGATAATCTAAATAATAAGACTTTTTTTTAATAACGCTTGTGTCAGCCTTACATTACATTACATTTCACAGTACTTCGCACATAAATGTAACGAACTACAGACACATAGCAGCACTGGTGACTGAGACCATCGGCTGGGACAGAACAAGACATACAACAGAGAGAGACAGATAGACACATAGAAAGAAAGCACACATAACAGAAACCTACGTGGCTCAGAGGAGGAGACTTAGATTTGTATTGTCTCATGTTATCGCACAGGTGGCCTCAGATAAGCTGGCGATTACTGTAGAAAAAGAATGCTGCTGGAGCTGGGGTTTGAACCCGTAGCGTTCGGCTTAGCAATCCTCTACTCTATCCTCTGAACCATGGCCACCTGCTTGTGTCAGCCTTTATCAATGCCTTACTAATTCGAAACATATAATCAGCCAAAAACATCAGGAACCTACTTATAAGTAAGTGTTTATATTAACTTAATAATAATACTGCATTGTACAAACCAGCGTTGTCGCCCAGTCTATACATCATGAATTTGTCAATTCGACTAAAGTTTTATAAATGCAGCATGAATGTTACACACGCCGAAGGGAGTTGATCTACAAACAAATATCATACAGAACGAGTTTATATAAATATGAGGGGATTCATAAAGGAACATAGAACTGTGGGTGAAGTATTCCAAAAAGTAATAGTATTCCACTTAAAAATCGATAACTATACTATAACTGTAACTGTTGATCGTTCTGAGGTATACCCATAGAGGAGGCATTACCTACAGTCGCAACTCGTTCCCTTTTTTTTAAAATCACCGTTCACCGTCCAAAAAATTTTGTGTTTACTTTCTTTTCTTGTGCCCGTAATTCTGAGTAATCTCATATCAATGCAAATGGTACCTTCCCACTTGAAATGCATTGAGAAACCTTCACATTCGCATTGATATGGACATTTTATCAAATTTAATTTTTTAGGTCGAAAGAGACCAAAATGCCTTAATTTGTGACTCTTAGTCTGGGTCTGGGTATACCGATGAGGCACGAGTCAGTTGAATTGTTTTAATGGAGTAATTCAGCTAAAGCTAACTATCTCTCTTAAGAATTTTCCAAGAAAATAACAATAGAAGAGAAAAAGAGACATTAACCGTTTCACCGATCCCGATGTACAATGTCGTCTCAGTAGTGGATCTACCGCATCCATTTGAATTCTTACCAAAAGGTTCAAGTGCCTGTGAGGATTTTTTACTTGCGACCAGTGCTGCCGTTTTGGAATCTAATAAAAACAGGAGATTTTCTGTTGAGTGTTTAACAAGAATAGGATTGTATTTCAATATTAAGAGACCTCTGTTATAATTAGGAAAAAAAACTGCAAGATTTTAAAAACAAGGACTTTTTTTCTTCAAGCTTACACACATTAATTTGTATATGTTATGTGCATTGGTTTTCTTATATTTAAAATTAGTTTTTTATAGCTTGCAAATGATTCTCCGTAACCTTAAAGGTTGTACAATCAATATCATCGTCCTCGTCCCGCAAATGGGATCTTATTACAGCGAAAGCATTTAATGTCTTATTTCCCAAACAGTTCCGTTTTTTTGTTTTTTTTTTTTATCAGTAATTATGCTGAAAATTCTTTCACATTCTACATTTGAATGTGGCAAACATAGAACAATTTCGGCCAATTTAAAAATATTTTTAAATAAAAATTCATCCTTGTAATCCTTGATGCTTGAAATGATTTTCCATAATTCTTCAATTTTCAAGTCTTCAAGTTTTTTTTCAATTTTCTTCGTAAAAGTGTGAGGGTAAGCTATGCCACTCATTAAGAAGTTCAAATTTACTGAGAATTTTGAAACACCATCACCAAGCAATTCAAGCGATTTTAAACCATCTCTTCTATTAAATCTATACTTAAATCTAAGGCTAAATACGGATTTAAAAATTGAAATTCCTTGAAGAACTCATTTTCGATAGGAAATCGTTTTTTACTTCTTTACATCCTAAAATGTAAAACTGTAAAGCATTTTCACGAATTCTGAAAACATCTTGTGAAGACAAATTTGATGTTTTAAAAAATTCTTCACATTCGGCACCTAAGTAAATTTGAGAAAAATGCTTATAGTTATTATTAGCATCGGAAATTAATGTCTAGTAGGCTGGAAACTGCAAACGTCAAAATGAAACAGGTGTGTGATTAACATTGAATAAAAAGTCATTGTTTTCGATGAATTGACATTTATTTTATTTCTGAGAACTACAGACTCCTGTAATAACAGGAGAAACGGCAGCACTCAGTAGCGTAGCGTGTGGGGGGCAAGGGGGGCAAATGCCCCGGGCGGCACTTGTTTGAGGGGCGGCAAAAAAGGGGCGGCGGCAAAAAAAAAAAGGTTACCAAAACAAAAAACCCTGCACTTGTTTGAGAGGCGGCAAAAAAAAGGTAAAAAAATTGCGACCGAAAATTTCAAAGAAAATTTCTGAATAAGCAACGCAGCAAAACAATCCCTCATTAAATTATTCTTTGACAAGCAGAACACATATCTTTTGGGACGGGTGGTGAGGCAAGAATTGGAAGTAAGACTTCAGAAAGATCAAACCATTGATCAAACTGAGGAAAAACTCTTGGCTAATAAATCAAAAAAATGGCAAGAAATTCTTGTTAGAATGGTTGACATCATTAAATTCCTAGCAAAACAAACTTTAACTTTTCGTGGCCATAGAGAAGACCCTACAAGCTCTAACAGAGGCAACTTCTTAGAGCTAGTACATCTCATCTCAAAGTATGACCCAGTCCTTCGTGAGCATCTTGTAAGAATAAAAATGAATGAAAAAATATCAACAAGTTATATGTCGCCACAAATTCAAAATGAATTTATAAACATTTTAGGAGAAGAAGTGCGACATCAAATTATTTCTGAGGTGAAAAAAGCGAAATACTATTCAATAATTTTTGATAGCACTCCTGATATTTCCCACAAAGACCAGACCAGTCAAGTGTTGCGGTATATAAAAATTGAAGATCATCATATAAAAGTGGTGGAATCCTCTGTTGATTTCATTGAAACGAAAGATAAAACTGCTGAGGGCATTGCCGAGATGATCCTTTGTAAACTAAAAACCGACGGCCTCGATATAATGGATTGCAGGGGTCAAGCTTACGACAATGCCGCTGTTATGGCCGGAAAAAAACACAGGAGTCCAAAAAAGAATTCAAGACATAAACCCGAAAGCCCAGTTCGTTCCATGCTCAAATCACTCTTTAAATCTTGTTTGCCTGCACGCTGCTGCAACTGAGTCCGACTCAGATACTTTTTTCGGAACATTGGAACATTGTTGATTGCAATGTCAACTCATCGTTGGGACGGGACGGACGTCCTGATTGCGACTACTGTTAAATCGTTGAAAAGGATTCAAGAAACAAGATGGGGTGCAAGAGAGGATTCTGTGGAGACCACATACTCTTACTATGAGGATATTTTAAGTTCTATAGAAAAGCTTACTGAGACAGGCGAAAGCTTAAATACGAGAACAGATGCAGGAACTTTGCTTATAAAAATGTAATCCTTTTCTTTTCTCTGCTTTTTGGGCTTTTGGAAACCTGTTCTTCATGAAATAAATGATTGTCAAATTTACTTACAAACCGAAGGTCTTGACCTTTATCAGTGTGCAGCTAAAATCAGTGCTCTACTGACTTTTCTTGAAGATACAAGAGAAAAATTAGTCAATGATGCTCTTGTTTACGCAAGGAATTTGTGTGAAAGCTTAGGTATTTCCTTGGATCCTCCCAGAAGGAAAAAAAGGAAGCACATCTTTGGTGATGAAAGCACAGATGTTAGTCTGTCTCATGACGAAGAGTTGAGAAGAAAATTGTTTTCTTCCTTAGATAAAATCATCGTCGAAATCAAGGAGAGATTTAACCAATTGCAAAGTTTTGCCAAAAAATTCGACTTTCTTTCAGCTTCCAAGCTACTGGCTGAAAATTTTGATTACGATTCGGAACTTGCATTCAATGAGCATGATGTATCTCCCGATGATTTCAAAATAGAACGTGGTCGATTAAGAGCCTTTGCATCTTCCTTGGAAAGACTTAACGATCTTGAAACAACAAACCCGTTTGAAATATTAAATTTCATAGTACAGTCGAAGTTAGAAACAAGTTTGCCAAACATTATCATTATGCTGCGTATTTTTTTAACAATAGCAATAAGCAATGTCGGATGTGAGAGGAGTTTTTCAAAACTAAAACTAATAAAAAACTATCTCAGGTCAACAATGAGTACTCTAAGGTTAAGTAACCTAGGAATTCTAGCCATAGAAATGCAAAAAACTGATGCGATTGACACCGAAACTATAATAAAAGAATTTGTGTGTAAAAAACAAAGAAGACAAATAATTTAAACATTTTCTACCTTTTATAAATTATTGTTAAATATGGGTAACGTACAAACGTACATAAGTCAATGTCAGTTGAGTTGCTTGCCACAATGTAATTAAAAAAATCAAATTTGCTTAATTTAAAAATGGAAACAAATGTTCATTAAAAATAAAAATATACGAAACTTTCCTTATTAAAATGAATACAAAAATTAAATTTTTGCTTTATATGTACTAGTAATAACCAAACTGAAGTGATTTAAAAAATTAAATATAATTTCTTAATCTTAATTTATTTTTTGAGCTTTATTTTACAGTGAGTATGCAATTTAAAACATTAACCAAATTTGAATGTTAGGTTCCTTAAAACGTGGTTACTTTCAACATGGTTATAATCGATATACATTACCTACAAATAAATGGATACTTTGTATGTACGGTTCATTATGGAAGAAATGGTAGTGTTCACCAACTTTTGGGGCGGCAAAAGTTGGTCTGCCCCGGGCGGCAAAAACCCACGCTACGCCACTGGCAGCACTGCTTGCGACATCATACTAATTTATTTTATATACTAGCCGACCTGCAGGACAATATACCCGCTCTTAAGAAATTGAAAGTGGTGACTTAAAAGTTGAGTGTGCAGTTTTCTTCTATCTGAACTCTATTAAAGACAAAAAAGTAACTATTACCACAGTTTTAGTAGAAGCAACGGGCAGTACAATTTTTCCAGATTCTCTTACTTTTGCCAATATCAAATTTGCGAAGAATGCTTGTTTAACATTGGCACCGTTTGTCATTTAAAAAACATAATTTTTATTTTTTCTAAACCTTATACCTATTCAGAAAAAAAAATTAGGAAAATCGGTCAACCGGTGCGGACTGTTAGCGAACGAACACAAAAAA
Organism: Sphaerophoria taeniata; assembly: GCA_943590905.1. Classification (NCBI taxonomy): domain Eukaryota; kingdom Metazoa; phylum Arthropoda; class Insecta; order Diptera; family Syrphidae; genus Sphaerophoria; species Sphaerophoria taeniata. Next base: position 149,326,093 of record OX016540.1, on the reverse strand, counting down.
AAGCTGTTCTTAAACATATATGTATAGAGGATAAAGAGGAAAGATTTGTATTTGTAATGAATAAACTCAAAAACGACTGATCGTATTTGAAACATTTGTTCACTATTAGAAAGCTACATTCTCCCTAAGTAACATAGACTATATTAATTTATTATTAGATAACCCACCAAACGCTGTTTTACCATATAAGTGTCAATCTTCGGAAATACTAATCCGATTAGAAAAATTCTTTCACTATTAAAAAACTACAATATTCAGGACTAATAAAGGCTACATTTTGTTACTAGCTGACCCAGCAAACGCTGCCTTACCACACAAATGTTAATCTTCGGAAATACTTATCCGATTTTAACGAAGGTAACGAGTAGCGGGGTATCGGGTAGTGTAAATGACGGGTAGTTGGGTATCGATGTGCGGAAGGGGAAATTATTAGAAACAATTCATCTGGAAACTCTGTTAAACGACGGGAAAACTGCACACCCAAGCTTTAAGTTACCACTAACAATTTAGAGCGGATACAACATCCCTAGAAAATCAAAATATAGACCCAAACGTTATTAGGACTATCAGCAACATGTACAAAAATAATGTAGCACAAATAAAAACAGAGAGTACAGGACGTAAATTTAAAATAACAAGAGGCGTCAGACAAGGAGACCCGCTTCCACCACCGCTATTTAGTGCAGTTTTAGAGGATATTTTTCAAAAGATGAACAGGAAGATGTTTGGTATAAGGATGTGGACAACTTCTAAATAACCTAAGATTTGCGACGATATATCTACAAAAGCTAAACATATACAAGAAATGACAACAGAAGTTATGCTTGTGCAAGAATTATAGACTACAAATCAACAAGTCAAAAAACAAAAGTGATGACAAACCACATCAGAGAGGATATAATTCTGGACCAAGAAAAAATTGAATACATAGAAGACTACATATACCTGGGAAAACTAAAAACCTTTAAGGACCAAGAAAAAAAAAGAAATCAACAAACACATCACAAAAAGCTGGAAACAATTCTGGAGCCTCAAACAGATTTTAGAGCTGGACCAAAGTGTGGAAACCAGAAAATATCTCTTGGACTCCGCTATTTCACCGGTGCTTACTTATGGACTACAAACCCTGAGCTTGACAACGAAATCTGTCAATCCAAAATGGAAAGAAAAATTTTCAAAATAAGACCCACAGCGAAAGGATAAGAAATGAAGACATCCGAAACAGTACTCGAATAATTGACGTGATAGATAGAACCAAAAGACATATTTCAAGAATACAGGAACAAAGATGGACAAAGTTGGCAACAAAATAGAGACCGGAAAGCAAGAGACCAATAGGCCGACCGAACAAGAGATGGAGCGACGATCTTTGCCAAATAAACGAACATTGGTACAGTGAAGAAAAAAATCGAGACCTAATGGCCGCCTTGGGAGAGGCCAAAAACTAATAATAAAAATTGATGAAATAAAAAAAAAATCAAACTATCAAATATTAATTATTAATTATTATCTTACTTTTCTCTTATTTTCTAATTAATAATTCTAAATTTGTAATTTGTATTAATCTATTCAAATAATTTGTGTAAATTCTAATTAAAAATTGTTAACTTTAAATGATTAGGCAATAAAAGCTTATAATAATAATAATAATAATAATAATAATAATAATAATAATAATAATAATAATAATAATAATAATAATAATAATAATAATAATAATAATAATAATAATAATAATAATAATAATAATAATAATAATAATAATAATAATAATAATAATAATAATAATAATAATAATAATAATAATAATAATAATAACAACATCCGGGTGGTCCGCTAGTATAGAAATAATGTATGTATTAAGAAAAAACCTAAGATTTTGATCAAATATGACATTGCGATGATACATAATTCTTTCAACAACTGGCGAATTAAGTTGATTCTAATTCAATACACTTGGGAATTAAATGGATTTTAATTCATAATTCACCTACTAGCTTATGACTTAATGATTTTCAATTCATAAACATGCAACCGTGCACTGATGTTTTTAATTTAAGAAAAAACTATTGTTTTTTCTCCAAAACAATTCCGGTTTTTTTTTTTTTTTTAATTACAAGATTTTCTAGAAAAATAACAGTCGGTTCAGTGTTTTTCTTAGAATTAAATTTTTTAAGAAATTTTATCGCATTATTTTTTTTTTCTTAGTTAAAATGTGTTAGATATCTATTTCAATTTTAATTTTTTGTATGTATTTTAATTGCATACATGTTTTCATGTCTAAATGTTTTTTGTGAGTTAGGTCTTTGAATCAGGAACATGTTCGTGCAACCCATGTGAAAACTTTTTTTTTACTGTCTTCTACGGTAGAGTTCACATATCATGTATATACAATATACACATGTCAATTTTCCTTATAATTTTGTTAGATTAAATTAATTTGCTTTATATTTTACTGAGAGCCCTTCAATCGTAATTCATTTGCTTTGTACTCAAGACAGCACTGACTTGTTCCCTATATATCTAGTTTAATCTTTATAATCAAGTGTTAGGTGTGCTACGAATTATTACATATTTTATCAGGATTTATATTAACATGTACAAGCGTACATTTATATTTGAAATCATTATACCCACTCAAAGAAGCTATATTATTAAGAGGCAAATTTCTTGGTATTCAAAATGAGGCGGTAGCAACGGCTGGAAAGTCAATGAGGTTTGGAGTTGGAGGTATTTTAATTTCTAGCTTATCCATCCTTTGCAGGCAATTTTCTTTCTCTTTGGTATTTTATGTATTTTTAATTAATTCATCACAAGAAAGGAAACGCGAACGCAAAAACGCAAACTTAACTTCGTGTAAGTATATTTTTATAGAATACGTTGTTATGTATTAGTTGATGGTGTACCTAAGCAGGGAGTAAAAAGGTAGCTGTTGGGATTTTTTGTTCAATTTTAGGAAACTGCTCTATAATGGTAATGTGTGCATCTTTGTTTCCGGCAATAGAAGAAAAGAAAATAACTCTTGTTGGAATGAGAGGTTAATGGCAAAATGGTGTGGGTGTGAGTATTCAAAATTTAGTCTATTTTATATTTAATTAATGTGATCTTGTTAGTCTATTTAAACTAATCACGTTTTTTTTTATCCATGCCAATCGGTTATAGAATTGCCTGTCATTATCTATTAATCATTTACAAAATCTGAACGACTTTTAAGGGGCAGTCTTTGAATTTGTATCAACGCAATAATTCAAATCTTTTCTCCATGCATACATGTATCACTTAAGGATTATTCACATGAACTCGAACAACCACCAACGAATGAATGAGTTTTTAATTCGTCACGAATGAACAACCAAAACTTAAACAAGAATTATTTTTGAGGTTTAGTACGTGCGATAATTTTGTTCGTTGGGAGTGTGGATGGTGTGGCACGCAAATAGAGTTTCGCAGTTCGTTCGTATTCTTTTCTGGACGAATACATTTGTTTTCCCATATTTATTAATATTTGTTAATAAAATGTAAATCTATACATAACAATGTCTTGCGCTTGAAACGTAGGTATCTAAAATCACAATATCTCATTTATTCGTCGTTCATTGGTCATGCTCATGTGACTAACATCATAATGGAATATATGGCAAGTATTGTATTCGTAAGATCAAATATGAGATTAAGATGATAGAGATGTCGAAAAAAGTAGGTCCGCCGATTCCCTCACTCTGTCTGCCTGTCTATAAACGCACCTACAGCCTTACAACTGGTTCGATTTACTTCAACTTTGGAAAATAGTGGTTTGAGCAAATTTGGGTAAGGTATTTTATTGATTTATTTTTAAGATTAAAATTTAGGGTAGCCACCATACAATTTTTTCGGCTTAAAACCTAAAGATTCAATGTTCTCACAAACCACTCCTACTATTTTTTTTTTAAATATCTCCGCAAATTTGTTTCAAAACACTAGTTTTTTTTAATGAAAAAAAATTATTATTTATTATTTTAGCCAAGTTCTCTAGCAACTTTGGCACTACACCCTTATTTATAGGAAACAACTCAGGGCATTTTCCACACCTCTCTAACTTCTATACCAAAGAAGCCAAAAGTTTCAAACTCACATTATTTGTTAAGCTAGTCAAGAAGAAGCACCTCAGTTTTAGATTTTTAGCGTTTGTAGTTTCAATGTTCCAAAATTACGAAAACCGTAACTGACTGACTCACTGACTCACTCACTGACAGACCATCAAAATTATGAAGCACTTCCTGTTGCCCTAGAAACTTGAAATTTGGCATAGTGATAGGTCATGTGGTCCGTACAAAGGAAAAAATCGAAAATTTGAAATTTTTCAATCACGGGGTGTGGTAGCCGCCTACTCTTACATTATTAGTTTAAATTATTTGGAGCACTTTGGAGTGCAGTAGAATCAAGAAATTTGGCACAGTGATAGGTCATGAAGTACATACAAAGGAAAAAATCGAAAATTTGAAAATTTTCTGTCAGGGGCGTGGTAGCCGCCTACTTTTACATTATTAGAATAAATTATATGGAGTACTTTGGAGTACAGTAGATTCATGAAATTTGGCATACAAGAACAACATGCAATAGAACAAATAAAATATGAAATTTATGATTTTTAACTGAGGGGGCGTGGTACCCACCCACTTAAAAATAAATTTTATAATATATATAAGGCACCTCTGATCATCGTAGAATATTGAAATTTGGCAAACTAGCAATTCTGCAAGTCAATATGTCTTTCGAGATTTTCACCTTCACACCAAAAACATAAATGTAAAAAAAGAGCCAAGTTCTCCCGTACAAAAATTATGCTTACCAAATCAGCCATGAAAAGTAATGAGATCTAAACGAACGCCAAGTTCTAAGATTCAGCATGTTCTCGTAGGTGCATTGCAAATGTTTTAAGTGGAATTACATCGAATCAACTATTAGTTTTGAAAGAAACTTGTAAACTAATGTAAATTAGTTAATTTTTTTTACTTGGCAGGTTTTCTCTTAGTAACCTACTATTAAAAAAGTTTGGAAAACTTGCTAAGTAAAAACAAATTAACTAATTTACATTAGTTTACAAGTTTCTTTCAAAACTAATAGTTGATTCGATGTATTTCCACTTAAAACATTTGCAATGCACCTACGAGTACATGCTGAATCTTAGAACTTGGCGTTCTTTTAGATCTCATTACTTTTCATGGCTGATTTGTTAAGCAAAATTTTTGTACGGGAGAACTTGGCTCTTTTTTTATATTTATGTTTTTGGTGTGATAAGATTTTCAGAAAATTAGTAGTCCGATCAGCGTCCTTTTTTTTGGGAGAACATATATATTACTCAAATTATTTTTTGGATTTTTAAGAAATATTTTTAAACTTTTTTTTCAATATCCTGCATCTCGAAAACGGACCAATATTAAAAATTGAAATTCAAGAATTATATGTATATTTACATGTTCTTGAACACTGCATTTCCCGAGTACTCTTAGGACATTTTTGAATAAAATTATATATACAAAATTAATAAACAAAAAACGCTACAAGGAATTTAAAAAAAAATTACAAAAATCAACACTTTCTTAAGAAATTATATGGAATACATTTTTTTCAGATAAAATGTGCTTTTGAGGTATATATTGCAATTTAAATTTTTATTTACGAATTTTAAGTACATGTTTTTATTTTTTAATTCATACTGAATTGATTCAGAAGCAATATGAAAAAATTTCTTGAATTGAAATGATTCCTTAAGGTCTTATATTTATTATTTGGTCATGGATTGCTCATATTTGCTTTAACTAAACAGGTTTCACATTAATTTTACAAAAATGGTATACAATACCTCGTTTTCTTATTTTATTAATTTTATCACTTGCCGACCTACGGAACGTTGTACCCGCTCTAAAAAAATTGCTTGTGTTATATTAAAGGTTGAGTGTGCAGTTTTCCCGTAACTTAACAGAGTTGCAACAGTTACAATTTTACCAGATTCTCTTACTTTTGTTAATATTAAATTTGTATTAATTTAATTTTGTAAAATATTGGAAATTGCTATGAATTTATAAGAATAAAACATCTATCTATCTATCTGAGCTTTGTTTCATATTTGTTTGTTCGCAATATTCAGAAATCTTCGTTCTACGTAAAATTTATTTGACTTATATATTTCTTAATGTTTTTTTTTTTTTTTTTAATGAAAGGTGCAAGGGATAAACATAAGTCAATTCTTTTTTGGGTAGGTATATTGTTCTAAATAAATGAGGTTATCCCTTACTTTTTCTGATTTCACTGTCTTGTCTTGTATTGTTTTTTTTTTTGTAGGTAAATGACTGCTCTGACTTACAATTATTTTTGTTTGGTTTTTCATTGTCACCTGTTTTGACGAACATGATTTGTTTTATCTTAATTAAATGCAGCCTATATTACTCCTAAATATTCTAATTTTCTATGAAAAACTTTTTATTACATATCAGATAATGAAAAATCGGATATGAAAAAGCAACGTTTTCTGGGTCAGCTAGTAATAAAATACAACTTAAATTACTTTATTACTATTTTGTTTTCTGTTTGTGAAAGAATCGGATCACTTTTTTCGAAGACGTAGGTATTAGAGTAAGAGGTCAGATTACTAAACCCATAGGGATATGGATTTTGTACCCATTATTAGATAGAGTTTTTGGAGACAAATACAGCGCACCAGGGTTGCCTGTCCAAGTCCGGGGCATAAGGGGTAAAAAGGGGCACTGAGAGTGCGTTTTTTGGCCAAAATTTAAACCCACAGGGATATGGATAAAATTAGTGTCCAAGTATAGAGCTCGACGAGACGAAACAGAATATTATGGGTTGCCTAGTTCAAACCGGGGCGAAGTGGTCGGCAACCGCCTCAGAAGCCACCGATTTTGAACCATAAAAAAACCTACAGGGATATGGCTAAATTTGGTACCAAATTCAAGGTCTGAATGTACTCCCACTCGGCAACCCTACTTCAATGAAAAAAGTGCACGATAAAAATTTTCACTAAAACATTCATAACTGGTTTAGTTTCTTATCAAGTTTTTTGGTTTATATAAGAATAGAAAGCCTTACGTATGTACAAAAATAATAAAATGTCAAAACCTATATAAAGATGTAAGTTTGCATATACAGGGTGTCCCAAAATTCAACGATAAGCCAGAACCAGGGGGTGGCCCTATTCATGACTGCATGGAAAAAAAATATAAAAAAAAATCAAACGCCATTTTGTTTCAAATTACAACAAAAAATGTAAATTCTCAAAATAAAAAAATGTCTCTTGACATTTTTTGCTACTGTGACCACAAATTTTCATTAATTTTTGATTTTATATTTTTATCAGAATCTTAGAACATATAGCATCCTTTCCTAGTTTCCGAAAATTCCAAATTTTCAGCGGTTTTTTCCACGACAATTAATCAAAAAAGTTTTTTTCCATAAAATTTTAATTTTTTTTTTAGTTTCAGTCCACTTTCAGTCATCGTGGTTATAAAAAAATGTATGGACACTACCATGGCGTCTTTTTTAAAAAATTGGCGCAGGTTATCAAGATTCTAAAATGGTATAACACTTTGGCTAAACTTGCCAGAAAAAGAAGTAATGCATACTTTTTCATAACAACAACCGATTTTCAAAAACTTTTTCTGTTCAAATAAATCACTTCCCTATGAGTCTTCAGAATGAAGTACATTTTATTAGGCCCAAATATTTTCTGTTTGTTTATTTTAAATCGTCATAATGTTCATTTAATTAAAATACAAAAATTCTAAATAAGAAAAAATGCATAAGTGCCATTTAGGAGGCCGATTTTCGTTTTAAACCTCCATTATCAATTTGTGTGGCAATGATGACATTTTTTGTGATTTTGCCCTTAGGAATTTTCACACAGTTTCAAATTGCTATTATTCTCAATTTTCCTTGGAAGTCCATATGAAATGACATATCGTCGCCCTAAAATTGGGTTGCCGTAAACGCCAAAACTCTTTTTTTGAGTTTGATATGCAGTCTTATGTTTTCGAGGGTGCTCTTTCCAAATCTTTCATCCTCTTGGCTCTATCTCTTTCCATTGCGGAGATATTCGGAATGGTTTTGACTTATATACATCTAATTCATAAATTTCAAGTATTATTTTGACGTAAACGCCCAATTTTGGCATATACGTCAAAATTTCCATACAATTTTCCAAAATTTTATTGCAAGAATTGATTTGACGTACGTTATTTATCTTCCAATGTACTCCGTAAAAGGAAAAAATATTTTTAGTATTGTTTTGACTTATGTGTATACAAAACGATAACTTAGACATGCACGTACGTCACTAAATAAAAAATTTTTTTTTCTTAATTGGCCGTACGTGCATACGATTTTACTTGAACTGGAAAAAGTATAAATAGAGTTCCTTCGAGAAAATTTTATATTTGTTTCCCAGCTTCCATCAAGAGGACACTTAGAATCATATTATTAATTCATAATTCTTGCAGATTCATCTTCCACTAAAAAATAAGAAACGGTGTAAATTTTTATTCATTTTTAATTTTTCCGATTGAAAAAATAACTTATCAGTTATCAGTTCATATGGCCCAGGAGCCCCCATACAAGAAATTCCCGTCATCGCGCCCACTAAAATTTTTAATGAGGAATAAAAGATAAAGCCAAGATGAATAGGTTAGCTTGGTCGGCGTGAATTGAGTTAGCCAGAAAGGCTTCGCATACCTGTTGCGATTTGGTGTATTTTAGACTTTTGTGCTACTTGAGACCGAGCTATTCTGAGAAGTCTGTAAGTTAAGTTTTTGTATTGGAATGCCGTATGTGCCACATTTTTTGACGTACGTGCACGAGATAAGAATTTTTTTTGATTTTGTGGCGTATACGGCAATCATGTTTTTTTAATTAATTGTAAATATTTTATAATCTAAAAGAATTCATGAATATCTGCTTGCACTTTTAGAAAGAAGACACTCCTAAAAGTATCTTGTAAAAAAATCAAAAAATCTCAGCGGTTAGTTTTTCTGAAACTGGATGTCAAACATTCAAATGCGATTTCCCAAAAACGTAAAAATGGCGTTTACGGCAACCCAATTTTAGGGCGACGATATGAAAAAAAGGCTTGAAAAGCTTCTTAAAGTCACTGAAAACCAAATTAATTTAAAACGTTTGGTTACTGAGTTATGTGGTCAAACGTAATTTCAATGAAAGATGCCGTTAAATCCAAATTATCATTTTATATATGCAAACTTACATCTTTATATAGGTTTTGACATTTTATTATTTTTGTAAATACGTAAGGCTTTCTATTCTTATATAAACCAAAAAAATTGATAAGAAACTAAACCAGTTATGAATGTTTTAGTGAAAATTTGTATCGTGCACTTTTTTCATTGAAGTAGGGTTGCCGAGTGGTTTGCCCCGGCTTAGCCAAGGCAACCCTATATATTCGTAAGGAGTACATTCAGACCTTGAATTTGGTACCAAATTTAGCCATATCCCTGTAGGTTTTTTTATGGTTCAAAATCGGTGGCTTCTGAGGCGGTTGCCGACCACTTCGCCCCGGTTTGAACTAGGCAACCCATAATATTCTGTTTCGTCTCGTCGAGCTCTATACTTGGACACTAATTTTATCCATATCCCTGTGGGTTTAATTTTTGGCCAAAAAACGCACTTTCAGTGCCCCTTTTTACCCCTTATGCCCCGGACTTGGACAGGCAACCCTGGTGCGCTGTATTTGTCTCCAAAAACTCTATCTAATAATGGGTACAAAATCCATATCCCTATGGGTTAAGTAATCTGACGGTCGCCTCTTAGACTATATGACAACAATATCTACATTATGTCAAAACAACGTTAACTGAGTCAGCTAAAAAGATAAAAAGTATCCTAAATTCCTAACTGATTCCTGGTTTATACTTTTCCACTAATTTTGAGCCAAATTGATTCCGCTTTTCCTAGAAGACAGGACTCGAAGAACACCAACCAAGAAAAATGATTTTTGGATCATAACCCGGTAACCAGACCTTGCAAATAGTGTGACTGATAGGGTGACTGAAATGCACTGTATTAGGCCGTATTTTTGTTTAAAATTTCACTGAATACCAGAGACCTTAAATTGTTTGAAACAGTTAAGCAGGAAACTGGGGTGCCAGCACGTAACTTGTAACAATCGAGCTTTGTTCATCGTTCATCAACTCGAAACAAATATTTTTAGGCAGCGCGTAACTTGAAACGAGTTTTTGCTTAAAATTTTCATTGTGAATCAATAAATCAAAAAAATGTCAAACATTTTTCCATTAAAATTTTTAGGTAATTTTTCAAGTCAATACAAAAATGATATTTTTTGATGCTAAATGTGAGGATGATTAATCCTGGATGAAGAAGAGTCCAATGCAATATTAAAGAGAATATATTCTAGCGACAAAAGCAATCCCTTAGAAATGAGTGATAATGGGGAATGCAGCAGAAAAAAGTGCAGAAATACGGTTTAACAATAAACATTGTCATAAAATGAGTAAAAATACATTTCGTTCTTTGTTTATGGCTCGATTTTGGGTTCCATATTTTTTCCTAAAAGAAATGCTCGCTCGATAACTTTTTTCTGTCGAGTTTTTTTTTCTGTTTCAAGCGTCTATTTCAAAATTGTATGCTGTGAAATTTGACGATACAATCGAGTTCATTCGATTGAAACAAATTACGTGCTGCCATTGCTCGATTGTATCGAGTAAACTCGATTGTATCAAGTAACGTGCTGGCACCCCTGTTCTTAAAACTATTTCGACATACAGGGTCTTATTTTGTCATATTTTTTTCCCAGCCTCATTATTTTGCAAATTTATTTGTTTCCTTGTCCTTCCGGCAAAATTTAAAATTCCTATATGTGCTTTCCCAATTTCTTCATTTACAGTACTAATAAATGGTTTTAGTAGTGAGCATTTCCTTACTTTTAATCCTTCTGTCAGCAGCCACCAGTATGTTCTAATAGCCACCACTATTGCAGAAAACCATGGCAATAGTAGAAGAACAACTATTAAAGTGGAGGAGCTCAAGTTCAAAACAAGGCGATCCTTAAATTATATATATATATTATATAGGGTCAATAGTAGCAGCCGACCACAATATGGAAGAAGAAATACGCAGGCAGTTGCTCAAAGCCAACAGAACCTATTTTACCTATCAAGGCTCTTTATATCCAAAAATCTTAATATAACTTTGAAACTGCTGCTGTATATAAGACGATAGTCTTAACATGGATCCGAGACTTGGGTGTTTAGCCAAAGGCACACTATTTTCGAACGGAAGGACGATTACAGAGGCGATATCATCATGAGCTACATATGTATCTATATCAAATCTACGGCAAAGCAGACTTGATGACAAAAATTAAGCTCGGTAGACTCCTTTGGGCTGGACACCTAGTTCATATATGAGCGAAGATTAACCGGCCCGGAAAGTCCTTTGCGGTTCAATTCATGGTAGGAGAAAACGCCCAAAGCCTTGGAGTACGAAACTGGATCGCGTCGGCCAACAATCGGGATACATGGAAGAACTCGCTACAGGAGGACCAGACCGGATACCGGTTGTGGCGCAGATGAAGGGGAAAACTTCATTGGTCAGGTCGATGGTATTGATGATGATGATGATCAATTCTTCAGCAACACCATGAGAAACGTCTTCTTCTCTTAAGTAAATTTTCAATTGAAATAATTTTCGATTTGACATTCATAATTGTCAAAATTGATATTGATCAAATTTTGTTTATATTTTTTTTGTAGTGGAAAAAGTCTGATTTTTTAACATTTGCACCATTTGTGATTTGAAAAGTATAGATTTTATTTTATATTATTTATTTCTCTTTCATTAAAAAAAAAAAATAGGAAAATCGGCCGGTTAGCGAAGAAAAACAAAAAAAAACTGTTCTTATTTATGTAAAGATACCTACATAGGTATTTACTTCCGTTAAAAAAACTCAAGACATTTATTTCGTATACTTCATATCGATTCAATCATCTTTCCTGTTATTATCTCATTCAATCATTTTGGATTTCTAAGTTTTCTTTTTATTTTCACTTATCTTCTTTTTTTATGTTGAAGAGGCCTTAGAAAATCTTTGACATCTTTCGTTTGGAATTTTGTTTTCTTCTTGCAAGAATTTCAAAACCTCTCAATGCTCAGCCTCCTACAAATTCTTTCTTTTGTATTAGTTTTCTGCTTGAAAAAGTTCTTCAAACTTTGTAAAACGATGATAAATATTTATATTACTCTTAGGCAAAGTCTTTCATGTCAACCAACTGAAAGAATGCCAATATTTATCCACCACAAATTGGTTGACATCAAACACTCGTCCCCAAAAAAGAACCATCAACAGCAACAACAACACAACAAAAAACACATCGGTTTTATTTGTTGAAAATTGTCTCAAAAAGTTACTCCGCACTGTATTTCTTGTTCCTTCCTTATTCTAAAAAAAAAAAAAACACAAAAAAATATAAATCTACCAACCAACGACATGACGATGACGACCGACACGACGTACAACACCGACATTTGATGAATACAGGTCCTGATGTATAACAAACCAATCCCAAACCCTCCCCTAAAATAAACATAAACTTAACCATAGAAAACTTTTTTAATTTATTCTTTAGATCGACCATTTTCTTCGTTATTTATCCAATCAATCAAAATTCATTCGCACTTTGTCATTCGTTTATTTTTTGTTTTGTTTAAAACTAATTCAATTTGTGACCTTCACTTTTGGTGGTATGTTGGATTCGGATTGATGTTCTTGTTTCTTAAAATGATACACCCACTTAGGTGAAGGCTTGAAATAGAGTCATAAATTTTGTACGCAATCACGCAAAGTTAATTTTTTTATGCTGACCAATTAGGGTAAACAACACGTGTAGTATGTTAACGTTATAATATCAATGCCTACCGCATACATAGGCTATAGTAAATTAAAGATTCAACAGAATAACGTTAGACTATTCCAAAAAAGCTATTATACTTTACCATTCAGGATATAACTGAAATAGGCCCAGCATCATGATACTTTGTTAAAATTTAAATAAGGTATATTTTCCTTCTTAAAAATAGTTTTCTGATATCAGCTTTGTATATGGAATTTATAGTAGTTGCAGCCTCGCGAATCGACGACAGCGACGTCCGGAACGCGATACAGAACTAAAATCTTGTATATAGAAAAACTGACAGCGCCAAGACGGGACGACTCTCCAACCAAAAATTCTCGAGGCTGAAAATACTATAAATTCCATATACAAAGATATCAGAACGATTTTTTAAGCGATCATTGTTTTAACTTTATATCAGCGTGGACGGGTTACGTATGAACAATGCTTGAAATTATTACTATTACTTGAATAGAAATAGTTTGTTCTACAATGTCCTGCAAAACTATTACCTGGAAAACAGAAGACCGCAGAAAAAAAATGTTCATCATACAAATAAAATGGCACTAGCTTAAACCAATCAAATCAATGCAAATAACTTGATTTTGATCAAATATGACATAAGGATGATAGAAAAGTCGGAAAAGTGAGCGGCGGCGGGACGTTTCCGTCTGTCTGTCTGTCTGTCTGTCTGAACACACACTTGCAGCCCTTACCACTGGTCCGATTGACTTTAAAATGGAAAATTAGATGTTTGAGCAAATTCTCGTAAGCTATTTTTTTTTTTTTTTGTAAGATCACCACCATACAAATTTTTCAGCCAAAAATCAAAAGTTCATATTTTTCGGAACGCTGATGTATTTTATGTAAAAAAATATTTTTGTATTGCTTCAAAACTGTACCTCTCGTAGAACCGTTATATTGTTGAAAGACTTTCTCGATAAATTTATTTTTTTTTTTTGAAAAGTATGAATATATTGACCCAAATAATATTTTGTGTTTTCAAAAATGTTTATCTTTTTTTTCAAAATTTTGTATCTCAAAAACGAATCAATATTAACAATCGAAATTCAAATACAATAATTTATATACATTTATGTTCTTGTATACTGCATGCAAGTGTCCGTGGTCAGGTGCGTTGGCTGCTAAGCAGAACGTCGCTCGTGGTTTCGAGTCCTACTCCTGCCCATAGTTTTTATTCCATCTTTCACGGGCACTGCCTCTTGCGAAGAACTGACAAAACTTCCAAGACTATCAATCTGTCATAAAAAAGTGCTTCTCAACTTTGCCGTTCGGAATCGGCGTTAAATTGTAGGTCCCCTCAATTCTTCACACGCATCCAAATATTTTTTTATGCGAGTAAGCCACTTAGGCCTTGGCTCTTCAAAGGCTGTCGCGCCACTCTATTTATTTATTTTATTGTATACTGCATACTCAGATTAACTTTAGGATAATTTTGAAAAAAATTAATAAATAAAACCGCTCCAATTAATTTTCTTAAATAATTTTAAAAGTGGATAATTTTTTAAGAAACCGTATGGCATCAATTTTTTGCTGATAAAATGTTTTTTTATTTACCATATGTTTTAATTAAAGTTTTTGTTTATAAAGTGCAAAATTAATTACGGATTTTTTACTCCAAACTGGAACTAATTTTCTCTAATAATAAATAAATAAAATACAAAAATATGCTTTGAAATTATAGCGAATTTAAAATCGTAACTTTGTATTTTACTTATATTTATATTTATGAACACCATCATGGTTTTCAAACAAAAGTAGACGCCCTATTGAAAACGAAAAAAAATTAGAAATACATGAAAAAAAAGTTAGTTATTTTGACAATCATGGTCTGCACAATGCACACATTTTATCCGAACATGTTAAAATCTAGTGAATGTATGAAAAGTATAAATCAAATCCAGTTTCTTGATACTTAAAACATAAATATCTATGGATGCATTCTTTCCTCGGAATGTAAAATAATAGTTTGTATGAGCCTTTGTTCTGTCTTCCTTAATATTGTGTCAAAAGCCACTATTCTACTGTCTATTGTGCTCACGCCTTAAGATACTGAAGGTCAAATGTCATAAAAATCTCGTTTTTGCGAATATCTCGGTTCCTATTGCTTAAATGAGATTTGTACCTATAGAGAATAAACTTTTCTACAACTTCTCCCCTGCTTGTTTTTCATAAGACCAACCGATTTTGGTGTAGACCGAAAAGAGAGTGCACGGTACATTCACATATGGGCGAGCGTGTGTTACGATTATCAGAGCAAGTCTATAATTTTATTAGCTGATTAGTAGGTGTTACAACTCCTACTCAAATCTTGTCCTTTCACGAATTTAGAAAAGAAGTTCTTACTTAACCAATTTAAAAATCCAGGACAGACCCATTCTTTAGAACTCCTGTACAGACTACAGGCCCGTAGCCAAAGTTGAATTTAAGGTATCTCAGTCTCCAAACCAATAAATGCTACTTTTAAGGTTCCACAAGATAGTCAGTTTGGCCCCGTGCTCTTTTTCTTATCTTCTGTCTGTCTGTCTTATTTTAAAAAATAAGTCCGATTATTATGTTTGACGACTTTTACAAAACGACCTCAATATTTTCCTTATTTGGTGCTTGCATGACTTCTTTGACTCATCTCATAGAATATAACTACGCCATTACTGTAGGTAGTCCATTCTAAAAGATATTTTGGTACTATGTGTGGTAAGCACTTCAGTTTAATTTCCCAGTTTGATTAAACAACAAAATCTCACTACGTTTCCTTAGTCCAACCTCATCTTAAATATATGTGTGCCCCCATTCACTTGGAATTGAAAATGGCCAAAAACGTTTCAACCGAGGAATTAAGGTCCGAATTATTGCTAAGTAAATTGATAATATGAACCACAGAAAACGAACAATAGTTTTAAGTTAATTTAAAGTATTAGTTAAATCAAGAATGTATTAACATGAATAAAATAAAAAATTATCTTCGAGTTTACTCATAGGCATAATTTTTAACCACAGAAGCTTTTTCTTGTTGGAATTGTTACACCTGAAAAATCAATTGAAATTTTGTATTTTCCTTAAAGAATAATGTGTTGTAAAAAAATGGGTGCAAATGCGTTTAAGTTGAGCATTATTCATTTATGTGATTCGTATCATCAATATTGTAAGGATAGGTATGTATTTGTTATTATAATACTGGATCTACAAGTATGTATATGCGGTGCAAACTCAGCTTTTAATGAAATGAAACGTTAAATTGCGTCTTTTAAAATAATTTATTAATTACCTTAATCGAATAACTTAGTTGCTTTATTTGAGAGATCTCTCAGTTTAAAGGAGTTAGCTAGTTCTCCGTAGAAAGATTGTATTTGTATTGCATGAAATTTAATTGGTCTCACACAGTAATAATATTAATCTCTGTAAGCCGTACTGCAGGCCACGCGTTTCAGTTTATATATCAACTCAAATAAAGGCGTAAGAGTTTTCAGTAAACAGCGAAAAACGACGAGTTAAATTTATGTTGACTACGAAGAACCTCATTCCACAAAACAGAACATATTTCTGAAGGTAGGGCAATTTTGAAGGTCCGATATTTTCAGAAGTAGGGCATTTTCAAAAATAGGGCATTTTTAAGGCAGGGTATATACCTACAATATACCTGCGTATGTTATTTATATCTACCTATCAGTGGCGGATTAAACGCTGAGAGCGCCATAGGCAAGTATCCCATCGGCACGGCGCGCGCCCCTGTATTAAAAATATCATGTATTATAGTTTGACCGAAACCGATGCGCCACGCCTAAAGAAAACGCGTTGTCCGATCTGACGAGTTCGGTTTGAAATATTTTAATTAATAATATGCCGATCCGTATATTTTTTTAACCAATTTAACTCGCCAAAGCGGATTGCCCCTTGGCATTTAGCAGCAGAAAACGAAAACTGAAAATTCAAAAACACTCACAAAATTAGAAGGAAGCTAAGTCGATTGTCGAATTGGCAAACTGTACCCATGTTCTGTAACTTCTCACATCGAGAAAATCATACCTAAAACAGTGTAAACGGAGCGTAACTAGTTTTTTTGTATGAAATTTGACACAATTTGTTTCGATTTCCTATGTTTCTCGACTCCGAAAGTTTTCGACCGAGTTACAGAACATGGACCCAGAATAGTAAACCGAGTTGTAAAGTGGCAAGTGCGGTTCGAATTCATAAGTTTGCTACTTTGACAACCACGTATGAACTAGCATTATTTGCCACTTTTAAAAATCACTGCGCCCGCGCGCCCTTTGTTGCCTCGCGCCCATATGCACATGCCTAGTTTGACTTGAGAATAATTCGCAAAGAAAGGAGGTTATAAGAGCCACAAATTATTTCATTGGTTTATAATTCGCGTAGGAAGTACTTTTGAGAGATTATAAACATAAGTAGTGTTGTTGATACTCTCGTTGTGCCTCAAGGGTATGAAGACTTCATCTTAATTAATAGCTTGTTAAATTATAACCAAAGGATATAATGTTAGATGTTTGTATCTTATAGAAATGCATTTATGAGGCGAAGATGATGGAAATCATAAACTAGGAATGAAAACTTTAAATATCCAATTTTTTAAGGCCTATTTCGGAGCGACAAGACAATATAAGGAATATCGTGGTTGATGGTACAAATACTTTTTCAACTGTAGTTTAAACTAAATAAGTACATCTGTTCTTAAATCAAATTTACTATTTAAGGCCGAGATCAAAAGTTGTACAGCTGTTAGCATTTTTTTTTCCTTAGTCCCTTGAATTGCTTTTCATTTCCCAACAACTGGCAGCTTGGACTCATAATTGCTTCCTTAGAATAGGATTTTTTTTAAATTCTCTTAAACCCAAAACTTAAAAAAAAAGCGAAGAAAACAAATAAACCCGAATTACATTTCAAAACCTTGATGGTTGAATCGTTAAAAACTTTGGTTTCCTATGCTGGCCGGACTCTGAAATTCTATAGAAAATATAAATATGTAAACACATAAATGAAGGTGGAGCATTTAAATTCATGAAAGACCCGTTTGATGCCTACAAAATGATCTAATTGCCGTTTAGAAAAGACCTAAATGTAGCTACAGACATACATACAAGGGCATGCTTGTTAATGGTCGTATACATACTACCCACAAAATGTACTTTTTTTTCAACCCAAAGTTAAGTTGAAGGAATATGAGTGTTTAGAATCTACACACATGAATAAGACAAGCTCCTGTATTCTTGAATTTCAAATGAATTTTTGAACTGTAGAATAAGCCCATTTATGTAGGTTTTCCAATTCATTACAGTCCTTTATATCAACACCTTTTCATGTTGTACACACTACGAAACGAAGGCCCATTTCGTTAAATGGAAAACTCAATGGATGGAAAAGCAATCTAAAGAGAGTTCTTCTTATTAAAGTCCAGACAGTAATACAAACAAATGAAAATGAAGGAAAAGTTAAACCTGAAATCTTGTGCTTTCTCAGTTGTCATCACATAATTTTTTATTTTTTTGTTGTAATGGCAACAACGGAGGAACACATTCTACTAAACAAAGGATTGAGGTTGGGGAGACGTGGAGCACTAGAATCT
The DNA here is from genome assembly GCA_943590905.1 of Sphaerophoria taeniata. NCBI lineage: Eukaryota > Metazoa > Arthropoda > Insecta > Diptera > Syrphidae > Sphaerophoria > Sphaerophoria taeniata. The sequence goes on along the minus strand of OX016540.1, from coordinate 149,307,583 downwards.
GGAGTTAAGAAGTAAACAAACTTTTTCAACCGCAAAATCATACTCTAGGGCGCATTGCTTACTTTTGTGTTTGTTTGGCATATCCATGGATATCATCGTCACATTAAAACACATTTACGACACACACAAGTGACGAAAATAATTCATACACTTAATTTATACATTAAAAAGGTGCATTATGCTACATGCGTCGAGCGTGCACGATTAAAGCTTATTACAAAGGCAGAGCGAATGATGTCTGAGAATGTAATGCAAGACTTTCATTGGTGTAACATGCCACAAACCTTTCGTGTAGGAGAACTATACTAGAAAAATGATGGTACTCAGTATATTTGAGTTAAAAAGAAAAGTTAAAAGTTTAATAATGATAAGAAGACGATAAAATACAAAACTCTGCCGAACTAAAAATAGTCCTTTATTCATTTTTTTTTAGCATTAAGAACATGATGTACATAATACAAGACCTTGCTGTACAACTTACTCTAGCATTTCAGAACTCTTTTAAGTCACCCTTCTCACTTGGATAACAATCGCACCAGAATACGTGTTAAAAATGTTTAAATCTTTTCCGATTAAAAATGGCAATTACTTAGCTATCTTAATCTAGACAGTTTTTGTTCACTCATTTTAAAGATAAAAGCTTTTAAGAAGAATTTTTCTTCATCATTCATCAAATTCTATTCCAAAGAAAAAAGAAATTATTTTCGCCTTCATAGATCCATACATGGTTCACGCCTTCGACATCATAATATTCTTCAGATATTGTTATGTTCGTCTCGTCTTTTCAAAAAAAAAAAAAATGACTAGAAAAAAAAGACAAAATAAATGACTCCAACGCCATTGCACACAATAAACATGAAAAATAACAATGTGTTCAAAATACTAAACGTGTGAAAAAAATAAGAATTCTATCACTGTTGCTGATGCTACAAAAAGACCAAACTCATCAAAGAAAATATTTTCTTTTTGTTTGCTTCAGAAAAAGACAACACATACAATATTTTATATAAGTCACGTCCTGTGGCATACCTTTGTATGTTTGTGTATGCAACCAAAAATATGTATCATTCGACATGTTCTTTTTGTTCTTTATTTTAGATCCTTGCAGGAATTCACGTCTTGAATATGAAATTCTGCCACAAACCTTTCAAAAGAATAATGAAATAAGGTTAGGGAGAAACACATGTATAGGTATACCTAAATATATATATATGCACTCAAAGGCGTGATACAGATTTTGAATGGATCCAAAAAATAAATGTTCAGTATCAATTTTTTGTTTCTTATTATTTTGTTGGGGAAAGTTTTGGGTTAGTTAAAATTTGTTTCAATTCAGTTGTTAAAATGTTCTTATTGATTTATTCTTTTAACTAGTATAAAAGCGTTTCTTTAAAATGAATATTTTAAAGTTTTGTATTAATTTTTATTTCTGGTGACGATAAGAAAACAATTTTTACACTTACGAACCTGAACATTTCACCTTTTTCATAGCGAAAATGATGGCTAATATGAAAATCCAAGGCAAAAACACAAGGAAATATAATATTTAAGTTGAAGGATTAATTTTATATGAAACCCCGCGCCGTGCGCCGTGCGAAGCCGTGTGGGCTGATAGTTTATAATATGCATAAATTATAGCTTCCTTATTTTTAAAAATGAAACAAGAATGTGTTCACTATTCTCTGGAGTAATATTTTTGAAGTCTTATAATTTAAAATGTCTGCTCTAGATCAAATAGAAATAAATATCTTTGGTTTTTGAAATCAATAATAAGGGCTGATAGTTACTAAAATAGTACTCATACGCCACAGTGAATCTTTGTTGATTACGATTATTATTTATAACTAGTCGACCCTGTGAACCTCGTATCGCCACCCTTCGGAGCAACTCCAGAATACTTATAATGATAATAACTAACACAGATATTGTTAAAATGAAATGTGATTTGCTTGATGTATAGTATATCTAATATATAAAATTCTTCTGTCACAGTTTTAGTGGTCATATTCCTCCGTAACGGCTTGATCGGTGTTAATGAAATTTTATATGTGTATTCAGTAGGTATGAGAATACGTTTATAACTATTTTCTTTGCCGCTAATTGTTAAGGATGGCTCACCCACACTTTTTGTTTTAGCATTTCTTGGGCCTTTTTTTCTAATAATTTTTTATGGTGTGGCATTAAGAAATACATGCAATCCTTAATTTTCAACTTCCTACCACTTACCCCTACTTTTTAAGAGTCACTTCTTACTCAGTTTTCATGAAAATTTTGTCGATTTATTATTATTATTTGTGCAGTGATCGCAGTAGTGATAGTGACATTAAAGCTTATTATTGTGAAAGGTAGGATAAATAATAAAAGATAAATAAACATGTTAATACTATACTGTTTGTCAGCATTAAAACAGCAAACAATTGTCCGACATTATCGGAATTCCTTCGACGATATATTGGATATCCGTCAACATTTCTGATCGTATCGTTAGTAAAATTTTTAGGATATCCTTTGGTTATTTGGATAAATGATTGAAATTACCGCATGGGCCATGAATCATGTTAGTTGTTACTTACCCCTATGTTTTGATAGCATTTTATATTTTTCAACCCTATGCAAATCCGTTGAGGATTCACTACTTTTGTAACAGTGACACCAAATGCTTAGGGCCAGGGTACCGGGTAGTGGGGAAGCGGGGTAGTCGGTAGAGGGTAGTAGGTAGCAATTACTGGTGTAGCAGGTAGCGTTTAGAAGTATTGGGTAACGGGAAGTGAGGTAGCGGGTAAACGGGGTAGCGGGTAGACGGTAGTGGAGAAGCGGGTAGAGGGTAGCGGGTGGTATGGTATCAGGCTACAAAAGTCTAGTCTTTTTCATATCGCTTGAAGCAGTACGAAGTCTATCGGGTCAGCTAGTAAATGTATATCCATTTCTCCAAGCTCTACAACTAACTTTCTACTTACATCAAAGCATGCTGTAAAATGCAAGATTTCTTTGAAAACAACTCTACAATTTCTTGTTCCTCCAGTGTTTTTTGACTATTTCACTAAAATCGTTCGAAAAGTAGGTACTTTCTGATCAATCGTACCTAGAATTCCATGCAGCTTTCGATTGTCCCCCTTATTTTCTGACTTTACGGTTAGATTGACCCAAAACTTGTTTTACTAAGGCTATATCTACAGTGAACATTTTATACTAAAGATTCCTTACCGTACATACAAACAAACCAAAGAACCTTAAATTCCATGCAAAAACTTGATTTTAGGTCTTGAAATTCTTTGAGCTCTCCCAGAGTTTTCCGAGTACCCAGTCAAAAATTTTCCATTTTCCCATTTGAAAAGCAATGATTTTTCCGAGTTGTTCATCAAGAACTTGCTATTTTTCCATTCGATACCTAAGTTATGTCGATGCTAAATATTTGATTTTGAGTTTTTAGTAATTTTCCATTTGAAAACCAATTCACCTAAAACTCCATACAAATGATTGATTTGCGGATTTAATTTTTTTAATGCTTCTCGAGAGTTTTTCCGAGTATCCATCAGGAATTTTCCATTTAACCACTTCAAAACCAATACACCTACAATTTCATGTAAATTCTACATTTTAAAACCAATGAGTTTTCCGGGTTTTAAATCAATCGATCTGTGTTCGGTTTTTCCAGTTTTCCCACTCTTCCGTAATGTTTTCCAATTTTTTTTTTTCACGGGAACGATCCCTGAATACAACAGTATTAACCATGAACTGAATTCAAAACTATCTGTAGGAGTAGTAATGCAAAGCGAATTTTCTTCTTTACATCATTGTGGCATGCACCATCCGTTGGTATTTGATTTTCTACAATCCTTTGTTATCGCGTCGCTTATTCCGCTTTTTTAAGTATTGATTCATGCTTAATTCCGGACTTGTTTGTTAATTGTGATTAATGAGGTAATGCTCGCAAACATGGGTACCCTTTGCTTCCCACGCTTCTTATTCTCTGGCTGGTAAAAAGTTTTTTGTATCTTGTTTTTTCAATTGACAACTGGTCAGGAGTAGCAACTTTAATTTTGAAAAATCACAGAAATGTGGATACTTAATTTAAGAAAATCATACTGAAGTGCGGATAGCTTGGTTGGTAGTGGTGTGTACTCAGAAAAGCTTAATCTAAGCATCTCATTCCGCCTCCCTAATCATTGTAGCTTCTTCCAAGCGGAAATTTTAGCGATCAAAGAGGTTCTCTCCTGGCTAAGAGAAACCGTGATATCATCTTCTGATATCCGCATCTTCTCTGACAGTCAGGCTGCTATTAAATCTCTCGACGGTGTCTCAACCAACTCTCAAACGGCCCTCGATTGTCGATCATCTCTTATGGAAATGGCGCAGCAATTTAACATTCACCTCTGTTGGGTGCCGGGCCACAGACACATCACAGAAAATTGTAGAGCCAATGAACTCGCTAAAAATAGAACCGTCATACCTATCTCACCTGAAAGGGAAAAGATAGGTAAACCGATAACTACATGTAAGCTTTTGCTAAAAGAAACAGCCTTAACGATAACAAACTCTATGTGGTACAATTTACCAACGTGCGCAGCCACAAAACTCATATGGCCGTCACTAAAGCGCTCTAAAGACTTGTTATCTCAAAGCAGACTTCATATTAGCTCCCTAATAGGGGTCCTTACGGGCAGACACGCAATACGACTTGGTGTAGCCTCAAATGACTTCTGCAGGAGCTCTATGGACGAGGAAGAAGAGGAAACAATCTCTCACCTTCTCTGCACATGCCCTGCTCTTTCACTAAGACGCAAACTTCATCTGGGAGAATACTTTTATGATAACCCCAGTGAACTAGCTAATAAGGATATCAAATATCTTCTTCGCTTTATAAAAAGCTCAAAATGAATCGACTAGTAAGAAGTAATTCTCTAGATTCATGTGGTATCACAATGGTTCTTTTTTTTTGGCCTAAGTGTGCGGATTCTGTATCCGCAGCCACTTTAAACCTAACCTAACCTTACGGATAGCTTAGAAAAAAACGAACCTTGATAACTTTTCCCTGTTGCTAAGGAACGATCATTATTGCATTAAACCTGCAAGTATAAACTCCACATTCAGTTCAAACTAAATAAAGAGTTAACTCTTGTTAAAGAAACCAAAAAATTCTGCCAGTGAATAGATTGCAGATTGAAATTCAGCCGGAAATTTTTTCCCTGATAGAAATTTGTCATTGGAAATGACGAGATTAAAACACAGATAAGTAAAATGCGGAAATACTCCATTATTTTTTTTAGCAAAATACATTAAATTGTTCAGGAAAATGCAATTTATTCAGGAAAATTAGCAAAAATGTTAAATTGTGGAATTAAAAAAAATAAGAAACTAATAAAAATTGTAGTTAATAGTAATTAAGAAACAAGTTCGTTGGGTTCGTTGGGTTCGTTAGAATCGTGTTAATTATTTAGTATGAAAATGTTTCCTTACTGCGAAATTTTCAATGTTTTAGTAAATGTATAGGAATTTGTTTATTCGTATTAAAATTGCTTAAGTTGGCAAGCCGTTGGCTCCAAACGAATTTTTGAAGTGCGTCCTTTTAAGATACATGTTTTTCAACAATTCTTTTGAAAAAAACCATGAAGGGCTAAGTTTTTAGTACATTTTTTTGTTTTTTTTTCAACAAGGTTTTTATAAAATTTATTAACAATAACAAAAACAAGATATTTTACAGGTGTAATTTAAATTTTCTTCTTAAAGGAGTCCTGCCATGCATATTGTTTTGAGGCTGGAAATACGCTTTTCAAAATAAATTAAGGTCGCCTTCAGTTAAACTTGAACTAGGTACCCATTTAACTTTCATGCTAGAACAATCGTTCCCAGGAACTTCAATTCAAAATCAAGACCATGAACTTAATTTCTCTCTTGTACATTCTATCTATGTAAAATGTATGTTACGTGAAATGTTCAAGTATACGTATACATTTGCCGAATATAATGATATCCATATCCTACCCTTAGACATCCCATAAAAAGCAGTCATAACATCCCGTGATGTTTTTCCTTCTTATACACCAAAAGTCTTCTTATTCAGGAGGTACGTAACATATACGAACGTATGTGCATACATGGTCTCTTACCATGAGAAAGTTAAAGGGGGACAAAAAAGATACTTACAGAGTGACACCAGAGCATAACGACACACAAGCCTTTCCACATTTTGCACTTATTCCGCGTGGATGAAGTTATCATATTCATTTGCGGATGTCTAAATATGAGAATCCGTAGAAATGGCCCCTCATGCTCCTTTAATGTTTTTCTAACGCATTAGTAACGTAACGTCGGTACAGATTGTACAATATACATATTATGTACATAACATATAACCTTTGGTAGGGATTTTACTTGATGTCAAGTGAGACTCATACCCAACCATTACCATACCACCTGTCAGACTAAACATGGGATTTTATGGTTTCAGAAAAAAAAATGAGAAAAACTTTTAATTGTTTATCCGTTTTTCCATATTGTACTGTTTTCCAAATGTAATTTACTAAGGTTTGAAAACTTATTACAAGCTAAATGCATATGGGTGTATGAATGTGAGGTGAAAAGAAAAACTTTTGCGGAGCAACACTTCGAATAGCATTGGGGTAATGTGTTGTAAGTATATAAGCACCTTAGGTGTGGATAAGGTAATTTATGACTCTGTCACCTCGAGTTCTGAATATTTTACTACATGTCCGAAATCAGATGGAATTTAATGTACTCATGTTTTTGTTACACGTTTTACCGTGAGAGTAATAATGATAAGAATCAAATCTTATAATAGAGAGTCAAATTATCAAATTTATTTATATGTTAAATTTAAAAGTTTCCGTTCAAAATAAATAATAAAGTGATAAAATGAAAAAAGCATTGCATCCGATTTTTAACAATTTGGAAAACCCAAATCACGGGATCATACCTATAAATGTCTTGGTAATATATTATGAGTTCAAATTTTTCTTTCAAAAAAGTTTAAATATTCGAGTAGGTATTACCCTAACTCTTAAATGCACCTTGTATCAAAAATGAAATAAAAAAATTTGCATTTGTCAATGGAGAAATATAATTGGCGCAACGTAAAAAATCGTAGCTTTATTAAATTATACGTAAGTTAATAAAAAAAAATGCATAAATTGATGTAGAAAACTGTTAATTATTGTTCAAAAACTTTAATGAAAGAATTTCGTAAAATTATGACAGTTTTCGTTATTTGATGAAGCGCTTCATCAACGTATGAAGACTTTTCGTAGGGACAGTTACATTTTTCATCGGCTGAAAATTAATGAAAATTTAATTGGCTCAACGAATTTTTTAATTATATTTACGTAAGGATTTGGTTCAGTGTAACTTAAGGTTGAAGTCGCTCTAAAAGTCTTTTTGTTTTGATCAACAACAAACGGTATTAAACATTAGAGAGAAAGAATATTTCTAGACTAGAATTTTTTCTTTAAAAAATCATGATCGATCCATTATCAGTGGTCTATGGGGGCTTTATTTCATTTTTTTTTTGACTTTTTTCCTGGGGCCTAATTTCGCGCCCCCATTTTCATAAAATAAGTTCACGGTATTTTTATTTTGGTTTTGAACTTTGAAATGAAAAAACCTCATGCAATTAGGACTTGTTTTGAACTTTTTTTTTCTAGGCACAAGTGTAAAAGTTTTCCTCTTTTTATAGAATGGTACAAAAACACTTTCGGATAGTGATAATATTTGTCAAAGGCTGACGATATCGTAGATGAAGATTATATTAGAGAATTGCCGACTCGTTCGAAGCTGTAAGCGCTACTCGTAAATGAAGTTTAAAATGAAAGTGAACATGATCATGAACTTGAAAGTTCAAATGAAGATGCTGCCCCTGAAAACCAAGAGCATATTGCCCGTTGGTTGGTTGAAGATGAAGACGCTTTGCCGCTGCCAGTACCTAATAAACAATGATTCAGTCCCAAGTAGCTTTTGTCGATCTGTGCCTAAGTTCACTGACATACAAACGGCTTATTTGGATGATTAATAAAAAATACAATTTCAGGTTTGCAACGACTTTTCATCACAAATAATGAAACTCAAAACTCAGTTTCAGTTTTTGTCTTATTTGTTTGCGTTTGATTTCATCGATTAAATAGCTGCACAAACAAATAGATTTTTGGTTCAGAAGCAACCTGATCGTTCTTATTGTGAGAATTTTGATTTGTATGTCATTATCCTAGTGTATGTTCATATTGGAATAATAAACATAGATTCCATGCATAAAAGAAATTATGACGGTGAACCGACTTGAAAATAATAAGACGAATTCTGCATTTCAACGACAACGACAGGCCGTAAACGACTTCAATCAACGAAAGGTATGCTATAGTGTAGGGTGACGTGGTCTTCGATGCACCACCCTATTTCCAAATTACCATAACTTTTTCCAATGAACTCTTTTTGCTATGTATTTTTGTATTTCAATCTTTAGATATGTTATGAAAATACGTACGGACTTATATTTTCGATATGATCTGAATTCTTTGTGTAAAAAATACTTTTTCCCAAAAAAAACAAATGGTGCATGGTGCACCATGGTATGTACTGAATGCACCAGTCGTATGTACACGATGCACCACAAATTTATTTAAAGAATTAAAACAATTTTTTAACGTCATACACAGATTTATTTTTTCAAACAAAAATATACGAGAACTTAAATATAAAAAAAAACGATCAAAAGACCATATCACTGCACCACTGGTGCATTGATGACCACGTCACCCTACCCATGGATCAGCTACTGTCTATTGATGAGCAAATAAGTGTTACAAAACTTGGTCATTTCATGAAACATAATTTGCACTTAAAACCCTTTAAGCTGATATTCAAATTGTATAATACCTACATGCTGTTCATTCTAGTTCATCATCTATTCCAGAAAAGGAAATGATCTTAAGTTGGAAAACGAATTGAATGTTGGAGCCGTTGGAAATATTGTGATAAAACTGTTTCGGGTAATAGAAAGAAGAGTCAATCACATTGCTTATTTTGACAGTTTCTATAGATCCTTGGCACTTACCTATGTATTACATTGCCAAGAAAGGAATTTTATGCCTGGGACTGTGGAAGGAAACTGCCTCGGAAAAAATTGTAAGCTCCTGACAAAGCAAGCATGTCAAGAGCATCGTATGAAGAATACGTCACAATTAACAATGGTTTCGAGGTGTCTACCGTGAGTTGGAAGGATATCAAACAAGTGACTTTTTTGTCAACGTATACTGGTGCAGATCCTGTTTCAAGAAAAAATGTCCGTTGTCCTAAGGTCGCGAATTTGATCCTAACTCATTTTGCCCAATTGAACTGAAATTGTTTTATTTTTGTTAGCCATGAAACTCTAGTGGGCTTATCTGAATCTTATACACTTTTCGTTGAAAGCATTTTATAAAAGTTGTTCACTTTATAATTCCATAAAATATCTTTTAGCATTGACAATGGCCTTATTTCTTGGCTAAATAAAAGGCTAAATAAAAACTTACAATAATTGTAATTTTATATTCAAGGTGATGCAATTTTTCTCGAAATTTTCAATGCTGAAAAGAAAAGCGTTCCAATTGCATTGGAATAAATACAAAAACACATACTACATCCCCAAAAACAGGGTAAAAAAATGTTGGGGCACGAAATAGTCACCTTTTATGGAGGCCAAGTCAATAAAAACGAGAATCATGCTACCGTGTGTACATTATACGGCTATATTGTACAGAAGAGCAAACCACTCAGGGACGGAGTTCGATGACCTCAAAGAAAAATCGACATTCGTCAATGAGGAAAAAAAATTGTAGTTAGACTAATTGGTACACAAACGAACCCCAATAAAATATGTGTTTGAGTTTAAAAGAAGTAAACAACTGTTTATATGATACTTTTTTATTCTACTAACTGACCCGGTAAATGTTGTTTTCTCTTTGAAAATACCTTTCCAGATATTGAAATTAACGTTTTATGAGAAAGTTCAATCGGGCGTATACTTATTTTTCTCAGAAGAGAGAAGAAGAAACGCGCTTTTTCCGAAAACTATTTGAGCGGCACAAATTAGCAACAAAATAATTGTTAGTTTGTTTCATATCACTAGCTGTATTACTTCTAATTTGGTTCTACTAGCGTAATATTACGCTTGCAGAACATCGTTTTTTCCAAGAGATAGATAAGGTACAAAATTAATTTTTGCAGCACAAATTAGCAACAAAATATGCTGTTAGTTTCATATCACTAGTTGCGTTGGTTCTTATTTGGGGGAGCGGCTCATAATTCATTTTCAAAATTCTGCTTTTTAAAATTCTGATTTTCAAAATTCTGCTTTTTTTGGATTCTGGTCACTAAATTCTGTTTTTTAAATTTTGCATTTCAAAGTTCTGACTGTTTTAAATAGAAACATTCTGCTTTTTTTCTTTTTTTCGTATTCTCATATTATTGTTAACAACACGTGGCTCGTGATTATGTTGCACGGATTGCTTAACAATTATAATGCACATCACCATTCAATTTAACTCGATTAGCACAGACCCAATTGTAAGTTTTATATTTGTGTAACTTTTCAAGATAAAATATAGATAGTTTATCTTTCCCTTATTGGATTTTACAATTGAAATTTTCATGGCTAAATTTGAACATTAAGTCGAAGGCATCACAAATCAGACTATCCTTACAGCTTACAAGAGACAAAATAGGTACATACTATACATACTAATGTAACTACGCATGCAATCAAAAAATAATCTTCTGCTTATCTCTAATGAGAGAAGGTATTCTGCGAATAATATAGAAAAGAAAGCGTTATATTACGCTAGCAGAACATTGATTTTCCAAGAACTAGTGGAGCAACAAAATCAATTCTAGCGGAACAAATTAACAACAAATTAGCAACAAAATACTTTTCGGTGCCGGCTTATGAAATGGTTCTGCTATAGTAATAGACGTCGTCGATACAATTTGTAAATTAATATTAGGCACACATTTAAGCCAAGAGATCGACCAAGCAGCAGTAGTAGTTTTTCGGAGGAACCAGCCCCAAAACGAATTAATTTTTGCAGGTTATTCAGTAAAAAGATGTACCTAATACATTATGGCACTGATCACAATCAAAAACGACAGAGCAACAGTATGCGACGCATGATGCCAGGTTGTAAGCTTTTGAGTATGTGTGAAAAATGTAAAGTTTACTTGTGTTCCAAAAAAAAATGTTGATTGTTTTAATAAATTTCATTCATAAAAATTATTTTTATTATTATTTGTATTATTATTATTATAATTATTAATAAATGAAATAATCACACATCTTTTCAATTTTTTTTTTTCATTTTTTCTATTAGAGGTCTCAATGAAGCCTTATATGCATGTTGCATCAAAGATTATACCTCTTTTTTGTTTCAAATAAAACAATTATTTCATGCACAGACTTTTTGAAACATTTTTGTTTATCATATGTAAACATATTCACATCCAAACTTTTTTAGTAGAAAATAGAAAATCATGCAGTTAAAACAGTACCTCCGATATAATAATTTCGAAGCTTAAACTAACAAAAAGATGATAAAAAAGTCGAAACAATACGTTTCCGCCTGCTTTTATGTCTTCCTGCAGTTGGATTGATCTTTGGCAGTAGTGTTTTTACTTATATAAATATACTTGTTTGACCGAATTTTCTTTTTAGACCAAATCTTACATTGTATGGCTGTATCGCATGTGTGATTGTTCATATCATTAAAAAATAAAATAAAATACGTTTTTCTGGCATTTTAATTATTAAAGAAGTAGGTATATAAGTTTGAATTTCATTTTCATTTAATTTCTGCATAAAAAAGTCACAACGACTTCTAAACAGTAAAGGTCTTTTTTTGATTGATTAATTGACTTTTTTTCGGCGCAATAGAAGAAGACCGACTCAGGTAGACTACACAAGTAGCAGGTGACCAGGGGACCTCAATAAACTATACTATTCGTTCAGATTTGAGAAAACTACTTAAATGATAGGAACATAATTATTAATTTAAACTTGTACAGATGTACTGAATTCCAAATAAAACTACTGATAGACAAGGAAACGCCATACCGAAATAAGTTTCTTCTTCTTTCTTCAAACCTCAATATTTTTCAATTTATTTTTTCAATATCAATTTGAATCTAAATTGTATAAGAAACAGAATCCTTCAAAAGGCCTTAACCTTTAAATAAAAGATAATGCACATTTTCTAATTAAAAATAAAAAATCGAATGAAAATATCATAATTACCCAGCATTTTCGTGGATTTCTAAATAAAAATGGGAAACTTTTTTTTTATTATTATTGAATTTTTTCGTTTAAACATAGGGGCTTTTGGCTTAAAGATAAGGATCAAGTTCGTGCGACTCCGTTTCAATGTTTAATCAAGAAAAAATAAACTTTCAATAAAAACAACGTTGCATGTGTAACTTTAGTATTTGTACATACTTGCCTTACAAGTTAATACTGTTTCTAAACTGAAAACCTTTTTGCAACTAGTTTTTGTTTGTGATAGAAAACAAACCTTACAAGCCACATTTTTGTGTGGGAATGCGAAATCCTTCATAATCAACCTACATATCCCAGAAAGGCAAAAGTGATATGTGTTTGTATTTTGAAGGTCACTTTTATTGATTTGACCCAATCAGAACAAAAAAGATGAATTTATGTGTGTACTTTGGGGGTTGGGTAAGGTAGGCCCGAGCTTTGTAAATATACACAGATTTTATTAGCAGAGGATGGAAGTGTTGTAGGTATTTATACATGCATAGTTGAGTGGTGTATGTGTTTATTTTTACTCAAATGGACATTCTGCTAAGTCAAATGAAAATATTTCCTTAACCCCAAGAAGAAATTTTGAAAGGTTAATGTCAGCACTTCAGAGAGTATTGATTGCTTCAGGTTTGTATTTTATACGATGTCTGGCAAGGGAGTGATGGCTGTGATGACATTGGATGTTAGCAGTGTTTTTTACTGATTGATTACATATATGTACATCTGTAGTTTATTTTCAATCATATAGCATTTCGGATTTAAGCCTAGATTTAGAAATTTGATTTACATAATTTTTCTGTTTTTCATCAAAAATTAGAGAAATTTTGAATTTAATTTGCTAAGAGTATCAGGTCGGCCATGGTATTCATTTGCGTAGCCAATTAAAAGTGTGTCGTTAAGTTAACAACGTAAATAAAAAAAACCTAACATAATAGGAACTGATTTACCTAATCAAAGAAGAAAAACAAATACATAATAATTTAACAACACCCTTCTGTGTTTGTTTTCTTTATTGATGGAATTTCATTTTCAATTACTTCGTTTTTATGTTTAGGAACTTGAAATGGAAACATGCAATACCAATCAATCTAATTGCATAATTATTGTTTACAACAACAATACACTTTAACAAATTGTCTCCTGTAAGGAGAAAATTCGACATGGTTCTACCTACAACTGATCATCGCCTATGCAAGAAACTGACTTATTGATGTACTTCGATTTATTTTTGTTGATTGGATTCATTCATTGATTTGCTTGTGAAAAATCAGAGTTATAATGTTAAATCCAGGGAAATACTATAGATAATAAACTAGATAACATGTACCTGAGTAATTTTATTTAGTTCTAGAACTGTATGTTTGTTTGTACTGAATTTTCTCTTTACTTTTTTAAACCGTTTTTAAACAGACAGACATTTTCAATTTGAAACCAAAATTTTTGAATAATCTTCATTGAATCTAAAGCCTCAGTAAAAATATCACGACTTGTTTTCATATTGCGCTTAAGCCTGTTTCTGTTCACTCAGTTTGTGTTTTTTTATTGTGTATTTGGATTTTTAACAGTCAAAGAAAGACGTTGAAATTTTGTTTACGATTCATTTTATTGCAAGCGCAGTCCAACGACCAATAGTTTTCCAACATAGTAAAATAAAATAAAAATAAATAGGGTGGCGCGACAGCTCTTGTAGAGCCAAGGCCTAAGTGGTTACTCTCATCAACAATTCTCTCAGTGCGTGTGAAGAATTGAGGGGACCTACAATTTAACGCCGATTCCGAACGGCAAAGTTGAGAAGCACTTTTTCATGACAGATTGATACTCTTGTAAGTTTTGTCAATTCTTCGCAAGAGGCACTACCCGTGAAAGATGAAATAAAAACTGTTATGGGCACGAGTAGGACTCGAACCCACGACGTTCTGCTTAGCAGCCTACGAACCTAACTACTAAGCTACGGGCAACTGCCAAAATAGTAGACTATGTTATACCACCGGCTCATCACTTAGTGCAGTGAAAGTTCTAAGTAAGCAAACATAACATAATAAACACCCACAAAGATGAAACAAAAAGAAGACAGTTAACAAAACGAGATTAATACAAAACTAATAGTTACAAACATTAACTAAGCAAAAAAAAACATTTAAAAATGTAGAACACTGGTCTTGAGCAAAGACTTTAATTCATTCTTGCAAAGAGTTAGATCAATTATGTCTCATACGTGTCAAGGGCTCATAAAATCCATAGTTGGTACGATGTTTTGGTTCTTTTACCATGTCTTTCCAGCGAAGATTATAACCGCCACCGCCATGGTTGAAAGAAATAGAGCCAAGTAGTTCCAGTGTATATGTTACACCAGTAATAACTTGATGAGAGAATACTATGTTGTTGTTGTTTCGTCTGTTTGACAATGTTTCCATCTGAAGAGTTAATAAACGGTTTTCATGAGAGGGGACATTCAAAGGATCACTCCATAGAATACCTTTGAGGGCAAAATGAGTAAAATTTCGTTGATCAAATAACTAATACAAAACGCAAAACATGTGTTTTACCGATGGTGACCAATGTCACCATTTCGGTTATGGAGACCCTTCCGGATTGTATAAAAGACCTCCTTAGAATCAATTTGAACAAGCACGTAGCCAGCCCGTATAATCTTGGGGGCGCAAATCGAACATAAGGAGCCGCTGATTAAAAAAACGATATTCATAGTTATGTTATTTCTCAACACTTACAAACTATTAATCAAGAATATTTCTGAAATACATGGATCAATTTTGCAAGGAAATTTCATTATCTGTACTTTAGTGAAAAGTAAACATGAACGTGTTTACAAAAAAATATTAATTTTACAATAATCTTCGGTTTTTGCTACGAAAACTTTCGAGTATGTTATCCTTTTTCAGAGATCAGAGAATCAATTCTTCTTTTTTCAAACGCCAAAAACAAAAAGTCACGAGCCACTTACTTGACATTGACATAGGGCGGATAATAAACATCCGCCTTGTCAAAGCGTAGCTTTAAACAAGCGATATGCAGGTACATGGAATTGAAATTCTATTTGGAAGAAATGTTTTCAAGTTGCATTCATTATCATTCGATTTTCCTTATTCTTTCAATTAAAAAAATTCAAAACATATATTAACCCACGCTTTGTCAATGGTTTCAATATTTCAAAGTGAGTGTTCGAATTCAGTTAATTGAGTTCTGATAAGGCCCTCAAAATGTCACTATTAAATTGAAATCGATTATGAATGTCACAACATATTCTACTATTGATTTCGAAAAACACATGCTTGTGACCGTGGTGCAAATTCAATTAAGCCCATTGTTTCTACTGTCAACTTGAAGAAACGATTCGTAAGCGCCGTTCAGAATACTGTCAAACAGAGGATCAATTAGGTATTATTTGTTTTCGCAAACCCACGTTAAGCTTAAAAAATTTATTTCAAATTAGCATCTGGCCTGGTCTCTTTTATTTTCGTAGTTTTCAATAAGAAGCGTGGACATTTTGAGTTACTTTTAACTGCTTCAATACACCGCGTTTGAAAAATCTATCAAACACTTCTAAATCTAAAATTAAAATGGAGCAATGAAAATACTCGTTTACTCTTGTTTCAAATATGTATAGGTACTCGACTCCCTCGTATAAGAGGCGCTGCGTAATTTTTAGGGGCGCTGCGCACCTCTTCGGGCACTGTGGTTACGGTTTTGAATTTGTAATTGGTAAGTGTAATTGGTAAGGTGCGTTGGCTGCTAAGCAGAACGTCGTGGATTCGAGTCCTACTCGTGCCCATAAAGTTTTTTTTCATCTTTCACGGGTACTGCCTCTTGCGAAGAACTGACAAAACTTCCAAGAGTATCAATCTGTCATGAAAAAGTGCTTCTCAACTTTGCCGTTATATTATTGAAGGTCCCCTCAATTCTTCACACGCACTTAGAAAATAATTGATGAGAGTAAGCCACTTAGGCCTATGACTCTTCAAGAGCTGTCGCGCCGGTGCGGGTGCATAACTTCACAGGTCATAACTTCACATGGGTCATAATTTCACCTCTAGTGGGTTATAATTTCACTTTTTTCGGGTGAAATTGTTTCCCACCTTAGGTGAGCAATAATTTCACCTGAAAAGTTGGTGAAATTATTTCCCACCTATTTAGTCATTCCACGGCACAGGGAATCTGGTCCCGAAGTCAGATGTCCCGAAAATGCTTTTCGGGACTTATGACCCACTATGATGGGTTGAATTTTATGTTGAAACTATTACTATTCAGAAATTAAATTCGGGGTTTCTGACCTTCGCGATTAGTTTTAAACATTTTGTAAAACAATAAATTGTGTGGACAACTTTTACATATTGTCAATGTCTTTTCAGTGCAAAACATTTGAAATATACCGCATGCTCTAAGTCTATGTGACGTAAGGGAAACTTTTTCCAATGCAAACGTTCTTCTGAACTTTGATGTTCGGTGAGAGTACGGCGAGCAAATTGTACTTGAACCCAGTTTCATCTTTTTGTCTTCTAAACTAGCTGAGCTGTTTCAATGACTTTAACAGTTCCATCAGAAAGATATTTTTTTATTGATTGGATGTTCAGTGTCCTTGCATCATGTGAATGCAGGCGTAAGAATCATTTTTTCAATACTATCAGTTGGCAATTCCTATCAAGCAAACGTATACATCATTCAGTTTTTCAATACTAAACCTTAACTCTACAAACAGTCTTAAATGTTTAAGAAAATGGTATTACGTATTTTGAGGTTGAACCAACAAATTTAGTAGGTATAATTGCTAGCGAGCGAAGCGAGCGGAAAAAATTTAGCCCAAAAGAGAATCAATTTGGGGTGTGAAAATAAAAAAATTCGCGCGAATTTTTTTATTTTCACACCCCAAATTGATTCTCTTTTGGGCTAAATTTTTTCCGCTCGCTTCACTCCCAATAAAACCAAATCGAATTTGAATGATAAAGATCGTCATCATGCTCGAAATGAATCATTGCACTGCAGCACCTGCATGCCTGACACTAGGATGCATTACTGTGGTGGTTGTTTTTCCAGCTTCTGACTTCGGGACCAGTTTCCCTGCGCCTCAACTCAGTTTTCAAATCGCGCGGTTTTATTTTATTATTTTCAGAGTCTTGAAAACTTAATTTCCGAATGAAGCATGTTCCAAAATGTTAAGAAACTTAATCGTTCGGAAATTCAATTTTAATGACTGAAAATAATAAGTAAAATCGCGCCAGAGTAACGCAGTTTTTGGTAGACAAAATGATAATTTCTTACAACTGTAGTAAAAAGTGAAATTATATCCCAATTTGAGTGGGACATAACTTCACACAGAAGTGAAATTCTGGCCCACAAAAAAGTGAAGCTAATTCCCACCTTAGATGGGACACAATTTCACCCGATAAAAGTGAAATTATAACTCACTTGAGGTGAAATTATGACCCATGTGAAGTTATGACCTGTGAAGTTATGCACCCGCACCTGTCGCGCCACTCTATTTTTATTTTTTTATTTAGGTAATTGGTTAGATTTTAAAATCGAAACAATAATTCAGTTGATCCCTGAGGTTTAAATAAAAAATATTTAATCTATAGAATCTAACACAATCCCAGTGTCTTTCATATGATATCTTTTGGAATCAGGAAGTAAATCAGAAACGACAGTAAAACAATACCGTTATTTTATTTCAATTTTGAGACACTTTCTACTTCCAATATTCCTTATAGTTTGACTAATCTCTTTATTGACACGGTCTCTTAGAAGGATCAACAATAATTTTCATTTAACAAACTATATACCGGATCCGAATATTATATAGTTCTATTTCTTCTAACATCCAAGGAGTAGGCTGCCACCTTTATTACATCCATGTGGTCAAGGTAACTTATCATTTCACAATTTTTTTATTTTGCGAAATTATTGCTATTTTTTGGTAATTTCTATATCGATAGTAGAAGACCATTGCTGGTAGCTGTAAGCTCTTTTTATAATCTGCTTCAAGAACACATTGGGTTAGGCTCAATTTGTTTATATTTTGTAAAAAAACAAAGTCTCTACTTAATTCCAACGGATACTGGAATCAACAGAAAACATCCTGCTTTCATATCTACATAATTATGTGTGAACAGCTAGCAAAAAATGTGTCTGTGTTGGTTGACTGAAAAAAATATATGATATGTTTTTGGAATAACTTCTATCGAAATCGAAACTATATTTTTTGGGATGTTCCTTCTGTGCATAGCGTGTTGATCGCAAGCACAGTGAGGACAAAACGTTTTTACGAAGCATGTGAGTTTTTAGCGTTGGTAGTCCCTTATCCGGTCATCTTTATTTACTATTTGAGTTTTGTTTTTGTCATTTTCTCATAGGTCATGATGTCCGTCCATTAACATTGACAGTTCCAAAGCAATTTACGAATTGCAAACTAGATAAACATTTAATATTTCTGCTTATACTATACTATATTAGCCAAACTAAAATTTGAGAATGCTTAACGAAAATGTTAATGCAGACGAAAATATTGACCTTTGACGTTGTTTTTGAGTTAGAAACGGCTCAGCCTACAGTTATACTATAACTATACTAAGTTGAAAGACCACATATTTATTTTGAAAAGCATTAGGAGATACTTCGTCCTTCAATTCCACCACCTTGAAGGCATTTCTATGGCTTTTAACATGATATGCAGACTTGTCTACAACTTTCTTGTCTCGTAAAATTAACCTTACAAAAATTGAAGTAGGTATCTACATTTTTTGAAGTGCCCATGGTGGTTAGGTTATGTACGTTGGCTGTTACGCAGAACATGTGAACTCGAATTCTACTCTTTCCCATAATTTTTTTTATTTCATCTTTCACGGGTACTGCCTCTTGCGAAGAACTAACAGAACTTCCAAGAGTATCATTAAGTGGCTATGGATGTATTTCAACTGGAGGAAAAAACGTGCTGCCAATCTTCTCTTATAAGAGTCATTCAAAATTATTTTAAACATTTAAGTCCATTTTATTATTATTCTTGTTTTACAATAGAGGTGTAAAGCACTTTGATGAAAAGACAGAATTCGATTCAAACTTTGTAGTAAGAGAGCTATTCTTGTATTTTCTACCTTCACATTATTTGCAGATTACCGACATATGCTTTAACTTTTCTAGCTCTTTGATTGTATCGATATTGATTTACAATAATCATCCATTATTGGTTGGTATACGAACTGTCTCACCTCAGTCTCAAATCTTTTTTTCTATTTTCTATTTTAAATCCCACGCCTCTTCCCCCCCCCCCCCCCAGATACCGCACGCGCTGGGGTCCATTTTCACCGAGTACGATTACAATTACGGTTGCAAGCCGTATCGGCACTTTATTTGAAATTATTTGAAATAAATAAGATAATAAAAAAAAAAGTGATGGCGACACGAATAGGTAGGTACCAGGAAGACAAGAGTTTGGGACTGCTTAATACAAGCAGGTACAACAAGAAAAACAAAATAAATTAAAATTTTGTATTAAAATATTACCAAAAGTAAAAAAAGAAAAATGCAAAATTTTAAAATCAAAAATTAAAAAAAAAATCTCATTATTTTGAGCTGTTGCTCGTAAGCAAATTATTTTTTGAGACAAATCTCACATTTGCAAGTTAGATTTTATTTTTGTATTGCTCCAAAAAGGTACCACTCTCATAGAACGGTTTTTTTTTGTTTTTGTTTTTCTCGAAAAATAGCAGTCTGATCAGCATACTTATTTTTTGGCGAGTACGTTCTTATAATCCAAATAATATTTTGTTTTCAAAAAAAAAAAAAAAAATTATTTTGGATTTTCAAAAAATATTCTTAAACCTTTTTTTTCAAAATTCTGTATCTCAAAAACGGATCAATATTAAAAATTGAAACTCAAACGTAAGACGTGTACTAACATGTTCTTGAATACTGCATACTCATATTAATTTTCAGACATTTTTGAAAAATTGTATATATAAGAAATTAATTTAAAAAAAGACTGCCCCAAGAATTTTTTTGTTTAGTTTGAAAAATCAATAATTTCTTAAGAAAAGTTATGGCATCAATTGTTTTCAGATAAAATGTGTTTTTGAGGTAAATATTTCAATTTAAATTTTTATTTATGATTGTTAATGTTTTTTTGTGAGTTAAGTTTGGGATTACAGCATCAAGTTAGTGCAATCCAGTCGCTCACATTGACAGTTCTAGTGAGACTGAGCAGATGGATAGTGCAATGTACATAGCACCTATTTGTTTGTGACTGTTTTAGGGTTCCGTGCACAGAGTGTAAGCGAAGCCCTTATCAGATTACTTCGTTTACGTTCATTCTTCTTTTGCAAACGAAATTTTAAAATCTGCTTAGCCGATTGCAATGAAATTTGTAATTCAAATGTGATCCGAATTGTTGTTTTCATATTTTCATGATAAATAGTTTCAAAAGACATGTAAATATGTAAATACATATATCTCAAGAAAATATTTGGTTACATACATATCTTAATCCTTACAATTTTTTTCAAAACTAAAGAGAACTAGGTTCGGTTAAACAAGAACCGAACCCTTCTCGTGTGAGTTAATATCGCACTTGTTATATTCTTTTATTTGTTTCTAACAAACTTCAATAACGCCTACATTAATTTAACACTAAAGAGTCCGCCATCTAACTTTTTTTTTCAACTAGTGTTTATTCCGTAAATGCTAACACTTAGCTCATGTCTGATTTGACAGATAATTAGTTATATCCTTCCGCTGAACGAATATGGTTGTGTATACGCTTGAACAACGCTGGGAAATATTGCGACATTACTTTGAAAATCATGGTAATGTTGCAGAATGTGTGCGAAAATTGCGTACGGATTTTGTAAGAAGAGAAGCACCGTCAGCTCCTTATGTTCGTTATCTTGTGAAAAAAAGTGAAAGAAACTGGCATCCTCATCGATAAACCAAAGCGTGAAAAGCCAAAAACAGTGTGTACACCCGAGAATAATGCTGCTGTGGCAGAAAGTGTGCGTGAAGCGCCATCAACGTCAATTCACCGTCGTTCTCAACAATTGAACAACAACATTGATTGATATGACGCCATACGAAGTCCAATTGGTTCAGGAGTTGAAGCCAACTGACCATCCAATTCGTTTTCGCTTCGCTAAGTGGGCCTGCGATCGACTTAGAGAAGATGCCGATTATGCCAAAACAAATCATCTTTTCAGATGAAGCTCATTTTGATCTTGGCGGGTATGTAAACAAGCAAAATTGTCGTATTTGGGGCATAGAAAACCCGCACTCATACATTGAAAAACCGATACACCTAAAACAAGTCACTGTTTGGTGCGGATTTTGGTCCAGAGGCATAATTGGGACATTTTTCTTCGAAAATGAGTAAGGAGTGGCGATCGTTATCGGGCCATGTTGAACAAATTTTTGCTAACAAAAATTGAAGAGGAGGATATTGGCAATATTTGGTTTCGACAGAACGGCGCTACGTGCCACACAGCCGAAGCTACACTCGATGTTTTGCATCCTGTTTCTGAAGTCGCATTATAAGCCGCAGAGCTGATGTCCATTGGCCACCTCGGAGCTGCGATTTTACACCGTTGGACTATTATTTGTGGGGTGCCATAAAAGATAAGTGTTACGCCGACAAGCCAGAGACAATTGACGCTTTAAAGAACAATATTCGTGAAGCCATTGGTGAAGTACAGCTGCACACAATCGATAATGTGCTTAAAAATTGGACCGATCGTGTAGGCTACTGCATGGAAGGATTGTACTTTCAAATAAAAAAAGAAATTTGAGAAAATATTCAGTAGTTTTTTGTATAGCATTTTCAAACAAAAAAAAAATTATTTGGCGGACCCTTTACATCAGAATATTATGTTAAAATAGTTAAAAAAGTTGTGCATTGAACTTTGTCCAATTTTATCACACCTTAAATTCGAATTTCCTTTTGTCAATCAAATCCTTAAAAATTTGGTTTATCATTGCGGTCTTCATGGTAAAATCAATAGGTATTCATTGCGCAGAGAACTTACCACTATTTATAGAGTTTGTATTCATTTTATTGCAAATAATCAAGTGACGAAAAATGTCTTTATTATTGCAAATTTAACCTCCTTCAAATAAGACATTTGTATCAAAAGATAAACCAATTGGAAGAGTGGAAAAATTACAATTAGTCTTTGAATTAAATTCTATCTCTGCGTTTCACTCCCGCAATTATTTATGTGGCAACAGTTGCAAGTGCTGTTTACGACTTTTCTCTGTATTGAAATTAGTTGACAGATGACGTTTGTGTATTTTGGGACAATTTAGGCTGTGTTTGACATACAAATTTAATTTAAATTCAATAGTTTGTTTAAAGTCTAATAAATTCTTTGATAACCATAGTTATATCATTCCATTGTTGCAAAGCAAAGTGCTTTTGGTGTCCATGCACATGTTTATACTTCATTATGATTTTTTTTCAAGGAAATTAAAACACTTATGAAAATTTTTAGTATGTAATTTGCAAGAAATTGGTTGAGCCGTTTTTGAGAAATCTAGAAAAGAGTGTAATAAGCCCAAAAGGTACTACAAAACTGGATTTCTTTTCCGATTTATTTGTTATTCAAGAATATATGTAGTTTAAATAATATTTTGGTATGCAATATTACTGAGAATAAGGTAATTGTGCAAAATTTTAAAAAAACCGGTAAAGCCGAAATGGAGATGGATATAATCCAAAACTCAGCCGCAAAGTCCCAATTATTAGATTTTCACTTCGATACAGTACAGGTCCAGTAAGGGGTATAGACAAAATTAGAGGATTTTTCTTATTTATTTGGAGACGATTGAGCAGATGTCTTCATTAATTTTCGAAAAAAAAAATAAGCACCACCCTAATATATAGGTATTTTTATATTTTTATATAGATTTCTCATATTTCAATTAAATCTATTGTTGTTAATGCTATTGTTCTGCGTTTTTTGTTTTTTTTTTAATTCTACTGAAAATATTTCTTGGGAATAATAAATAAAAAATAAAAACTTTTCTGAAGACTTTAAAACTGAAGAACTATTTGATTTATAACTCAACGTTAATTTATGGTACATATTATTAGATTTACTTCTGTAGTATTATAATTTCATTAGGTGTGAACACTCTTGTATGAATTTCAAGGATTATTGTGAGAAATAAAGAATTCTTCTTAATTACTTATAATATGCAATTTATTGTTATTGTTATCGTCTTTTTTACACATTTCAGATAAAAAAGATATTACTTTCTCCTGGAAAGTAATATTTCTCTCACTTGGAGTTTTTTTTTTTTGAAGCATGAATAGGTTTGGGAATATTCTTTAATATAATATTATTTGACATTCAATTTGGTCTTGTCAAAATTTTAACTGCACTATACTCTATTATATACTAAAAATAAAAACATACCAACAATCTACATCTATAAATTTGTTTTTGAAAAACTTGTTTTTTGTTTTAAGAGTTATCTTACAGTTATCATTGTTTTAAAAGAAACCCGATTTTTACTGGTTTGTTGTTTATAGGTAACAGCAGCTAGAATATTTACACTACACATGTTAAATTATTCAAGATCACTCTTAATTTGACATTCATATTCACTACATTTTCTAGTCAATGAACTGTAAATAAGTCATCACAACTTATTCACCATCGCAATAGAGAATACCCCAACAAATAACATCTCCCTAACCAAAATCGAAGAATAGACGTGTCCCCCTAGATAAAAAAACACATAAATATTCAAGTTTATATTCGCCTACGACAACAAATTCCCCAACAAAAAAAAAAATGTGCTACTGCTCAATTCAAAAATAATCCAACCGCCCACCATAACCTTGTTTTTTCATACTATAGGGGAGAGTGGGGCACATTTGAACACTTTTGGCTTTTGCAGCTTCTGGAACCATATATGTTGGATTTATTGATCTGTAAGGTTAACTTACATGCAGCAGTGTTATTAAACTTCGATTTCAAATAAAATTTGATTAATTTATCAAAACATTTTTATTAAATTTTAATTTTTAACCAATATACGTTCTTATGTACAAAAGCACCCCATATATGGGGCAGTTTTGAAATTGGAAGAGGCACTTTTGAACAGCAGCATTAATTTCGTGTTAATGAATGAATAATACTTAAACTTTTTAGTATTTATTCTTAGCTTAATTAGTAAGAGGATAATAAAAAAGAGCCGTAGGAAATTCCCTTAAACTAAAATCACTATGGGACAAAATCTTCAATAAAACTAATCCAACTCCAAGAAAATATCACTCTCCCCAAAGATAAAATGTTTCTTGTAAAAATCTCAAAATCCCCAATGTTCAGGTACGTCTTCTAACACCGATTCTCTCACGGCATGTACACTGCATGAAACCGTTATGACATGATAACAAATTAAGAACAAGAACGCACTTTCAGTCTGTCAAACCTGAGTTGTGTTGTTTCATAAAAAAATTTACCTACTATGGATCAAATTATTGTTTTAAAATCAAATAGAGGAGGAGAAACGATATTTTTAAATGAAAAATTATCAATGGTGTTGTGGCAGGATAAAAAATGATTATTTTTAATTCTAACATAACGTTTCGTGCAACCTTATCATGCGATTTAATCGCATGATCCATTATTATTTGAACGTAATTTGTTTCGGAAATTTTGGCATGGAGATTTTAGTCATGAAGATTCTCTCCTTGGAGATTTGGCTTCTGGAGATTTCAGTTTGGGGATTTAAGATTTGGGGATTTTAGTTTGGGATTGTACCTGTATGTTATAGAAACTGATCGGGGCAGCTTTGAACTAGTTCAAACGTGCCCCAAAACACTTGTTCAAATCTACCCCAACTGTATCAAAGCCATAAAATGTTGAATAATTTTTAACTTTTAACATATTTATTTTATAGCTCGCCGTGATTTAGTTTCACATTTATTTACTATTAAGACATTTTGTTTCCCGATTTAATGTCGCGTACTAAAATGTTTGTATACTCTTACAACTAAAAAGCTAAAATAATACACCAGCACTACGAAAACCACCTTCCACCTCTAAATCTGAAGCCCGACTGAAGGAAACACGGAAAGCCAATGACGTTTAAGGATATTGTCTTGCCAGTATAATATATTGAATTGCTTTTAATAAAAAGTAATAAACTAAAATTTTATAACCAGTGTTCAAATGTGCCACGTGTTCAAATGTGCCCCACTCTCCCCTACATATGTACATAGGTATAATCAACCGCACATCATACGAGAGGACTCTTCATAAACAAACCCATAGAAAGCCTTTTTTGTTGTGACTTCATTCAGCTTACAAAAAAAAATTGTTTTCCATATCTATACGAATTTTACGAGTATATCTTACTCACCATCCAACAAAAGAACCAAGAATATTCAAAACCCATATAAATAAACCCATCTGCAGTTACCAGGATAAACATATGAATATACAAGTGCGTGCTGCCTTGTTCGCACCGAATTCCTGTTTCGAAAATTCCTCACACAACCCCCATCCAATATTATTTTGGGTAACTGCGGATTTCTAAAAAAAAAAACATATTCTTCAAATAAGGATATAAAATTTCGCGTACCATATTTCTATTCCATGTGTAAGAAAAACATAATGCGTGTATCCTTTATTTAGTTTGAGTTGTTGCTGTTGGGAATTCCGCTCCTGTTACAATTTCTGTTGAATTTGTGTTGTTTTTTTTTTTTTTTTTTGTAATTTATTTATGGATTGTGTGTTTGTTTATTATACAAGGAGACCACTGAAAATTACTGTTTTATTATTACATGTAGATATTTATTTCTCACATTTACTTTGAGGGATGTGAACTTTTCCAAGAAGTTATATTTTTTGAAACACTTTACGATTTGCCTTTTTATGATACACTTTGGTTTTCCTGCACAAAAAAGCAAAATTCACTTTTTCCTTCTCGATTATATTTCCTTGAAATCGCAAATTCCAAAGCGATTTTTCGTTTTTTGCAGAGAGGTACAAACGTTTAATTCCTCGGCCCGAATACGTTCCAATAATTATCGTTATTCCTTCTTTTTCAGAAAACCGTCACGATGATGGGATTACCGAAACCGTAATTTTAAGTTTATCTTAAAAACTAACGAATATGACTTAACGACACTTCACTTGCATATATACTAAAACAACTCAAGGATGTTGTTGCTATTTTGGCATATTTATTTTGTTAAAGATTTTTGGTCTTATTTTCTCAATTAAAACAAGGTTGACAATACACTCTGGTCAAAGTATTATGCTCTTTAATTAACGTTAAACACGAAGGCAAATATTTACCCATTAAACACTGAAAATAGTATTATCCTTTACAGTGATTCAAAAAACGCACTCGACACTCAAACGATGACGAACGTCGACGACGCACGACGGCAACGACGAGGAAAATCCGAACGACGACTCTACAAAACCGCGATCTTTTCAGTACTAAAGGGTATTCGACTCTCTGTTTGGAAATCGTTTGTATGTGCGGAGAGAAAATTCAATGAAAAGACATTCTCTGAACAGGATAAGCGCAAAAGTCCAAAAAAGTACAAGCAGCAGCAGTAGCATGAAAAAAGTTACATATAAAAAAAAATCGAAAAAACAGTCCACATCCAACGAACGACCATATTCTAGGACTCTCTTGCATCATCACAAAAGTCGCTCTCCACTCCACCCATGAGATGAGATACCACCGAATGTTGTTTGTATCCATAAAGGATATAGAAATATGTACACATTCCGATAGTTTCGCTTTCAGTTAGTTCGTTTTTAGATGAAACGATATGGGTGCCTTAGAGGTTGAACAACAGACGGAGAGACTCCAAAACTCTTACTCTCAAAGTCAGAGTTCTAAGTTATAAGTGTTGTGCTTGTGAGTTGTGAGACCAGACCTCCAGCGCCAGCGCCATCCCAGCAGCTGGAAAATTCTGAAACCAAAACCATATTTTCACATATTCCGTTCTGCTCTTTGTGAAACTTCATTCGAATTTAGAGCAAAATTTATTATGATTTGTGTTGTTTTGTTAGTAATTTTTATTGCGCCGACGCTTGTTAGAATTTGGCTGAATAAACTGAAATCTCTTATACTGTTGGAGAGGATTCAACTCTTCTCACGAAATTCGTAGTGGAATTGCAATTGCCTTACTACTCTCGCATTACTTTAAGGAATCTGTTGTTGGGAAAACTCAGATATTTGAGAGCGAGATACTTACTCTGAGTCCGAATATTTTTATTAGGAGACCACAGACACACTGTATCAACTTTAACCTTATTTTTCCCTGATGCG
This sequence comes from Sphaerophoria taeniata, assembly GCA_943590905.1. Classification (NCBI taxonomy): domain Eukaryota; kingdom Metazoa; phylum Arthropoda; class Insecta; order Diptera; family Syrphidae; genus Sphaerophoria; species Sphaerophoria taeniata. The sequence continues at coordinate 149,279,991 of OX016540.1, read as the reverse complement.
TTTGAAGTCTCAATGAAAGCAAAAAAGCTCATGAATAAGCGAAGAAGAGAGTAGAAAAAATATGTCAGTTACTTTGTCACAATTATTTTTTTTCATTTTTGTTGAGCATTTCTCTCCAAAATTTTGCAGAAACTGCGCGAAAGGAAGGCAATACATTTTTTTGTTAACGACAATTGGTTTACGTAACAGCAGCAAAATGTCTTCGCTCTACTGAAAAAGAGAGTTAAAAAAAATAGTAGAAGGGCGTAGGATTCGTAATAATTTTGAATGATGATTTAAAGAACAACAAAATGTGTACATATATCTAGCCGATAGAACTCGCATGTTGTTGTAGAGGGAATCTGTTTTGAGGGCTTTTATGAATCAATTCAATATATTTTTATCTTATGAAATTTTCTTTAAGCGAGCCCCAAATAATAACATCTTAAACGTCACGAAGCGACCACATAGTATATATCTACAGCTTGTTTATAATGAATTTCAAGATAAATCAACAGGAGCACTATTAAGGTCAGTAGAGTTGTGATCCGGAATCGTGGATGAATATCATCTAGTTGGCAAGCTTTCTTCCGATAAATATCTGGATACTAGGACGGTATGGACATAAATATATACCTACATCTAAGTTGAAGCCTTAGGTCAGTTGGACACAAGACTTTCGATGAACTTAATAAGCAGCAACAAAAACAAAGTAAGTATTTGAGTTTAAGCTGCACCAAAAAGAAAAGCAAGAAAATGATTACCATCAACAAAGGTTTCAATTCTGAGAATTATCTCAAAGGACAATAATTGATTTGTTATCGTTTGGTCACGTTTGAAATAAATATGAATTCTTAAGAACAATAAAGACCTTGTCGTACAATTTAATAATAAAGAGAAGCATATGATTTGAAAACAATACTAAAATAGTGTATGTATACGCCACAGTGGCTGATTTGTTCTGTTGTAAATTTTTAGTTCAAAGCAAACTTAGTTCACTGGAATGATCTAAAAGAAAAATTAGAAAAATATTGAAAGGCGATATAGAAAGAAGAAAAATATAAGAAGATTATTATTATAAGCTTTTATTGCCTCAAGTTTTAAGGTTACAATGATTTTATATTCTAATATTTACAATTTTGATTTTTATGTTTTTTTTCAAAAATTATGAATAGAAAATTACAGTTATTAATAAAATGTAAAAAAAAAATATTAATTGAAACTAAAATTTATTGTAAGTTTTAATTTTATACGTCATTGGCATAAGCCTCCCCCAAGGCTGCCCATGTTTCTCTATTTTTAGCTTCGTTGTACCAGTTTGTACATTTATGGCACAGATCGTCACTCCATCTTTTATTGGGTCGTCCTGCTGGTATTTTGTTTTCTGGTCTCCATTTCGTTGTCAGTTTTTTCCATCATTGATCCGGAAGTCTAGATATTTGGCCTGCCCAGCTCCATTTCAGCCTTCTTGTTCTATTTATGATGTCTTCATTACGTATTCTTTGACTTGGTCGTATGTTAAGAATTTTCCTTTCCATTTTGGTCTGACATATCCTTAGCTGGTCAAATGTTTTTGCGGTCAAGCTCATTGTTTGTAGTCCGTAAGTAAGTATCGGTAGAATAGCAGCGAAAAAGATGTATATCATTGTGTCTGCACTTTGGTCTAATTGTAAAATTTGTTTCAGGCTCCAGAACCAGAATTGTTTCCATGTTTTTGTGATGCGTCTGTTGATTTCTTTATTTTCTTGGTCCTTAAATGATTTTAACTGTCCCAAATATTATGTAGTCTTCTACGTATTCAATTTTTTCTTGGTCCAACATTATATCATCTTTCGTTTGGTTTGTCATGACTTTAGTTTTCGATTTGCTTATTTGTAGTCCATAATTTTTACACAATGTAGTACGTTCTGTTGACATTTCTTGGATGTGTGCAGATTTTGTAGCAATGAGAACTATATCGTTTGCAAGTCTTAAATTGTTTAGAACTTGTCCACATATCCTTATTCCATATTTTGTATTCCAGTTGGTTTTTTAGAAGATGTCTACAAGGACTGAACTAAATAGAGATGGTGAAAGAGGATCTCCTTGTCTAACTTCTCTTGTTATGTCAAATTTGCGTCCTCTATTCTCTGTTTTTATCCTTGCTGTGTTATTTTTGTATATGTTTTTAATTGTTTCTATTATATTTGTATTCATGTTTTGATTTTTCAGGGAGGACCATATCATTTCGTGTTCAACAGAGTCAAAAGCTTTACTAAAGTCGATAAATAGGAAATAAACCGGTAGTCTGAATTCATTGCATTTTTCTATTAGCTGATTCATTGTCTGTAAGTGGTCTGTTGTTGAAAATCCTTCTCTAAATCCAGCCTGTTCCCTTGGTTGGTTGTTATTAAAGTCTTCCTTGACGGTCCGGTAAAGCGTTTTGGAGAAGAGCTTGTAAATTGTAGAAATGTTACTTATTGGTCTATAGTTATTGATGTCGTCCTTCTTTCCTTTTTTGTGTATTAATGTTATCGTTGTTTCTTTCCATTGTCCTGGAATTTGTTTTGTTTGAATTATTTCGTTAAATATACTGGTTAAAATGTTGGAAATTGAGTTTTTTCCGTATATTAGCATTTCCAATGATATTCCGTCGTTTCCGGTGCACTTGTCTTTCTTCAGATCGTCTATGGTCCTTTTGATAATTTCTTTGCTGAACATATGGGTATGTCTGTGTATCTGTATTGAACCTGTATTGTCTACTGCAGCCATTCTCTAAGTATGTTCCGCGGAACCCTAGGCTTCCGTGATAGCATTGTAGGGGTTCCGCAAAAAAAAATACACCTCTCTCTGTTATCTTTGATAATACAATACAAATTTCATATAAAATGTGTTGAATTGATTTATTTTTGCCAATCGAAAAATCCTTTTGTATGCATTCATTGCATAACCTACATCCATTTTCCAAACACCACCTTTTTACAGTTACATATTTGCTAGAAACAAAGTTTTTGTTGTTTTACGGCTGCATTCTGATTGGGCACGTTCAGTTTGGTTTTGGATAGCCTATCTTAGATAGCCTATCCAACTCGTTTTTCGTGAACGAGTTCGATAGCTAAATTTGGATACCTGTGAAAACACGTGTAAAAAAAATCAACTGTTTACGAATTTCAATGGCTGTTCTGTCAGATAGCCACCTATACCAGAAATTGTTGGATAGCTTTGGGTTAGTTTGGTTTGAGCCTCTGCTATTTTGTTTTACATGGAAAACAAAAACAAAAAGCTATCCGGATAGCCTATCCAAGTCAAAGTGAACGCGCCCATTAAATCAATTCTGTACATTTCTTCTCAAGGAAAATATTTCTTTCAGCTGTAGATATCGCACGATCGATTTACACCATTTTGATTTCAAAATGTTGTGTTTGTGTGACAAAGAAAGTGAATACAATTCTTAAAGTTTTTTTTTCATTTTTAACCCATAAGAAGACGATAATGAAAAATTTTAATTCTGGATATAAGCTTTTGACAAGAAAATTAAGGGTTTCAAAAAGAATTCGAACATAAAAAAAAAAAAACCTTGGAACTGTCGGGAGACTAGATTTTCACTATTTTTTGTACCAGTGTCCCTGTTCAGACACTTAAAAAAGTCGATTAAAAAACTCAAAACTCAATTTTTTTCTTTAGTTATTGGAAATGCATTATATTTTCTTTGAAACAAACTCCATTTGATTGCAAGATCTCACAAGATCAACTATTCCCAGTATATTTTTCCAAGGTCTACACCATTTTTTTTTGCTAAGAAAACAGCAGAACAGTAGCGGCTGCTGCTTAAACCACAAATAACTTTTCCGTTATACATTCGATCGGCTTGAAACTTCGTATGTATATGTGGAAAATGTTACTGATTCTGTATTTTGTTGTTTTTTGCAAATTCTGTGTTTAGTTTCTCTTTTATTTCCCATTAAGGCAAAATCGTCCGGACATTGGGGCCTGCCCGGAGACTGTTCCATTGCATTGTTCCTATGCTAATCAATAAAGAATGCACTTTTCAAAACTTCGTTTTCAAAACTTGTTTTATTATACTTAGTTGTACGGTTCCGATAAGTATTTCGTTTTCCAAAAGGGTTCCGTCACCAAAAGAATTCGACAACCGCTGGTCTATTGTATCTTCTTATGTGATAATTTTAGTCGAGGTGAACAGTTTTTCAAAAAATAAGGTGGAGTTTTCATTTATGTCTTTTCGGTTTGTTATGTTGAATGTGTTTTGGTCCTTCATACTTGTTATCCATTCTTGTTTATTATTCAAATATGATCTAGCGTTTTTCATTAATTTTGTTTCTCTAACTGTATCCTTTATTATATTTTCATTATATTCACGAATATCTTTCATTATATTAGATTTTATAGTTTTTCTATATAAGAAGATATCCAACGAAATATCAAAATACAAGAATTATAACTGTTGTAATATTAAATGACTCTTTCCGAGCTTTAAGCACTGATTTTTCAATTGGTTTCAAATTACTGCATTTGTCTTGGATTGTTCTAAATGTAATAAAACAAAAACTGTGTTAATATTAAAACAGTACATAGGTAAGGTACTGCCTCTGTCAAAGTACTGATAAAGCTTTCAAGAGTATGATCGTCATGGAAAAGTAGGCCCTCTCAATTCCTTGATCCTGTTATTATTATTATCATCAAATTATTGTGACCTTTAAATTGTTAAGCAATGAGACAAATCAAAATTTTGAACCGACCCAAAACAATATCGATATTGCAGCATGCTTTTACTATCACCATTTAATCTTTAATCCATGCATCTGTATCTTATGTAGTGTAAATCGCCGTATGAATTAATTAAAAATGTCAAACGTGACATTGTTTAATGTTTTCATGTTAAACTGAACCAATAAATATATTGAAAACTATTAAAGCATAAACAAAAATACGCTTAAGGCTAGATTTCGGTTTTCGAATATCACACAATTTCGTCTTGCAAAAAGAAAAAAAAGAAACCAAACCACCACTTTAAACTGCTTATTTTTCGCTATAAAACTGTTTCACAATCAAATGAACTAAAGATAGCCTAGCAGCGGTTTGCGGTAAGATTATTTGAATCGAAAAAAGTGGAAAAATACATTTTAATACTGCTGAGTTCAACATGGGCGGTATAGTGCGAATTATGGAAGCTGATGGCACCGGCACGGCATGCATTGTGGCGGTTGTAGTGCTGATGGTAATATTCACCATAATGAATCCAGCTTAGAGAATATTTTAAAACTCTTTCATTTCATATTCACCCATCACAATAGTCCAATTAGTATTGCAAAAATTAAATCGATTGAATTTGGCGTTGAGTACACTTTCAAATGATTTCAATGATTCATTGCGGGTGCGGCGATAAATTTTGATTCTTCGTTTTAATGATGGATACATGTGGAACTATTCTCCTGCAAGCACTATAATTCGGAGATTTCATGTCGAATGCACTATCGGAGAAATTGCTTTTTTATAGATTTGAATGAGTAATGAGTTTTGCACTTTTAGATAAGTCATTTATAAACTCGAATAATTATTATGAAACATGATTAGAATTTGAATGTTTTCCGTATCAGGAGTTTTCTCGCGCAAACTTTATTCGATTCTCGTTAGCACTTAAAAAGATTTACGCATAGAACTGAAATTCGCCCAAATTCAGGCAAATATACGGAAGACATATATATCGTAAGCTGAATGAAATTTCTGGTCTGGTCTCTGTTGCTCAAGCTATTCAAAAGCTAAAATGAAACAAGAATAACGGAGCAAACACCTACAAAATGGTCACTTAAAGAGGAGATTTGTTCTCAAGAGTTCATTAACAATGCTTAGCAATCACATACGGTTCAAATTGAATATGAACATCTATTAAAACACATAAAAAAAAACTACCCTAGTTGAAACTCAGAAATAAAAATGGAAAGAAAATCAGAAAAAGCGATATTATAAACCATGTTTATGGTTTTTGTTTTTCGGCAAAAAAATCTAAAAAAAAAACATCGAAAACAGTTTATCAAAACACGTACCAGTAGAATAAGTCCGAATATGCGAAAAAATAGGGGAAATCTCTATTGCATACTCACTGATTTGCCAATTGAATTTGAACTTGTTGAATTTCCAATCCGACCGGTTTTCGCAATGATTATCAATAAGTCCCGTGGTAAACTAATTATATGGTAAAGTAACGTTTTTCGGATCAGCTACTACGGATATTTCAGATCTACCAAATATATACATGAAGTCTCATATAAATCTTTAAAGCCCTTTCCTAAAATTATGGTAACTAACACTCTGACAGCATGGTCTCTTCTATACCTCATTTTATAAAATTTTCATGGTAGATTCAGTTGTATTCAGAGATGGTTTCTGTCCAGAAAAATTGGAAAAACCCTACGGAGTATAGGTCAAAAGCTTGAATTTTTGTATGGAACTGTGCATTTGTTCAACTAATGGCTCTCCAAATGGAAACAAACCCCAAAATGTAAATGGAATTACAGGCGCCCATAGTCAGCAGTAGGGTTAATTCTGATTTTGTTTTTGCCAAAATTGCACCGAATCAGCCCGAATTTTCGGTGAAAATATAATTGCCCAAAATTCAAATGAAAAATATGAAAGTTTTTGGTGGAAAACTCGGAAAGTCGATGTTCCGGAATTGATCTTTATATGGAAAAATATAAAACTATTGATCTTCACTCAGAGTCCCGGAAAGCGAGTGAAATTTTTATATCGAAAAATGATTTGTTACATACAATAATTTTCGAATGCAAAAATAGAAAATTCTTGGTGGAAAATTTGGAAAAAAAATCCAGAAAATAGCGACAACATTTTTGTTTGTAAACTCTCAAACAAAATTTAAGACTTTGACTATTGAAAGGTGAAAGATTCGTTGTTAAGGCTCAACTATAATACAATATTGCTCACGCAAGCATTCTTAAGTGAACCACCGAATACACACAAACCCAATGAGCAAACCATAATGTACTTAAGCAACGTTCATTAACTTTCCGTTCAAATTTTACTTGTGCGGTTTCATTTTCTCATTGCTTAAAGGGCTAACTATAATGAGCGGAAGCTAGTGTCAGAACCGAACGAAACGCCCCTTCCGAACTGCCATGTGAACACTTTACGACTTTACCCATCCATAACGGATGTGTACGGAAGTATCTTTCAAAATAATTTTTTTTTTTTATTTCCAATATGTAATTTGAGAATTTCGGTTGCCATCCATCAAACAAGCAATTTCAAGAAATTACCTGAAATCAACAACAAATCGAATTCCTCTTCAGAAAAATCAATAAAACCAGTCAACTGTCAAATTTTCGTCCGTGAAAAGCGAAGAGTAGCGCAGTTTACATCTGTAAGCAAAACTGAACGCAAATTAACGAAACGGACCAATCCGCTATTTAGGGCACAATCATTGAATAAGAAGTACAGGAAGGGGTCTTATGAAAAAGAAGTGAAGTATTTTTCTAAGTAGTGTGAGTTTCACAAACACAAACGCATTACAACAGGGTTGGTCTGCAGTTGAATGGTTAATCTCAGGGGCGCCAAGCGAAATATGATTGAATCAAGATTATATCGATTGTGCATCAATTTTATTTTTCACTTTCAATTCTTTTTTGGACCACATGGTGTTTTAACGTTCAAGGTGTACATGCACGATTATTATTATTATTATTTTTTTATTTTTCGTTACATTTTCTTCATTTTTCATCCTTAATTCGTCATATTTATTGTCCTTCTTCAGGTCGTTTTAGAGAGCGCATTCTATGAACAAACTGATCAAGTGTTAAAAAGCACAAGAAATTGTGTAGCGCCTAACGGTCACCAACAAAAATAAATGCGCCCCTGAACTCGAGTTTTTGTTTTTTTGATAGATGAAAATACAAAACAACATTTGACCAATTACAGCTCAGCAAAATGACAGCACATGCCCAGTTTGACAGATGAGTGCCCCGTATTTTGACAGATGAATGCCCCCTATTTAACACCATCAGAAATTTTTGTTGCTTCACTCACGTACACTGTGCGTGTAGCTTACACCGCTTTCTGTACTTCTTATTCAGTGGGCACAATATATGAATTCCTTGTATTCGCTCAGTTACAGACGGCTCCGTCCGCACCGTTTCGTTAATTGAAGTTAACCCTTAAGTGAATTTGACAATTTGAAGAAGAGAAGGCCAAGCCTACTTTTTTTTTTATTTTAGTTCACTTAAGCAATTATAGTTGGGCCTTCAAGCTTTAATAAACTTCATATTATCATTGGCGCAAATTTATAGTCAGATAAAGTAGACTTTAAAATTATTTTAGTCGATACTAAGCTGATACTATAGTTTTTGACAATTATAGTCGAATTAAAACCAACTTTAAAGTTAGTAGCTGGTGCTAAAATAAATACCGAGGAAAGTACCTTTTATCTTTTAATATCGACTTCAATGTTCTGTGGAGTAGAATGTTTTCAAATAGTCTATTAAAAGTTTTTAATATTTTTGATGATTATGAACTTTTTCGAAAATCGAAAGTGTATTAAAACAAAGCAAATCCTTTTGATGAACTCAACGAAGATGAATTTTACTCTCGATATAGGTTTGATAAGATCACTTCTGATCGAGAAACTTTGTCAAATCGTGGACTTCATTACCTGCATCCTTATAAGTTCTTAAAGTTCTTATCACACTTCATTTTCTTGGAAGGTGATATATTGAGTTATCGTAATGAATAGATTTATTATTCCAGATTTTAAAGACACTTGCTACTTGCATGGAATGTTGTCAAGCGGATTAACTTCGGTTCGTTGCCCCTGTCCTAAATAGTAATATATGTAGTTGAAATGTGCTTCTGGATCAATTGCCTTAAAATTTCCTTTTCGCCGTGGCTCATGACTCCAATTAGGCTCCCTTCCAAGCTTTTAATACATTTTTCTATAAATAAATCAGAATAGTTTGGAACAGCAAATGTGTCAATGAACACCCAAAAACTGTACTTTTCTGTTCCAAACTGTTCCAAAGTGTGCAGAACAGTGTCGCTGAAATTGTATTTAATTGTGTAAAACAATCGCTCCTAAACTGTATTTGATTTCCCAAACTGTAATTTTTTTGGTTTGTTCGACTAAAATGCATTGTGTGTGCAACCTAAGGCTTACACTAGTTACAGGCAGGTTACAAAATGTCTATAATTTGATATGAAATTAGTAGCTGGTTTTAAATTTAAAATGGTTTTAACTAGTATCTACTAAAGTTACTTAATAGGAGCTGACTATAGTTGTGTTCACTGACGCTGTGCTGGACTGTTCTAGACAGAAAAGTACAGCTTTTTGCTGTTCATTGAGGTTTTTTCTGTGCTGAGCTGTTCTACTTTCCTGTTCATTGACAAACCTAGAACAGTTTAGAACAGGATTTTCTGTTCTTGCTTTTGAGTCAGATCAGGTTAGAACAGACTTGTGAGAAATGTCAAAAACGAAGTTGTCATTTTTTTTGTTTACGTTTTGATTTGGCTGTGCTTTGTGTATTTTTTTCCCGTGATTTAAAAAAATTAAAACAAAGTTATTTTGCCAATTTGTTTAATTTGTTTAATTAAATAATTATAAAATAAATTTCTTTTACATTTCATCAAAGAAAAGGTAATAACATTCGTCACAGTTTCATTCCAATAATCTGAAGAGGAATCCGACGAAAAATCACTATCGGTGTCTGAACCACTAACATTTTCATTCAGTATTATCTTAGCAATCACTTGATTTTCCATTTCAATAATTTTTAATAAATCCCAAAGTAAACTCAGAAAGTTTTTCATTAATATGAAAAATAAAAACCAGGCAGCACCACTAATAAAGGAGTCTGATGATCGGCTTGGCACCCGTGAAATAGCTATAACTCCAGCCAAAGAAATTGACGGAAAAAGCCATTGGTGGAAGCACCTCTTAGTTGCTATCGTTGTTCAAACAAACATAAATAAAAACCAAAGCAGCCTGACTGCGAGTGTTAAATAACACAAAAACAAACTATAACAAATAAAAAACTGACTATAAGTCAAAACTTTCAAAAATCTAACCCTCTGTGTACACAAACGAATTGTTGTGACACAAAGATAGGAAATTAGAAAAAATGAAAGCGGAACAAGATAGCATACTTTAAGGAGCTTGTAAAAATGCACTTGGTTCATAGCAATGATAAACGAACAAAAAAGTCTGCATGGGAAACCAAAAATCAGTGGAGTGGTTAGCGCAGTGCGTAGTGCATTGGCTTCCCAACTAGCTGGTCCTAGGTTCAAATCCCAAAGTAAACTCAGAAAGTTTTTCATTAATATCATTAATATGAAAAATAAAAACCAGGCAGCACCACTAATGAAGGAGTCTGATGATCGGCTTGGCACTCGTGAAATAGCTATAACTCCAGCCAAAGAAATTGACGGAAAAAGCCATTGGTGGAAGCACCTCTTAGTTGCTATCGTTGTTCAAACAAACATAAATAAAAACCAAAGCAGCCTGACTGCGAGTGTTAAATAACACAAAAACAAACTATAACAAATAAAAAACTGACTATAAGTCAAAACTTTCAAAAATCTAACCCTCTGTGTACACAAACGAATTGTTGTGACACAAAGATAGGAAATTAGAAAAAATGAAAGCGGAACAAGATAGCATACTTTAAGGAGCTTGTAAAAATGCACTTGGTTCATAGCAATGATAAACAAACAAAAAAGTCTGCATGGGAAACCAAAAATCAGTGGAGTGGTTAGCGCAGTGCGTAGTGCATTGGCTTCCCAACTAGCTGGTCCTAGGTTCAAATCCCAAAGTAAACTCAGAAAGTTTTTCATTAATATGAAAAATAAAAACCAGGCAGCACCACTAATAAAGGAGTCTGATGATCGGCTTGGCACCCGTGAAATAGCTATAACTCCAGCCAAAGAAATTGACGGAAAAAGCCATTGGTGGAAGCACCTCTTAGTTGCTATCGTTGTTCAAACAAACATAAATTTTTAATAATATTTTTCACAGTAAAAACACAAAAAATGAAAAAAAAATAAGCGAGAAACGAAAAACGCACGCAATTTGCAATTTGTTTTTTTTTTTTTTGAAAACTGACGTTTAACTGACTGTTCTAACTTGATCTGACGTTTCACACGAAACTGTGCTGTCCTGTGCTGTTCTGATCTAGGAAAAACCTCAGTGAACACAACTTATAAATTTGCGCCAATATGGTTTTAACTAGTACCTATCTACTAAAGTTACTTAATAGGAGCTGACTATAAATTTGCGCCATTGTGATTTGAAATATTCTGGAGTTCGTTAAATTGTGGTGAGACCTTGTTGCGGGCTCCTTTGGTGCCGTCGGGATAATTGCTGGTATGCGTGCCCCAGCCTCACGCTCGTCGGAGGGAGTGAATTCTTGATCCCTATCAGAGCCTGCAACAACCTGAGACGAAGTTCGCGGGGTTGGCTACTAAAATGTATAGGTACACATACATACATTAAAATGGATGTAGCTATGTTGGCTTGTGTGTTTGTTTGCCTGTCCGGTAAGGACTCTTAGACCACCCAACATATTTTTATACCAATTTTAACGTGGCTAGTCTGGGAAAATCCTACCGGAATGTCGGCAAATGGGGAAATTGTAAACTGATCGAAAATAATTTTTTGTATGGGATTCTGGAAACCGAAAATTGAAATTGTTTGATAAGAAATTGGATAAACGAAAAACTTTTAAATTTTGTCACCAAAATTTTGCATTTTATTATATGATTTAATTTCGGCCTACGTAAAGGTGGAACGTTAACTGCAAGGCTTGGGAGAATTCATATATCGTTCTCTCTTTCGATTGCATTCAAGTAACCAAATTTGACAATATCTGTATTTTATTTTTATTCGGGAGTGAACCGGAAGGCTTTAAATTGCAGGCTAGACAAGGGTCAGCTAGTGGAAAATAATTTAAACTAATGCTGCTTAAACGATTAAAACAAAAAAAAATCAGAAATTGAACACGACAATGATAATACAGGTTCCGACAAAAAGACCTCCCACATTACAAAAGGTTGTAAACAAAATACAGCAAGAGGTACATATTTCTCAAAAATATGTAAGTTTGTTGCCATCTATCACACAAACTTAGCCACCATTATGACTACATTTGCCACATTTCGTACTTTGCTGAAACACTTGCATTATTAATATCTAGTGTAAATGATCTTACTTTTCAATTATTAATATTTTGTTTTGATATTATGTATAATTTGTCATTAGTTTTCAATCATTCAACAAGTTGGGTTACAGAACCCTTAGCCAACATAATTGTTGATTTAGGTAAATGAATATTATTCCTTTGTTTTAATTGTTTAATTATTTTAATATCTAGTTCCTTACTACATCAACTTGTGGTGTCGTTATCTGAACTATTAGACTAATCCTATCAGATCATATAAGTTTCAAGCTAAATAGTTGAAACTTACAAATCAAAAATTCAGACGGAAGACCTCAAGGTTAAATTCTGAAATTCGAAGCTTGGGGAAACCAAAACTACGGTTAATGTGAAACCCATTCAAATTTTGGGCCAAGAAGAAATTTTTTCTTTTCAAACTGAGAATCAAAAAATCCAAAAGCATATTGAATTGGCGAAGCTGTCTATAATCAAGGGAGCAGAGACAAAATACAAGAGGAAAATTTAGAAATATTACCATTACACCAAAGAAAGAGTTGCAAAGTTCAAACTTGGATGAAGAAGGTAATGTAGTCTTTGGTGGTTATTATTAAGAGGCAATAACTGAAATTTACAAATATATTTCAATACAAAATATGCCATTTTACATTACTTTGTCTTAAAAATTACATCAGATAAATGGTGTCCTCTATTATTATGACACAGACGAAGCCTCTCCCGGAAGTTTTCCATGACTTTCCTAGTAATTTCAGGTGGAATACCAGCCACCTCCTGCAGTGGCATATTATCCTAAAGGCAAACTAGGCACGTGCCTAGGGGCGTGGCAACAGAGGGGCGCACGGGCGCAGTAATTCTTACAAGTGGCAAATAATGCGTGTTCATACGTGGTTGTTAAATTAACAAACTTGTGAACTCGAACTGCACTTGCATCTTTTGTTAAAATAAAAATCGGTCCTGAGCAATTGCTCTTACAGTACAGAGTCAACTCCTTGCCAACTCGGATATCGACTTAGCTTTCTTCTAATTTTGTATGCGTTTTTGAACAGGTTTTGATTTTACTTATTGTAGGGGCAAATAACCTAATGGTCGAAGTTCATCAGCAGTGGATGGCTAAGATTTCGACGGATTTAAAACCTAATTTTTCTGCTTTTTAAGTTCTTTCTAGATTGACTTTCCGGGCAATCCGATTTGAGAACCGAATTGCCACTCGGTTTGCATAAGAACCAACTCGAGTTAACTTGGTTTACAAAATTTACGTTGCGGTAGATCATCAATTAACCAAATTCGTAAGATCTTTCGGACAATACTAATAAATCTCATGTTAACTAAGTCTCTTTTTCCTTGGCCCCTATTTCAACGCCTTTTCTTTAGGCGCGGTGCAGCGATTTCGGTCAAACTATAGTACGAAATATTTCCATATAGGGGCGCCAGTCAAATGCTTGCCTATGGCGCCCTCAACCTTTAATCCGCCACTGACCTCCTGAGTGATTGCTTCCTTCTTTTTACCAGACCCTGTATATACTAATATATAAAGAAAAGCTGATGAGTTTGTTTGTTTATTTGAACGCGCTAATCTCAGGAACTACTGGTTCGAATTCTTTTTGAATTTTTCAATTCGAACCAGTAGTTCCTGAAGTAGTTCTTTTTGAATTTTACAATTCCAACCAGTAGTTCCTGAGATTAGCGCGTTCAAACAAACAAACAAACAAACAAACAAACAAATATACTCATCAGCTTTATATCCATTCATTAATTTAGGAAGGTCTTAGGCTACATAACATTAAGCTTAGACCAAAAGAAGCAAAGAATCATTGCAAAATGTGGAAAAAAATGTCAAAAATTATAAATTTTTTCGTTTGTTTGATCGCGTTGATCTCAGGAACTGCAAAATCAAATTGAACAATTATTTTTGTATTGAACGGTTCATTTATAGAGGAAGCTTAGCTTTACAAAATCACGCTGCGAACAATAACAGCAAAGCATCAGTGAAAAGTGTTGCTAAAAAGGGGGAAATTATATGTACATATTTGAAGGCTTCCGTTACTTGTGCTGCGTTCAAGTTACTCGAAAAATGTAGAATTATTCCTATTTAAATGGTCTAAGAAAATGCGTGCGGTCTAAATTAATGCATTATTGTCAATTATTTTCTAAAGTGTGTTATCAAAATAATATTAATCCTTGCCAAACAAAGGTATTGTTGAGTGTTTACTTGTGAACAAAATTGTTTTTGCCATCACTTAATTTCAATTAACATCTTTGCAGATACAGTCGACTGTCCCTAAGTCGAATTCTCAGGGGAAATCAGAAATTGTTCGAGTTAAAGAGAAAGGGAGTTAAAGAGCGGTAATTTGTTATTCCTTTTTTTAAATGATTAGATATTTGGTAAAAGATCATATTGAGAAAACAGTGTTCCGGGGAGAGTTAAAATCTGACTTTTTCTTGATTCCCTTTTTAATTTCTCCAATTAACCGTGAATTTGTCTCCAAATCTAACGTTTATAATTTTTGTTTCGACATTCTGTAAAAGTTTATTTCTCATTCATTCGAATTAATTTGTAAAAATCTTTCAAAAAATCAGTTGCCGTCCAGCCCCTACTTTATGGCTCAGTCCCAACTAATTTTAGAATTTAATCACCAGAATTTCACAAAAAAACAACAAACACGTGCAGGTATAGGTCCAATACCTGCACATAGGTAGACATTGTCTTACTAATTTCCCATTCAGTCGCAGTGGCTGTCATCGCGCAGCTTCGCTGTCGTTAGAAATACATTTGTCCATAACCCGACCCGAATTTTCAATTCAATAACACCATAGAAAGATGAGAACGAAGAACGATGTTTTGGCTGTATCACTTTTTAGGCAGGTTGGCTAGGCAAATGCGGTATAAAATAACTGCTCAAATTAGAATTTTGGGAGTTCATTTGATTTGTGAATGTGATCGATTGCACTATTTGCGCAGATTACTGTGTAAAAATATAATCATTTTAATATTTTGCTCAAGTCTAAAACGATTCAGGACAGGAGTACAAAAAGTGTTCGAGTTAGAGAGATATTCGAATCAGGGAGAGTTTGACTATTTTAAGTATCGTAAACTGAAGGGAATGATAAAAAGATTTTAATAAGTTGGCAACAACATTCCCACGCACGCGCATGATACACAAGTCAAGACGCTGCTCTGATCAGTTGACGAGGGAGAGGCGGGTTTAGTCGCGGGCAAGTGCTAGTTTTTAATAAAGATTATCATATGAGCAAATATGTGCGACAGTCATTCAAATAATATCTTTGAAAGGTATGAAGCTTAAACGTCAACTTATTAAAGATGGTACACTTGAGCTAAAGCATACTATAATAGGATAAGTCATACATCATACGCTCATTCTTAAAATGAGATGAATGAACGGTGAGTGCAGAGCAATATTTTATGGCACATGCGGGGTTCGGATCTCCCTCCATTCACCAACAAAAGTAACGGTCTCATTAACTTCGAATAAAACATAACCTTACACAACAAAACCTTCATAGCATACATATAGATAAATATGTAAGTACCTACTATAGTAGGTATATGCAAACTTTAAATCCGAATCCATGAACGTTTACTTTTAGTGATATAGAAATGCTTCTTACAAAACTCAAAGCTATTTCTATCCACACCATTGTCCGTACTGCATGAGAGTAGATATTGTCACCTCAATACTCCGTTTACACTGTCCTATCACACCAAAAGCGAAAAAAAACACAAGAACAATTTTCACAGAAAACTCTGTGAAATGTATAAAACTCTGCTTGAGAAGTTCTCATTCATTAAATTTGTATAAACAAATTTAACACGAATAAATTCATTCACCCCCATATGCACTGTTGTAGTAAGTTTGTGCACTTATGTTGTGCATGTGCAACCGATGCACCCAATGACTGCGAAACTTTTTCCAGGAAACTAAATATGCCAGGGGCATGAGAAACAGTGCTAGCGCCAGTTACATGTTACCAGTTGCAGGTTTTTTTTATATTTTATTCAGAGACCACCGCAAAACAAAAATGTGTTTTTGTGGCAATGTGGTCATAGCCGTATATAGTGAAAGGGTAAAGGAACTCGGGAAACTTTTGAACAGTTGTGTTTATGATAATATTTTACATAGGAAAGCTTTATTTTTTTTAATCTTTCACATGTGAGTTGTTTGATTGACGGTTTTAGTAATTGTAGAATTGGCAAAATAAACAATCATCATCTGCGCCACAACCGACACCCGGTTCCGTTCTTCACCACCAAGTTCTTCCCTGTGTCCTGTTGTTGGCTGACGGTATCTAACCAGTCACGTCTTCTTCACGGTAGATTTGATATGACTCATGATTATATCGTCTCCAAAGTCGTCCTTCCTCACAAACGGGGCCAACTATTCTCCGTAAAACTTTTCTCTCGAAGACGGTTAAAAGTTCAGGATACCTCTACCTAAGAACCCAATTCTCGGATCTGTGAGTATAAGTACCCGTAATTTTATTGCAGAAATTTTGAAGTAATGATAAGATTTTTGGAGCCTTAAAATACTTAAGTAGTTTGAGCACTTTCTTCTGCCCGTTTCAGTTGCCCGTAGCTTAGTTGGTAAGTGCGTTGGCTGCTTAGCAGAACGTCGTTGGTTCGAGTCCTACTCTGTCGCGCCACTCTATTTATTTCTTTCTATATTTCTTCTGACCTAAGCCCTAAGGTATTTTAAGGAATTCTACGAATTCGTGATCCTTTTATCTTCTGCAAATATTTTCTGCAGACATAGCCACCATGTGCATAGTTTTTCAACCGTTTATATATGCAGATCCAGGTTTTAAGCCACCTCACCTGTTCGATCATAGAAAGATCAGGTTTGTATAGGTTGTAGCATCCTTACAAAAATGCGAAATTGTCAGCATAAGCCAATTATTTGGCCAATTAAGTGATGATAGTCCTTCTTGTAGAGGTTCAAGAGTTACTGATGCTCTCTCCTCTTGCCGGAGCCCATTGAAAATTCAGATGGATTTGGATATTGATTGAGAACTTTAATTTGTCTTGAAAACCCACAAAAGCTTTAAAAAATGGTTACCATCACAAGTCGTTGTGGGTAGGGTTTGACTGCAATCCAATCTCAGAGTAAGATCTTTTTGTTTAATACGACCTCCTTCTGGTTTGGAGCTTATAAGTTATATTCTAATTCTAACGTATGTATTATCCTTAATTCGCAGTTATGTACCTCAGTCAGTGGTAGTTTCCAACTGAAGGTCGATTTTCAGCGGAAGCCGAATATTAGGCTAACAAAAAAAACATTTTGCGGAAGCCGTAGCCGAAGGTATTATAAACTGATGAATTCCCATTTCGAATCGCCCAAACAATGTTCTATATTTTACTGGATTTGAGAGCGAATAAACGGTAATCTAAGTAAATGGATGTATTTTTATCCATCGCTTCATATTCTTGAAATACGAATATAATGTACATAATACTTACTTGATTTTTGTTTAGTAATTAAGTGGTTTTTAACAAATTACAAACAACACAGCGCACGTTCTAACAAAACAAACCACAAAGCATAAACGTTGCAAAAATAGGTTTTAGGCAATTTAAAAAATTCAAAAATTTAAATTTTTTTCGGCGCCTGCTATGATGTTACACTAATAAATACAGCAATTTTTGGGCCGAATTCGGTCGAAGAAAAATGTTGAAGAAATCGCATGATTTGCTGATTCTGATCTGATGGAGCAGAATGAGCTTTCCTTCGCTCTGCTGCACAAATAATAGTTCGTCGCTGTTATACTGTCTGTCATACGGAAGTTTTGATGCTCACAAATCACAATTTCTTATGAGGTTGTTTTTGTGAGGTTTCTTATGAGGTTGTCACAATTTTGTATTCTGCGAAAAACCTCATAAGAAACCTCACAACACATCCACCACAGGAAGGTGAGTTTCTTTTTGTGACGCCAGCTGATTTGTCAAAACAAATTAGTAAAAAAAAACAAGAGTTTTGTGAAATCATAAGGATCATAAGAATGAAATCTATTGGTAAGAAATTCTTATTATTATTATTATTATTATTTTGTATTTAACTTCCATTTTGGAATTCATTTGCATAGTCCATTCGATTCACGCCAACAACGACAAAGAAATGCTTCAATTCAACAGACAGTCACCAAAATCGGACCGCTTGTCAATAATTGCAGATTCCTATTTGAGGAATTCCTTGAGTGAAAGGAGCCCGGTTGATAATCGGATGTGTTATATTCGGTGGCATTTGGTATGAAAGTACAAAAGTGGATTGTGTTGTCTTCCCAAACATTGATTGAAATGGACAAAGACGGTGTGCGTGCGCTAAATACACAGAACACTACTTTGTGATCTCATCTACAGCATATTGCTAGGATTTTTGGGGATGGATCGGTTTTGTTTGGGGCAGACGGAAGCCGCTGTTGGCAATTCTTGACGGTCGGTGGAATTGTTGACTCAGGATGGCACCAAGTGGAATCCGAATGTGTATTGAAAGGCAAAGATTGCGATTTAGTTATAAATTGATTAAAATGTGAAATGTAAAAGAAATTATTACAAAATAAAAAATCTTATCTTGAAGTCGAGGGAATACAAATTTGATATAAAAAGAGTTTAGTTAACTTTTTCAAAACAAATTCTCATGAACAAAAATCAGTTTTTCCAATGAAATCTTGCTTTCAACAGCAGGCAATCCAGCTGAAATTTGGCGCTCAATTCCGCCACGAAGGATCTTGAAGGTTCCATTATCATCCCACTCGGTATTCCAAGAATAGGCAATCAGCGAATAGGGTGCATCGTTCTGCATGACCTTCAAGAACTTGGTACACTCTTATTAAAATTGATTGGCAAAGTATAAACATTTAGAAAAGAGCTTCTTTTGACTTTCCTTCCTGTCTACAGAAATGGTGTACATACTTTTGATAAGATCCATGCACAAGTTTAAGTAGAGTAGGCACGGTGGCACACACATTGAAAAGGACAACAAATACAAAATACAAAATGAAGAAAAAAAAGAAATAAAAATAATAAAAAAAATATATAGGGGAGACCGGGGCTAGTAGACTCAAAATTTACTTATCTTTTTTTTTTTAAATAACTAAAGAAGATATCGACACGAATTAAATGCCTTTTAATTAACCATTTTTTTGTGCTTTATAAAAAAAATATGTCTTCTGAAATTGGTGAATTTTAAGACCTTTTTTCCTAAATTTGTAAAACGATCTCAGGTGGGTCAACTTACCCCAAACCCGGGGTAAGTAGACTATGACTATGGGGTTAGTTGACTATATCCTTTTTCCACCTTTTTGATACCAAAACTATAAGAAAACAGCACTTAAATTAACTTTATTTGAAACAAAAATTAATGTTCAAAAGACAGTACGACAAAAGGGATAGAAGGGTGCTCGAACTTCTTCTGCTTAAATTTTTGCCGTTTTGGGCATATCTTTGCATCGTTTTGAAGGGAACCGATACTCATGAGCAACAGAACGTATAGTTTTTCCGTTGTCAAGAATATTTTTTGGACATAAGCTCCAAAACTGATTTTCAGTCTCCTCCTTGTTTTGTTTCATACTGGAAATTACCAAAAACAAGTGAGTCAATTTGCCCCGAACAAAAAAAGTCAACTTACCCCGAGCGGTTTCTCAGCACTTAATGATAATTTTTCGGTACTCAGAAACCAAATAAATATATAAATGCTGGGTGTTGTTAATACAAACACTCACTTGCTCTTATTCTTAAAAAAAAACTGACGTTAAAAGCAAACACCTTTACGAAAGAAAAAAAATAAAAGAAAGCAAAAAAATTACTCAAGAAAGCAAAAAAGTGTTTTTTTCGCGATAACTCTTGAACGGCTCCCGACTTTATCAAAAGACAACATGTAACTAACCGGACTGCTGTGCTCAATGTAATAACAAGGACAAACTTGAAAGAAATTGTTTTGTTTTGAAGTTATTGGCAGTTAGTCTACTTACCCCTGAGGCCAACTATCCCCGGTTACCCCTAATATAAAAAAAAGAAAAAAAAATATGCAAAAAAGTGAAATGAAAAAAAAAGATAGAGATTTGCTGCTGTGGCTGTTCTAGTTTGTAAGTAGTTGTTAGGTAGAATAGGTAGCTTTAGTTAATTTTAAGTTTTATTTTTAAGGACCTAATTTTAAGTAGCATGTAAGGAAAAAATGAAAATGAAATGGTGTTAGTTTTTTTAATTTTTCTAACGTGAAACAAAAAATAAAGTTACACAAAATAGCTCATAGGCCGAAAGGCATTAATCGTAAATCATGAATTTCTTAGAGCGCCCGGCTGGGGCCAGTAAGTTAAATATAAGATCTTAGATAATAAGCTAGTTTGAATTCATTGTCTAGTATTAAGTAGTCATAAGTGAATTGAATAAAATGAATTTTGAAAAAAAAAAATCCATGGACAAGAAAATAAAGCACTGAAAGAAACTATTTTCTAGATAATTGATTTTTATCAAAACAAAACAAAAAAATGACTTTACTCGAATGGTGAATGGCACTGAATTGCATTGATAGTCATGTGACTTGAGTTCCTGAATAATGTCCCAACATTACACAGAGTTTTTGGAAAACGAAAAAATTGTATACGTTCTGTCTTGAAGGGCAAACGGGTCGTTCACATCCCTTAGTTTTCTTAAGATTCTCCTTCGCTCTAATCTACAGATAGATGAATATTTACTTTTATCAGTACTTTAATTCTAACCTTTGATTTCTAAATATATTTTCCTCAAACAGATTAATCAAATGAGATACAATAATACCATGTTTATGTACTTCTTTTAAAAGTTTTCAGTGTCAGAATATCGAGTTCCTGAATTATGATCTGCCAACGAGCACATCACAATTTTGAGATTTTTATGAGTTGTGAGGATTCCGCTAGAATATAAAAAAGTCACAAAATAAAGTTCACCTCAAGTTATGAGGTGAGGATCACAAGTTGTGAGGTTTTTGTCAGAATACGAAAAAGTCACAAAATCAAGTTCACCTCCAGTTATGAGGTTATTGTGACTTATGAGGTATTAGTGAGGTTGCCCAGAATAGGGCTGTAAGTTCCTAAATGAGTCATTATGGTACAGAAACGAAAGTAAAAACAAAATTTAATTACATACAGACAAAAATTGGATAGTTTTATACTTTCGCGGTCCCTTCATTTTCTGGCTCTATAACATCGAAAAATCATCAGATCTTGATAATTTGTGTTATCTTCGTAACGTAACGACGAAATTCGAAATATACTGTGATAACCTAGCTTATAAGGTTCATGCTCTTCTTTGAAAATAATCGTTCACAATTTTCGTGCAAAGCATGAGGTTTTTCCGGATCGATTTATTTTTAATATTTGTTACAGTTTTAAATTTCCTAACAAATTGCAAGCAAACAAATCTATATCTTAAAGCTGTGACATTTTGAAATAAGCGAAAAAAGATGAGGAATTTCCAGATTTGAAAATACCGTTACAAACGGACCTGAGTTACAGCTAAAAAAGCAAATTTTTACCAAGTTCCATTGTGTCGTTATTCTCATTCATTGCGTGGTTTGTCTTTCTCTCTGTCTATTTCGACTATATCTATGTATTTTAGTTTTTATTTCGTGTTGCACAAAAGTTTTGTAGTTGCATTATTTTTACAGCAGCAAAATGTCAACACTCGACCATCCGTACAAAAAATGCCCTCACCTCTATAATAGCTTCGAGTTTTTGTCACCCGAAGGACACCAATTCGGTTTTATGGAATGGCACCGGACACTCTGACTCGTCTTGTCGTTCAGAACAACTGTGATGTGATGTGCTGTGTCCTATATATATTAACATTAATGTACAGAGAGATGTACGTTGACGACGAACGACATAAAACGAATAGAGAACACAGCTAGAACGAAGGCCAAAGACCGAAGAATCCTCAACTTGAGTTGGGGACTATTATGAAAAATTTAGTGCCCTCATGAGATGTAACACATTTACAGGGCGGGTCATACACCCTAGTTTATGTTGAAAAATATAGTACCTATACTGGGTAAAGTGTATACGGAGAGAAAAGTTGCTTGGTATATAGGTGCACTGCTGTAATTGAACGTGAGATATGAAGAAAGCCAAACCAAACTTACAGAGTTAGAGGACAGAGTAATTGTAGGGTATATATAGTCGGTGTGTTCTTTGGTACGAAACCTCCGCATCTGAAAGTTAGTTAATTCATTCCCGTTTGGAGTTTCCTTTTAACTTTGACAACCTCAGCCGCATGCACGCATTTAAATTTTAAATTAACTTTTTGGGTTACTTTTTTTTTTTAAAGAGAATTGCATGAGTGCTCAACACTTTGAAGTGAATAATATCAACTCAAACAATAACATCAAGCAAACGTTAGTTCTGAACAATCCAGTTTAATGGAGTCTAAAAAGATATTAAAAACATGTTTACGAATATGTTGTCAAAACTTTTTTAACTTAAATAAAATTTATTTTTTACAAGAAAAAATATTTTTAAATTGAATAATTACGTATCTCGGAAAAACATGTGTCCCAATCAACTAGAAAAAAAATTGTTTAAAACAATAAATTAACATTAAATAAATATCAATCCGCAGTGGTGCCAAACAGCTGTTGTGTGTAAGGTGTCTGTTTTTTTTTTATATATATTTTATAATGCCACTATACCTAATCTACTTAAACCTAAAACGCAAGACTATAACTACAAGTATGTAAGCCGGCCAAGGCGAAAATACCCCACCCCGGAATACCCATTGCCAAATGTGATTTGAAGCTATCAAATCGGCTCTCCTGCTTCACCCTATCAATGCGGTCCTGTTCAGACACAGCGCTACTGAGCCGAAGCAGCTCCGTTCCATCACAAGCAAGTGCCTAGTTCATGAAGGAGTCGCCGGACACCGGACTACAGTTTTTCGCCTGACGTGATAGATAAGCGGTACTGCCAACCTATTCTGTAACATGCCGCACTGATCTAAACGGACGAATGCCTCTGGTGGAATGAAGCCGCTCAAGC
This sequence comes from Sphaerophoria taeniata, assembly GCA_943590905.1. Classification (NCBI taxonomy): domain Eukaryota; kingdom Metazoa; phylum Arthropoda; class Insecta; order Diptera; family Syrphidae; genus Sphaerophoria; species Sphaerophoria taeniata. The sequence continues at coordinate 149,256,826 of OX016540.1, read as the reverse complement.
GTGCATTCTCGAAGTAGTTTTCGTTCTAATAGAACGGCCCTAAAATCAAGTCGTTGGTCGAAATAATTGCCCTCGTATAGGGTGACGTGGTCATCAATGCACCAGTGGTGCAGAATGCACAACGGCTATACACGCCAAACCGGACGCTGGATTAGCGTATACCTCTTTCAAATGTAACCGTTACTTTCAGAAACTCCGATAGACTTAAGTTTGAAAGTGTTTCTCTTTGGTGGCTCACTTGTGCGGAGTGTTTTATAAATTTACAGTGATAAAGTGAAAAAATAAGGTTAGCTTATTTTTTTAATATCTGAGTGAAATTAAAGAGTTTCTTTACAACAAATCAATTAAACAGTTTTTTGAAAATTTGCTAACATTTTAAAATAAGGAGTGAATAGTTTTGTTAATTTTGTTATAAACTATTTCAATTTGTTTAAAAAAATGTCAGGGTGGTGCATAATGCACCACATAAGCATGGTGCTGAATGCACCATGGTCTACTGTGTAAAAAGACAAAGATGAAATAAAGGAACGACTGCAGCAGCTAAGATTAATCTGATCAAGAAGATACCGCAAATTCATCAGTTTCTTTGAATTCTAAACTTCTTAACCGTCCATTTGATGAACTTAAATCCTATAATAACTATGCTTTAGTGGAGTTCCTCTATTTGTTTTTATTTTAAAGTTCCCTTAAGTGATATGGTCTTTTGATCGATTTTTTTTATATTTAAGTTCTCGTATATTTTTGTTTGAAAAAATAAATCTGTGTATGACGTTAAAAAATTGTTTTAATTCTTTAAATAAATTTGTGGTGCATCGTGCACATACGACTGGTGCATTCAGTACATACCATGGTGCACCATGCACCATTTGTTTTTTTGGGAAAAAGTATTTTTTACACAAAGAATTCAGATCATATCGAAAATATAAGTTCGTACGTATTTTCATAACATATCTAAAGATTGAAATACAAAAATACATAACATAAAGAGTTCATTGGAAAAAGTTATGGTAATTTGAAAATAGGGTGGTGCATCGAAGACCACGTCACCCTATATATGACTCCGAAAAAGTTTTATCACTAAATTATCAATTCTATTGATCCGAGCCCCGTTGCATAGAATATCGTTTGAATTATAATGCAGATAAGAAGCTTCCGGTGTCCGATACCAACCGAGACAGCGCCGAAGACACTGCCTCTCAAACACCCGAAACTTCCTCTGGCCTTAGTCAGAGCAGCATCTATATGTCAGTCGAAATACAAATACTGGTGCAACCACAACCAGATACGGAGGTACTTCACTACACTATGCTCGTCAACGCCTGTCCATGAGGATCAACAATGACCATCTTGTGCAAATTCTTGCACGTATCTCGCGAAGCCTTAGCCAACGTAGTCCGGAACAAAATTGTCTCCGACTTTTGTACATTTATTTTCAGTTTTCAGTCGTCGCAGTATCGTTGAAGTCACGCTGCAAAAGAATTCTAATAACTTCAACATTTCGACCCGTTCTGTACGCAATCAGGTCGTCGGCATACGCAATTGCATTGGTTAAGCTTCCTATCAGATCGCTGGTGTAAATTCTGAAGAGGATCGGCTCTCTGTTCAAAGGTGGTGGTAGAAGTTACATTGCCACTTTTGACAACAAACTTTCTACCGTTGAGCATATCATAAAGCATATACAATAATGGTGTATGTACTGATGCCTAGTCTGGTGAGTGTTAGGTACAACCCTTCTAACCAAACGCAGTCGGAGGCCTTCTCTAAATCCACCAGAACAGCACCCGTGCATTGTTTCTTGAACTTGTTCCATTGGATGTCAGAAACGAGCTTAGAGGCGCCTTGAATAGTGTCATGTCCTGCCTTGAACCCAACTGATTATCCGGAATTATTGTGTTGTCCGCAGTAAGTAGGGGAGCCCTATTGATTACCTTTTCTAATAGTTTTAGTTTTAGTTTTAGTTTTAGTTTTGTTTATTCATCAATAAGAGATCTTTACAATCTACAGTTAGACTAACGAAACATATTAAAAACATCGAGATAAAGACTTACATATAATAAATAATAACACTAAATACCTACATATATAACTGAAGTAAAAATAATTAGCTAATTTAAAAAGTACAATAACAATTGATTTTTTAATGATTGTCTAGTTAGATGAAAATTGAAATCTATACAATTAGAAACAAGATTAGTTTCTCTGATACTTCGAGAAATTTGTTCATTAAAGGCATAATTTACCCTGTGTTCATTTACGAATAATAAACAGCGAACTCGAATTTGACGCGATGAAGCATACAATTGAACCAAATATAATAGAGACGGACACTTGATATGATATGACAAAATATCTCTAATGAACATAATTGAGTAGATTTTACGTCTTTTTTCTAGAGTTTGAATTCCCAATAATTTGCATCTCGCGGAATACGTTGGAGTTTCGATGTTCCATCCCAATTTCTGTATAGTATACCTAATAAACTTTTTTTGAACCATTTCAATTCTTTCAGCATGAATGTTATAATATGGGTTCCATATTACACAACAATACTCTAAGATTGACCTAACATATGAACTATAAAGCGATTTAATAGTGAATGGATCCCAAAACTCCTTGGAATTTCGTTTTATAAAACCTAACATTGAATTAGCTTTTGAAACCGTAAATTCTATATGTTTAACAAAATTAAGCTTGGAATCGAAAATAACGCCAAGATCTTTTTTTTGGACAACTCTTTCGAGCACTTGGTTATTAATAGTGTAATCAAAGAAAATCGGCGAATGGTTTCGGTAAAAAGAAAAACACTGACATTTATTAACATTTAACGATAGTTGGTTAGAAAGACACCATTCAGTTAGTTTTTGAAGATCCTCTTGAAAGAGAAAACAGTCATTAACGGATTTAATGGATCTGTAAAATTTAAGATCGTCAGCAAATAGAAGCCTTTTAGAGTTCAAAAAATTACCAGGCATGTCGTTTATAAAAATGAGAAATAGAAGCGGAATGCTGGGAAGAAGACTTAATGACCGAAGATTTGAAGTATTGGAGTTCTCCTTTCCCTTTTCCGGGAGAGGATGCACCACAGCTTTCTTCCAACCTTAGGCAGTGCATGCGTTGCAGCATGTCGTCGTGCCTCTTTAATTTTTCCCAGTGTATGACCTGGTAGTCTAGGACTGTGATATTCCTAAGACTCTCCAGTATACTCTGGGGTGACAATTCTACGATAAATATTGGAAGTTTATGCCCCTCCCGTCCTGACCTAACCGTAGAGAAAGGCTTGACTCTGACTAATTCGAGGTCATCGCTGGCCTTCTGACGGAGCTCAGTTAGGAGCTCTTCCGGTTCCATGCAGGAACTTATGAACTTTCCTAATTTTCACAACAAAATTGACTCCACTGCTTAAGTCTTTCTTGCTCGAAAGTCAAAGATGGACTGAGTTCACAGTGCTGTTCACATTGTTGAATGTGAACCCCTTTAAATGAAGAATCAACTCACTCAAATTTCGAGGGCTGGGTCGACTATAGTAATAATAATAGGGTGTTACAACTGTTCCGAAGAAATAGATACTCTTGGAAGCTTTGTCAATGTCAGAACTTCGCAAGAAGCAGTACGAATAAATACTTTTTAGACACTAGTTGGATTCGAATCATAATGACACAGATTCAAAATACTCAAACAAAATAAATTTCATGGAATAGCAATCAGTTTATATGCTTGTAATGTGTCACAACTGGCATTATCTGCTTACTGCTTATCCGCCGACCCACCATGAAACATTCTTTTTTATTGTGATAAATTAACAAATTGGATTTAATTGTGCGCGAACAATAAATTATCCAACGAAGAGATAATAATTGTTATCACAGCATTTCGAATCGATTTAACAATTTGTAAATAAAAGAGCAATTACCTGACTATTCTACAATGTATAATTGGTTCTTCTTGGTATAATCGGACATGTTTGTGTGTGGCTTAATATTAATGTTGGCTTGGTAGCTGGGCGAAATAACACATATTTGGAATTCGTTGATACCGGAACCAGTTTCATTCAAAAAGTGTGAATTGTAAATTTTTATAGTTTTCCAGTTCGATTGAATATCCTTTATCTTTTTTGTATTTATGTATTTATGTTTTTATAATCAGGCTGTTGCTCATTGTTTAAAAATACAATAATTTATTGAGGAGGAATATTTCATCACAAAGCAAAAAAATAGCAATGTAGGTGAGTTATTGTTATTTGATCATTGTTCTAGGTCTAGCACAGATGTGACTCAATGTGGAAATTAAAATCAATCAGGTTTTAATTCCCACGTTGCGTTGGAAGCTTACAAAGACATTTTTTGGTCAAATCAAATTAAAAAGAAAGATTAATAATGATAAAATAATTATATTAAGACCGTTTCTTCAATTTGCATGATATTGGAGCTATATGAAAGTTTTGCATTTGTAAATTTGGCACAACGATGATAGAGAAGTAACAAAAAGTTGGTCTGGTTATTAGAAAAATTCCTAGTTTGCGGAATGCTTGTATGAAGATGTGAAAAATCGACATTGATACCGTGCCGGCTTAAAATGTTATAACGGTCAAAAGGTCGCAAAATTCAATTTTTCGTGAATATTTCGTGACCAATAACCCGGAGGTCAACTGTGGTAAAGGACAAATTCTTCGCCTTTTAACTACCGAATGTTGCCTAGGCATTTTTCTGTTAGATTATAATGTTTTCGGAGTAGAGGGCTTAGAAGTTAGAACGCTCAAATACGGTCTCTATTCTTTTCATTTAAGCTTTTAACGCCCGATTTCTTGACAAAGTTCTAGCCCTTAAAACTCGGTTTAGTGAAATTTTAGAACTCATTTGAGTTCTAAGTCATTTCTTCACCAAGTTCTAACGCGTTAGAACTTCGATTTAGAACTTTATTATAGTTAGAACTTCGATAAAATTAGACCCTCAAATTCGGGGGTCTAGTGCCTTAAAACTCGGTTTATTTATCATTTTATTTTTTCAGCGAGCGAAATTATGATTTCATATCGGACGACAGCGTCCTTTCGTTGGGAAAAATTCATATTTTACTTGCCCTTGCATTTTAGTATTTGTTGGTAATGATTACTGAATTATTGTTGGTGTTGGCGAAAGACCGCGGCATCGTTGTTTCGTTGATAAAGCTGTACACATGCCGCTGTCGGTGGAAAATTGACGGTTTGAGACGGGGTCATTAGAGTTTTGGTTATTATGGCTTTTTCAACCAGAGAGTATTGGAAACGTCTGAAGGCTTATCTTCATTATATAGGCTGAGAAAGCAAAATTGTGCTCTCAGCAACAATTGGAGGCGTTTTGCGGACGTCGGAATCTGGTGGTATTTCATCCGAATCAAATGATTCTAATCTAATTATGTAATAGCAAATGGCTATTATATTTTTTTAGGTGAAGTATACTTCGCCGCCGCCGGGGCAATAGGTAAATAAAAGTCCAAACCTTAGTGTAAGCAACTCATCATAAATTCTCTGGGGGCGTGTGAAGGATTGAGTTGACCTACAATTTACCGGCGATATCAAACTAGAGAGTTGAGAAGCACTTTTTTTCTTGACAGTTTATACGGACCAGTAGGATTCGAACCGCACGTTCTGTGGGACAGCCAACACACTTAACCACCACTACACAGGCATCATAAAAACAAACATACGCACATACACAGGAACACACATAGTCAATAAATAAAAAAAAAATAGGGGAAAAGTCAAAAAATATATTTATTTTGTTTCAAATTGACGGAAATGTCTGTCAAAAAATATTGCCGGGTGACTCAAAAGTTTAAAAAAAATGCTAGAACTAGGTTCCAAAAATGACAAGTTCTAAGCGCGTAGAACTCAGTTATGATTTTAGATCGAGTTCTAGAGAAGTGAAGAAATGCCCGAGTTCCAAATTTTCTAAAAACTAAGTTTTAACGTTAAACCGAGATTTACTAGATCGAGTTTTAAGGGAACTTTAGAACTTTGTGAAGAAATTGGGCGTAAGTGTTTTTAAAACTTTTTTTTTAAGTAATCGGCCCTATCGAGGTAACCGTTGGTTGGAGCGGAATTTTCTCCGATTTCCTCCATTCTTCCATTTTGTTTTGATCAGCTGATCGGAGATTTTCTCCGACAAAATTTAACGCATGCCGTTTGTATGCGATGCTCTGCGATGAAGTCCTTTTTTTGGTTTTATTTTTGGCAGATACAAACACAATTTTCTCCGACAAGTTCTTGTTGCGGAAAATGCAAATTGTTTTATTTTCTTGAAATCTGCTCCAAAATATACGCAAATGCATTTTTATTCAGACGGAAATTTTTCTTGAATCTGGAAGAGAATTGCAGAATTTATTAGAAGACAAACATTCGATTAGAAAATAAGTTCACTGACGCCGAGTCAGATAATTCGCTTAAATTGCTTCCGTTTCGCAATGTTCTTCTGTTTTCTTTTTTTTTGTGTCCTTTGCTCCTTGGATTCGGCGTCCAAAAATAGTCCTACGCTATCCATTTTTAAATAATTGATCTTTTAATATGAACAAACAAAGTTAAACAATTTCTTTTGAATTTATTATTATTGTTTTGGCACTTAAAATAGATGCACAAACACAAACTTGAAAATAGAGATGTGACTATGTATATTCGATAGTTTTGATTTGAAAATCGGTGCATCTAATAACGTTTAGAAGGCTAAAACGCATGTAAATTGAAAAACTTACTTTTAATAAGCAATAAATTCACTCTCCCAACAATATTCTGTGCTTTAAAATGGTTTTGAATTTTATTTTATTAATGGTTATCGAAAAGATATCACATTTCCGATATATCGGTTAATTTTCACATCTCTGCGCTCTGCCTAACAATTATATCCATCGCAGTGCGTTGTCGCATTGCGGAAAAATTTCATCCGATGACAGCTACCTCAATTGGAAATTGAGTCTCCGAAGAAGGATGCTTTGCGGAGAAATCTTCGCTCCGACGCCGACGACGGTTACCTCGATAGGGCCGAATATTTAAGTCAATAATCGCGTTGATCGCGTAATACCCGCGCTTACATATGTTTACTTCCTTAAATGGCTCATCTTCATTTAAACTGTATTTGTAGTAAAAAGAACCGAAATTTGTTTAACTATAGCGGATCCATCTTAAACTGTGCCAAGGATATTTTCGTCACTCGTGTTTAGCTTCCGCCAAGTAAATTTTATTTTTGTAAAATCAGCAAAGTCATAGAATATTTCGTTCTGCATATCTACTTATTGGAAAGGGTATAAATTTCTTGCTGACGCAACCAAGTTCATACAATTCCTTGAATGGTGTATTTCGACACCTGTGTGTTTTTTTCTTTCTTTCAATGACCGAGTGATCGATATCACACTCTAAATGAGTGTGGCCTGGTTCTATGAACTTATCGTCAATTGTCAAAAGACAAGACTGGGATATCTTTCTAAAGCTGCCATGAACATAACACGTGTGAGATCTTATTTCGCTATATAAATCAGATAAGGTGTGTTTTTTTGGCAAATCTATCCGCAGTGCAGTAGGATTTACCAAAAAAAAACGCATCCGCAGTTGTTAAATTTTTGTATTTAGAAGTTGGTCGCTGCTATAATTTTAAAGATGATTATTGAATTTTTCTAAATTCTATCCGCAGTATGATTCTACATCTTCTTTTATCGGCAGTATCGTGTTGTGTTTGTAATACATGTAGTCTACTACTGCGGATACGGATAGCATTGCCAAAAAAAAACACCTATTGCTGACATTGATTGGAATATTTGGAAATTTCCAAAAAAATGGTTGAGCCGTTTTTGAGAAACCAAAACAAAAAGAGTGTTATAAACCCAAAAAGGTACTACAAAAATGGATTTTTTTTCGATTTTTTTTGTTATTGAAAAATATATTTTAAATAATATCTTGGTATGCAATATCACTAAGGATAATGTTAAGTATAATTTTGCAAAATTTTAACGAAATCGGTAAAGCCAAAATGGAGATATACGGGAATGATCAAAAAATCAGCCTCAAAGTCCCTATAGTAATAGAATTTCACTTCGATACAGGGCCAGTAAGGGGTATAGATAATAATTTGAAAAAAATTAGAGGATTTTTTGTATTTACATATTTGGAGACGATTGAGCAGATGTCTTTATTAATTTTATCTTAAGGACTTAGATATCGATGGAGTCGACGAAGTTTGTCTTCAGTCTAATGTCTGCACCTTCTTTTTTATTAAAATTTTCATTTTCCATTTCTGCTGTATGACAAACGTTCGATTTCTAAGAAGCGTAGGAGTGCAAAAATTAAAATTAATGAAAATACTTATAATTCATCCGCCATTTGCTGTGGCTCAAAAAAATTTTCGTTAATGGATTTTGTTTACTTTGAGCTTTTTTTCTTGTCTATACATAAATATTAAATATACGTATGAAATTAAATATAACAAAAGCAGCTATTCAAACAATTTCTAGGAATTTAATCTGTTTTCAATAACATTATTTTTTTAATAGGTACAAATACGAAAACAAAATAAAAATACGTATGCCCAAAATATAGTAACCCACACACAGTAAGAATTGAATACCAATTAAATCAGCGTACACACGAATTGGAAGCCCCATATGTTTTAAGTCTGTAAAATTATTAATAAATGGCAATAAATTGAAAATAATGAATGTTAATTGGACAGAAGTGCATCACAGCAGCGAAGGCTGCAGTCGAGACCAGAGTAGAGCATCCTTTTGGGTTTAAGGCAATTCCATTGAATAATATTAATACCCGGGATTGAGACAGAGTGTTCAATTTGCAATGTTTGCATGCTTTTCACGTACACCTGTTCGAGTCAAATAATGCTGATAATAAAAGTTATATTATGAGATAAAAGTTGGAAAATTTTCAATCAATTTCAATACAATTAAATTGTTCTTCGGATTATTTTGATTTTGTTCTTAATTTCCATACATAGGTACTGAAACTCATAGCTTGTTAGTTTACCTACGCAGTACGGTTGTGTTGCGTATTAACATTTACAAAAAATGGTTGTAGAGTTTTGAATATTAGAACAAAACGTATATGTACCTATTCGTAATTTCGTATTACTTAAAATGGTATTAATTACAATTCTAACAGAAATGAGGGTGATTATAATGACATTAGTTGTTTTATTAGTTTTTGAATTTTTGGAATCCTTGTGTGATGTTTCTTTTTTAATATTTTTATATTTTTTCTTCTAAAGATTCAAATTGCAAGATGGGTCTGCGAGACATCAGTACCAGTTCAACTTATCCTAATACCCCTATAAAGGACATAGGTATAACTCTTCAAATCAATCATCAATCGAAGGCCAATAAGAAAATATACCTACATAGTAAATTCAATTGAAATTGCAAGAAGTCACCAAATTCTTAATCAAAAGAGCTTATAAGTAGCCTATTTCTCAAGCTTCGGCGCGGCGTTGCATTCAGAGACTGAAACCTTGTTGGTCCAGTTTCGAAGCACATCGGAAGAACACTTTTCTGTCCCTTTTTATTACATTTAAAATATATATATATATACTAGCCGACCCCGCGAACCTCGTCTCGCCTACCTTCAAATCAAATCTAAAAGAAATTTTAAAAAATTCTCGATTTCCGGAATATTCCGAATTATTTACTAGAATAATTGTTCCGTTAGAAAAGCAATTTCTGAAAAGTTGAACCAAGAATCCAATTCAAAAGTTTAATTTTCGACCCCCATTTTCCATTTGTCCACTATCCCGTAGGATTTGCCCAAAACTTATTATCACAGAAACCATGAATTGGCTAAGCTATGCGTACTGTCAAATTTTTTAAAAAATACGTTGAGCGATCATACAAGCAAATCAGCATACATCCATTTTATTGTTTACACTAATCTTTAGCTAACCACGTTTTACCATAAGACACGCTTTCGGATAAGACACAGATATTTCCATTTACAAAGATATGGGCGCAAATTTATAGTCACCTCCTATTAAGTTACTTTAGTAGATACTAGTTAAAACCATTTTAAATTTAAAAACAGCTACTAATTTCATATCAAATTATAGACATTTTGTAACCCGCCAGTAACTAGTGTAAGCCTTATGTTGCACACACAATGCATTTTAGTCGAACAAACCAAAAAAATTACAGTTTGGGAAATCAAATACAGTTTAAGAGCGATTGTTTTACACAATTAAATACAATTTAGGTATGTTCAGCGACACTGTTCAGTTTTTTGGTGTTCATTGACACATTTGCTGTTCCAAACTGTTCTGATTTATTTATAGAAAAATGTATTAAAAGCTTGGAAGGGAGCCTAATTGGAGTCATGAGCCACGACGAAAAGGAAATTTTAAGGCAATTGATCCAGAAGCATATTTGAACTACATATATTACTATATAGGACAGGGGCAACGAACCGAAGTTAATCCGCTTAACAACATTCTATGCAAGTAGCAAGTGTCTTGAAAATCTGGAATAATAAATCTATTCCTTACGATAACTCAATATATAACCTCCAAGAAAATGAAGTGTGATAAGAACTTATAAGGATGCAGGTAAGGAAGTCCACGATTTGACAAAGTTTCTCGATCAGAAGTGATCTTATCAAACCTATATCGAGAGTAAAATTCATCTTCGTCGAGTTCATCAAAAGGATATGCCTGGTTTTAATACACTTTCGGTTTTCGAAAAAGTTCATAATCATCAAAAATATTAAAAACTTTAAATAAACTATTTGAAAACATTCTAATCCACAGAACATTGAAGTCGATATTAAAAGATAAAAGGTACTTTTCTCGGTATTAATTTTAGCACCAGCTACTAACTTTAAAGTTGGTTTTAATTCGACTATAATTGTCAAAAACTATAGTATCAGCTTAGTATCGACTAAAATAATTTTAAAGTCTACTTTATCTGACTATAAATTTGCGCTTTGAAGTTTTTCTAGCTTGACAACAAATTTTCCACCGAACCTGATCTCGCCACCCTTAAAAGTAACCCCAGAATAATTATGATTAACACAGATATTGTTAAAATGCAATGTGATTTGCTTGAATTCAATTGAAATAGAGAACTACTTATCTGAATTTTTCCAAGCTTTGTAACTAACTTTCTACTTTCATTAAAGCATGCAGTAAAACGCAAATTTCGTTTAAAAAATTCATTGAGGATTGAGCGGATAAGGAGTCCCTGCCGGACATACAAACTCACCAACGCACCTTAAATTCGTGCTCTCGCAGAGTTTTCCCAGTTCCCAATCCAAAATTTTCCACATGCAACTTTCCCTTTGAAAATCAATGAGTTTTCCGAGTTTTTCATCAAGAACTTTCTATGTTCCATTCGAAAACCCATTTTGAAATTTTCCAGTTGTCCATTTGAAAACCAATGCACTTTTTCCACTCTTTCATGAGGTTTTTCCATTTTTTTTTTCACAGAAACCACCACTGAATACAACAGTATTAACCATGGAAATTTCACAAATATCTATGGGGCCATTTCGGAGTCCATTGGATATATACAAACATGCATCCATTTTTATATAATACTAGCAAAACCCCCGCCCGCTTCGCAGGGCTTCAAAAATAAATGTTTTTATTTTTAATTTGTTTTATATGTGCTTTATTTAATATTTTTTTTATTAGAATGCGTTTTTGATAAGGTCAGGTGGTTTACCATGATAATGGTAAGCGTTGCAGTAGGAGCTGTTGGCGTATTTTTTCGTTCCAAATACGTGAAAGGTATCAAGGAGTTGTCCATTTGCCAGTGCATTTGAAAAAGGGACAGTGTGTATATTTTACAATTGAAAATAATGTTTCAAGAGCAGTGGAACCACCAAATACAAATTTAACCCCATTTTTTCGTTTTACTAAACTTATTTAGCTCTAAGTAATTGGCTGCAGTCCTCTTATATCCAAATATCCAAAGAACCCAAAAACTGTGTCGTGTAAATTAGTACACCGTTTTCATTTGTAGGCAAAAAATTAGCCAAGTTCGTGAGGAAGGACTAACGGACGATGCTGGAGACGATATAACCACAATATAACGAAATCTACTGCGAATCAGATTTTATGACAAAAATAGGTTGACTCCGGTGGGCTGGACCCCTAGAGATCTAACTCTTACGAGCGGAGATGATTATTGTGATGAAATTTAATTTTCAGCTTATTTTATTACAGTTCTGTTGTCGCCTTCTTATATACATACATAATATGTACAATAATAAATTTTCAATTAAAATAATTTTCGATTTAATAAACTTCGTCTGCCACCCCCTTGCCCACCGGCCAGCGTAGCGTCTTGTCTTGTTCATCCTGCGCGCTTAAGAATTTTAATTAAATACTCTTAATCAACAACACGTTTACTTGGTAAGGAAAAGGATTGATATAATGTTGATAAAACTCCTTGGAAAATAATTGGTTCTAATGCATTGATTTCGACCAAAGTTGATAAGAATAAAAAAAGGTTATACTTAAAAGACAGCCATATACCGACATTTTTTAGACCATTTAATGAGATATAATTCTTTTATACATATTTGTTGGGTAACTTGAATCACGGAATGGAATACTAAAAATATTAATAATTTTCCCCGGTCTTTGCAAAATTTGTCACTGATTCTTCGCTCTTATTGGTCGTAGCCTAAAACCTTCCTCCGACAAAAGGCCTATCCAACACAAAAAGAATGTCTCAATTCAAACCAATAGTACCGGGAATAAGCACGTTCAAACAAACAAACTTGTCAGCCATGTATTTTCCCCCCATTATTTATTTATTCATTTAACGGTGATCTCGCCAGCAATTCGTTGTTAATTATGTTGGTGTACCCGGTGATCCTAGGCTCTGAGAACTCTACTTTCTACCTGCGATAGCATTTCAATGCACACTCTCTTGTAATCATTCAATTGCAATTAGAAAACATCGCCCTACCTGTACTGCTCTTGGAATGTCTGCAACATCTACGATTCTTCAAAACAGTTTTTGTATTTGAAAATTCAACAAAAACTACCTTCCAACTCGAAATTTTGTTTTGAACTTCTGCTTACTTTTGCTAAAAGGGCTTCCAAATTGAGGAATTAAAATGGTCAACTTCCGATTCGATGATATTTCCAAATCATATGAACGATTTCAAGAGAACCCTAATTCCAGTTCTCTTCGGCGGACCAGAGCCTGGAGTGATCATTGTCTTGCCAAAAAACACAACGCAAAACTGAATTTACCGAATTGCAGTTAGAAAATTACAAAAGATGATGTTACGAACTTAACCTAATAGAAACGGGAGCGTCTACCTATATCCACATATTACGCTTACCCATGGAATGGTTTTCATATCCTTACATCTTTATGGATTGGGGTGTAAGCTTCCCATTCCTATTTACAATACATTCCTCTTTGTTTTCTATAAGGATGGCTTGCAAAGATGGCTTGAAGTTCCTATATTGTTCTCAGAGACCTACATGCACATACATATCAAAGAAGGAAGACAATTTTCAGAGTGAATTTCTTCTTCAATATCGATTGTTCTCGGGAAATTCTTGGCCAATCGATTACAGCACAAAAATCATCTATATAGGTTTTTAGTTAAAGTTAAGAATAACAATTGTAACTTCGTATAATGCATCGATCGCCTAAAGGTATTATAGTGTTTTATAAAAGTTTTTGTATCCATGTAATGTAACGGTTGTTTTTTTTTTCGAGGTATAGAACTTTAAATTGGCATTAATTTTCAAGACGGCGATTTAACAGCTGTCAAGTGATTTATTCTCTTCTCAGTTTGGTTTGGCAATTCATCATGAATAGACTCACGCCTGAACATAACGCTTGCAAATTGTGCAATTTTTTTTTTCAACTCGTGCAAGCATTGAAGCCAAACTATCATCAAGCAAGGCGTAGATTCGTCGGATTGGCCCAAAACGAGATGGCCGTTGTTCCCGATTCTCATAATTTCACGTTTTGGACCTGTGAATTGGCCTCCAAGATCTTGTGAATTAACACCGCTAGACTATTTTCTGTGCGTTTGTTTAAAGTCATTGGTCTATGCGGATAAGCCACAAACTCTTGACCATTTGGAAGACAACAGTCGCCGTGTTATTGCCGATATACGACCACAAATGTTGTAAAAAGTCATCGAAAATCGGACGTCCAGATTGGACTACATCCGAGCCAGCCGTGGCAGTCATATGCCAGAAACCATATTTAAAATGTAATGCCACAAGATTATCTTTCGAATAAATAAAAAATTACGTCAATAGAATATTCCATCGTTGTTTTATTGCAATTTAAAGTTCTATCTAAGAAAAACACCCTTTGTACCTCTGCTCCTCGCATGTTGACTTTCGACAGCAAAGCATGATGTGTCCAGTTTAATAGGTCCAGGACTAAATACTGGCTCCTGTCATATACATAAGCGGACATGTAAATGAATAAAAAATGTCTTCTTTTTCTTCACTGACATTTATTTGTATGAATAAAAATAAAATATTTTACAAAATTTTCAAGTGAAAATGATCAGTTTTGTTCATAATTTGATGTAGTGAAAAAAAAATGATTTTTTAACATTGGTACCATTTGTCATTTAAAAAGTATAAGTTTTGTTTTTCCTAAACCTTCTACCCCAATTCCTCTTGAGTTTGGAAAAAAATTAAGAAAATCGGTCAAGCGGTTTGGCCGGTTAGCGAACGAACACAAAAATTAGGCTGTTCTTTTATATATATAGATAGAAGAAGAAGATATATAGTTTAATCGTTGTATTCTGTTACCCTAAGACTTTGCTTGGTTTCGGCCTGTTAATCGACGAACTATGCTCTGGATAAAAAAATAATAAAATCAAAAATCTTGGAATGTTGGTGTAACCTTAGCATGTTCTTCGCTTATCAGCTCGCACTATATGAAAAGGGGTGAGAACTAGGTGCTCATATTGTCGTTCCAGCTGTTAATGATGATGATGATACGTGCTCGTTATCTTCTATGTGACCATCTCCGTTCGGTGGTACTATATTAAAGCTTACCTTTAATCCTTGTTATCGAAATTGATTTGGGATGATTTCCTTAGAAAACATACATAGCTGGGTCGAAGAAGTCGAAATATATTTTCATATTATACCATCAGACTCCTGGAACTTCGCCATGATCCAATTGAATGCCTTCAGAATAAAAGTAAAATAAAGAACTTAAAAATTTCAAAGTGATATCTATGTACTCGAATGTAATCGAACGCAGTAGGCACTGCAGTAGTAAAGTAAAGTCTTAAATTGACAACTAGCCCCCTGGCAAATAAATCTACTCACTGTAACAAAAGTCCGTGGCAAGAACTCTCGGTGAATTCACTATAAGTATTGATAAGAATGAGTTAACAATCAAAATTCAAAACTGATTTCCGATCCCTATTGCACTTGCTTTTACTGCCAGAAATAATCATATCTGTAAGGCAATGAACCTGAATTTTGCAAACTGCAATGCCAATTTTTTACTATCACACCCCTTAATCTTTTATCTTTCACGATTTAGCTCCTGAGGCATATACGCTATTGCATTTTTATTGGCTAAACCATTAGCATACGCATTATGCTCGGGGTCAATGTATATAGGTACATTATATTGCCTGCATTTTTGCATATGAGATTACCTATATTTATTAGATAAACGGTTAAAGGTTCAAGTAGGATTGGGATTGCATAAGGTACGTATGTATGTCTACCTACTGTTAATTTTTACTCATGAAACATTTGTTTGATTTAAAACTTCAAGTAAATATAATTTATATTACTTATTTCATTTGTTGTATAAATTAAAGATAAAACATTTGAGTGGTGCACAATTTTTCATATAATACTGCATTCTTGACAATACCACGTTCAAATCAACTGAACAAACGAAATTAAATTAATCGATACTCTCTGTGTTTATTCAGTTTGCAATTTTCAAATGACATATAAATCATTAACATAATATTACTGTATGAGCAGCAAGATAACGCGGGTTCCACTGCCAAATAACTTGTTTATTGATCATACATTATACATTGATATATTTTGCTTTATTATATTCGAAAATATAAAGTTTCGTCTCACCAACATTTTAATAATAGACAATACAACAGTTTGTACAAAACAAAACAAAAAATTGAAATGAAATGGATTCCTCCACCACCAGCAGGATATTGGTTTAAATGAAATAACCAGTAGGTACTTACATTGTTTGCACGTGAACCAAGCTGGGACCGATTTAAATTCTATAGAAGTAGAGGGAAGATAATGTGTTTTGCTGTACAATTTTAATCTACATTCCACGTCATCTAATGAGATTTTGAATATATTTTTTGCAGGTTTCATTTAGTAATTATTGTATTGTGAGTTAAAGGGATTCATTCACAAAGTAGATGCTCTGGCTTTTGTTCGAAAAAAAACCTTCAACAGAATTCAATTAACAAATTGGTTTAAACATCGAATATGAAGTTAGTGTCACCTTGTCAATCATACTACGACCAGTCAGTAAAGAAATAACACCACTCAATAACCGCCCCTGGCTAAGCATAATGTAAATTACGTAACCGTATAGAGCAACACATCTTAATATCGTTTAGGACAAAGGAAGAATGTTGAACTTGATATTTCAAAGGAATTTAAAAAATGTGACATCCTGTCCTCTCAACGATACCTCTCGGTGTTTTAACAACGTTTTCGTTGCATTAGAAATTTTTCCTTAATATACAAGTAATTTAACTTAAATCCGCAACATAACTTCTGGTGTGCGTCGGGGTTCCCGACCCTCTTTCTCACTTGTAAATTATTTCTGGTTTGCGATATCGCTGACAACAGCACCCTCAGCTTCTAATATTCCTCACGTCTTATTTCCGGAATTAACTTTGATTTAAATAGCATTTTTATCACTTCGAAAATTTAATTCTGTTCACTTGCATTGATAAAATCAAATAATTTGATTTTAGGTACCTATGCATATATTAACGACCCTTGGTGGAACCATCACAAAAAGGCGTGATGATATTTGGTTGACATTTTTCGCCGCTACTGACCTGGAATTAATGTACATTCCTCTAAGGTTTGAGTATAATTCTTGTATGTGTGCTTCTGGTCCAAACAACGAGTTCTAAATAGTTTGGAAGCACTTTAGGACGTTGTCGTAAGATTTCATTTTTCTCGATACTGCTTTGATCAATTTTAACGATGAGTATGTATAGGAAAAGGTAGTAAGTTGAAATTCCTCTCTTTAGACAATTCAACCGTGATTTTCTTGCCTTTTAAAATCTTCATGACACAACTTTTAATAAACAAACGTACTATCAAACCCAGAGTGCCGAATGCCTTTTGACCTCAAGCAGGCAATTCCGCACTCAATCCCTCCGGATAACAAGCGTAACCCTGAGGCCACATTAAACATTATTAAATGCTGTAAGCGCAATCCGAAGAGTTTTTTGTGTCGTTTTGTTACAGTCGACGAACTATGGATCCACTGCTAATTACCAAAGACCAAGGAACTGTTGAAACAGTAGAATTCAGCCAGCAAACGCGCTCCAAAGAATGCAAAGACTATCCATTATATGGTCGCAGTTGGTAATTTGGCCAGCTTGACCACGAATTTAAGAAAAACAAAGACGAACAAATTTATTACGCGGGCTCACACCGCGATGGCCAAATTCGGCGAATTGGATTTCGAACAGGTGGCCCATCCCCCGTCTTCTACAGATTAAGCGATACCCTCGCGGCCTTGCCGAAGTTGTGATGGAACAGCCACACAGTGCCGGCTTTAGGGTATGGCGACCCAGGCGGTCGCCTGGGGCGCCACAATCCAGGGGCGCCGTGACAGCTGACATAACTTCAACATTAGGCAAGAAACAAATCAACAAGTTGTGAAGTTGTCAAGCTCTTGCTCAAAAAATTCATATCGAAAAGTTTCATTACTTTCATCTTGTTTTGTTATAGCAGACTATTTCCAAATGTCATTTTGTTTTTATTTTCACCATGCACTACACATAGAAAAGACAAGAGAGAATTGAAGTAGTGTTAGGTAAAAAAAAACCTTGAGTTTTGTTATGGCATTGTTTTTTTAATCGCTATAGCTTCTCACCAGTTGGCGCTGTTAATTTCTTATTGCGTTTGCATTATCTATTTTAGTAAGGCATCTTTCCGTTTAAGGCGCAACCAGTCAAAATCAACCCATAGACTTTTATAGAGATTAGAAATACAATGGATATACATATCACATTATACAATTATTATCATTAGAGAAGAGATTGCAAATTAGGTATTTTACAATAACTGTCAACTATTTTTTTATTATTGTTTTTGCTGTCATCCAGCAAATTTTGTTGTATTTTTCCTCTGTTCTTGGCATTTTGACATTTTTGCTTGTAAATTTGGGGAATGATGAAGAATCAAATATCATAACATATTTAAAAATACATTTAACATGGTAATACTAAAACTAGTAGGAGAGGCGCAGTGACCACGGAGTCACTAGAAGTTATGGAACGATATTTAGTAGAAGATTATTTTGTGGTATGGCGATTTTCGGCACAAGGCACGTTATATCCACGGTAGTCCAAGTGGAGCCGCAAAATCCTACCCCTCCGACGAGCAAGCCCAATTGGCCTTGCTGGCGTGCCTGCCGGCAATTCACCCCAAGCACAATCTACTCAAAATAGATCCAAATCTTTGAGATATTGTGGAACACGGTATAATGGTGTATTAGCATACGATTGTAATAGTTCAATAGAAACAGCTTAAATACTGTGAGAAGTTCTAGCCCTTAAAACTATAGGTTTAGTGAAATCTTAGAGCTCATTTGAGTTCTAACTCAATTTTTCTCCAAGTTCTTACACGTTAAAACTTCGATTTAGAACTTTGACATAGTTAGAACTTCGATAAAATTAGACCCTCGCACTCGGGGGTCTAGTGCCTTGAAACTCGGTTTATTTATAATTTCCTTCTTTCAACGTTTAAAATAACAGAGAATAATAGGTGGAAGGAGATATAGAAAATGGATCAAATATTCGATGATTTCCTATTTATGGATGTTGACTTTGAGTACGATGCGAACGTTATCCTGGAAGAACGGCGTATTTACCAAATGTCAATACGTGCCAATAATAATAAATGGGACGACACTGATTTTTTTCGGCGCTTCCGTTTATCAAAGCAAACGTTTTTAGCGGTCCTTTAACTGGTGGCACAAGACCTTCAACTGAATTTACTATGCACTTTTTTTCTTGAAAGTTTTTCGAATCCCACATTCTACGCAAAAGCCAACGCACATAAGCACCACACCACGGGTATCACAAATATAAAAATAGGTACAAACATACAAGAACAAAACAAATAAGCGCAAAGTCATAAATTATTTGCATTTTGTTTCGAATTGAAGGAAATGTCTGTCAAAAAATACTGCCGGGTGACTAAAACGTTTTAAAAACATGCTTGAACTAGGTTTCAAAAATAATAAGTCTAAGCGCTTGGAACTCAATGATGATTTCAGATCGAGTTCTTGAGAAGTGAAGAAATGTCGAGTTCCAAATATTCTAAAAACTAAGTTCTAACGTTAGACCACTAGATTCAATAGGTCGAGTTTTAAAGGGAATTTAGAATTTGGTGAGGAAATTGCGCATAATTTTATCAAAGTTCTAAATCGAAGTTCTAACGCATTAGAACTTGGTGAAGAATTGACTTAGAACTCAAATGAGTTCTAAAATTTCACTTAAACGCGTTTTAAGGGTTAGAATTTTGTCAAGAAACTATGTGTAAGTGTATTTGTGTTTGACATTTTCAAATTCAATAGAAATCAGTATTAACAGGATAAAATTAATTATTATTACTAAATTATTAAGAAAAATTTATAAAAAATGCATGTAAATATGAATAGCTAGCGTGTAAGATAGTGACTTGAAATGTTTATAATATTTGCGTATAGCATAAATTCTACCTTTTCATCAACTTTCAATTTTTTAAGTGAGATACAAGTTCCATCTTTTTCAATTCTGGAGGAGGCAATATAATTTGTTGTTAAAAATAAAGGGCGCCAAATATTTGGCTCGCCTGGGGCGCCAAGATAGCTAAGGCCGGCCCTGCAGCCACATAAACTTAACTTATTGAGTCTTCTAAAAAAGTACGCTTTTCTTAATGCAAATCGTATTGAATCCTGTTAGATAGATAAACAAGATAATGGAAAGCTCAAAAGCTGTTTATTGAAAATTAAACCCACCAAAAACATTCTGTAAAAAACTATAGCCAAGTCTTGATGCAACTGCCAAGTCTAAGGTTCCTTAATGCGATTTCTTTATTATTATAGTTAATGTTGTGTAACTTGGCCGTTAAAGGGTACACTAGGGTACAAAACCAGGTGCTCCATGACAACATTGCACCCGATAAGGGACCAATAAGAAACGAAAACTTTCATGCCTCCATAAAAACCAATAAAAAAGCACATTGCACTAACTATTCTTAACTGAAATAATATCTATAAATTCTTAAGTAAACGGAATTTCAAAATTAAAACCGACGTATTGAATAAAAAAAAAAAAAACAATTCCTTGAAAATTACTTATCAACATTTTCAAGCTAGCAGTGGGATTCTTTTGAAATAGTACAGTGAAAAATGAATTATTTCATTCAACATTTTAATAGCTAAATGTGTGTGTTTACACATTACGTATAGCAAAAATATGTGTATGTCCACAGTCCACACGTATTTTTACAAATCGAGTTAGAAATGTAAAGAAAACAGAAATATAAAAATGAAATATGTTCTCGAGAATTTATGAAATTTTTAACACAAAACAGTGGATTTTCTTCTCTTTTTTTTTTTGCTGGCCACGTCGAGAGGGAGAAAACAAAGCACACAACCACAAATTAATATGTACCTATGTATGTGTGGGTGGCGAGGGTGTTGGAAAGTCTAAGTTTAAGTGCCGAACATGTGTTGTTTTCCTTTTTATTTACAGCAGAGTCCGGATATATTGAATTTTGTGACGAAGACTTTTGAAAATAAAACAGAACAGAATAATTTAATTCTAAAGACTCGTGCCTTCGGAAACCCTATCACGATATGAAACAAGTTGATCAATTATTACTATTAATTATCTCGAGTAAAACTGCTGTTCTGCAAACAAGTGCAGCAAATGAAAAAGACGATTAAGCTAGCGCAAATTTTCGATGTTTTTTAAGACACCCATTATCCACAAGCTTCTCTAGCCAGCTTGGTTACTATCTTCCTACCTCTATCCTCAAGTAAACTAAGGCAAATATTGCATTCGATCTTATCTGACAAAGGAGGGAGGCTAGTCATAAAGAGAAACAAAGTTTTGCACGTCTTTGTATTCGTCCAATTTTACTGCTTGAAAAGCTTATGATATAGTATAGACATCATACTCCATAGTATAGACTATAGAGTATGATTTCTTCTGAATTTGAAACCCAACTATTGGGGGAGCATAACACAAGCAGAAAAGACCTTGTAACAAAAGCTTAAGTGAATGACGACTTTTCGGTGTTGTTCCAGTGCATTCTAATTCAAGAATAGGGAATGAATGTCTTTCTTCCGAGTTCCAATCACAATCTTCTTAATGAGCATTTTCACTCACTCAAATCGTAGACGTGCAGGTAGACGGAATTGCGGAAGGTAGATTGTGTACGGGTATCACTCGAAGTGTTTTTACTCAAATTGGCTAATACTCTAAATGACCAGTGTCCTGACTGAATTAAATCGACTAGATTATAGATATGTGTCATAATATACATATTGTTAGAAATGTGAGGACCTCTCTTTGACGTCTAAGGAGACGGCACAGTGTACCAGATTCCTTCAGTCATAGAGTATACTTACGCAGTAGAGTATTTACATCTTAGGATTAAAAGGTGCTTTCGGTCAAATTTAAGTTACCAATGCATGGATGTAGCACTGTTCTGCTCTACTTCGGATATAAACCACGGCCATGGCGGCGGCGGCGGTGCACAGTGGGTAACCGCCCATACAAAGTGCGGTCAAAAATATTAATCTTGCTTTTTTCCAATAAAAACCTGGCGATATGATTTAAGATTGTTTATTTGAACATAATTATAAAGAAAAAGTAACAAAAAATTACATAATTATAAATGAAATATTGAAAAAACTATGTTTTTATTAGCTCTACTGCTGTTTTCGATAATAGACATTTCTTTTTACTAGGCTATTTTCATAAATTGGATAAAAGCGGGTTGAAAGTTAATAAAAAACGTTTAAAAGGTCCTTTTTTGTTTTTACGTGAGACATTTTTCTTGTAAAATTTAATTTTGTATTTCCTTGTTCCTTGACTCTTAGGCTTTTTCGCTCAATTTTACACTGAATTTAAAGGATATATGGTCACATAAACTGTTATAACTTCAAAAGGGGAAAAAAGTGGAACAAAAATCAAAGTTATTTGGAAAGGTTAGACAATATTCTACATTTTAATACCAAATTTGCAGGATGAGCTCGGATGGAACACAACTAAATCTCTAATTTACTTTAAAAAAGTCTTTGAAAAATATTATATAAACGACATTACGAAAGAGACCTCTTATTAATTCACCTTAATATATTTTACTATAAACTGTATGATTTTAGAAAGTACTCACCTTCTAGTTTAATATCCATTTTTAAGACAAAAATTTCAAGCTTTTTTAACACGTGCTATCACTACCACAAGATCACAACCAATAAATTGCACTGATAAGCGAGAAATGCATTGTAATATACACTGACTTTGAAGGGCTTATAAGTAATGAAAAAAAAAATACCGTCCAATATTTTTGTTGTTTTTGATTAACGGGAATGTCCATAACATAATTGCATCAACAAATTTTGGATTTATGACATTCACTTTTTTTATTTTTGACCTATGGCGTTACCCACTGTGCGGTGGGCGGGCGATCGGTTTCCAAGCTGGGATTTAATATTATGTGATAACATCAACACCTTATGGATTAATTTTGATGGGTACGTTCAAAACCAATCAACTTACCTGTCTCTTATTGGTTTCAAATTATTTATCGACAGCGTCAATTTGGGAAAGAAAAACATAAACTGCCGTATTTAATGCAATATTTATGAATTATTATCCAAATGTCATGTTCATTGCAATATGGTAATAGTGCGAAGAGTTTGAAAGTATGTGGAATAAGAAACATTTTTGCTTTCTCACTCAAAGAATGACGAATAGCTCCATACGAGACGCAAACTGTCTTTGCAGATAAGAAAAAATAGTTATTTTCCTCTATACAAACTGTAAGATAGGAGAGCTGACAATGATGCAATGATGGAGACGTAAAGTTCGGTATGCTGGCTGAAATATAGATACATGGTATTGCCATAAACGACAAATATGCTTGCCGAACATGCTTGCTATACATCCTATATGGCGAACATTGTACAAGTACAAGCAAGCAATTGCGCATGTTTTTCCTTTCATGAATAAAAACAATAATGAGCACATCACCGAATAAGAGTTCAAAATAACCTAAAAGTGCGCGTTTAATACATGCGAATTGTATTGCCGGACTTATTTCATAGAAAAAATTAGATTTGCTCGCGAACATGTTCCTACATGGCGAAAAACGGAACCAACTAAACAAACCAATATTGTTTGGCGACAGCGCACCATCTGATCCCTTACACGAGGAATATATGGCGAGCACGAGAACAATTGAACAATTGAAAAATTTAAAAGCTTTCATATTTGTTTACTACCAAAGAAACAAGAATTATTTACATAATGTTCCATAGTTTTAACTATTTGTTAAATTGGAAAACTTAAAAATTCTACAACCTTGTAGCACAGATAATAAATTTATACAGATGTCGCACCCTTTTGGCGAGAAATGATATATGAAACTGAAAGCTACCAAAAAAACAGCTTTTTCCAAAAGCTTTAACACATTCATTAAAGACATTCAAAATCTATTTTCGCTCGCCTCATTGCCTTTAAATGAATACTTATGCAAGGAAAAAAGCTTTCAAAAGCTCCTTGTCTGTTAAGGCGTTGTCTGTTAAGAGCAAAAAGTGTTTCATTTTTTTCTGCTGGGATGAGACATCTGTATAAGTTTATTATCTGTGCTTGTAGGTACCACTTATAGGATCCTACGATGTCCCAACACTTCGTGCATCATAGGTTATTTCTACCAAAATTAGGCTGCAATACCGAAACCTGTGTACAATGTACATCATGTCAGTCACCCTAAAAATAATTCATTCAAAAGTATCTAATGTTGATACGAAAAGAAGCATATACAAACAACCTATCAAGATTTGAATGTTAAGTACATTAAGTGTCTTAAATTCTACGTTGCATCCTTTCGAAATGAAGAAAATCCACCCACACTTTCAAAAAATCGCGTTCGAATCAAAATTTTATGAATGTCTAATTAAAGGGAATTCATGGAAATGATAAAAAAGGGTTTTTCCCCAGAATCTGTACTATAGATAGCAAAACCCCCAGATTGTTTGAGTAAAAAGAAGAGATAGAAAAAGTTATTGAGGCACGTCCTCCGACCGATAAACTCATTCACAATCGTAATTTAGATGGAATTGGTCTTTTTTATAAAAAAAAAAAAAAAACATTTTGTCTATATAGCTTTGGTGTGGGAAGAAAAGTTATTTTTGCTGTTTGTCCATTTTTGTACCAAAACGGACCTGCAGGTGTAGGGCGGGGGCTACGGTTAGCGGCAGCGACAAAGGAAGCGTCATCGTCATCGTCGGTGTAACTCATCCATTGCAAGAAAGTTTCAAGAACTTAATCAAGTAGCGAAAACGAGGGAGAAGAACGAACTTCCAGCAAAGAAATTTTTGACTTTTTTGGTGTACCAAAGGTATTTCCAAAATTTTAAAGTGTATAGTTAAAAGTTTTAAAACGTCACCCAGGTATATCGAGGTAATAAATTCACTTGTCGGTAAAGCACAAACCATGTTCCTATGGAACCACCTATGGCACAGATAGGAGGTTAAACATTGAACAAAGTATGAAGCGAAGAATTTCTTTAGTATCAACCAACTAAAATTAAATGTTTTTTTTTTCTTTCCAAAAGAAAATGTTTTCGCCTATCTGCAGGTAACACCTCCCTCCGTGCTTCACTTGATAGAACTCTTATATATAACCACACGTATGTTAATGAATGTGTTTGTAACTTTTGTATAATATGGCAATTACTTAATATGGTTATAAGAAAGTTCCTTGTTGCATACATTATTTCTTGGCTGCTGAACTCCTTCCCAGATGTAAACTGTGTTAAAAATTCTCTTTTAAATATTCATTCATGCTCATGGAATAAATGACTGGGGCGAGCGTAGCCGAGCGGAGCACAATTTTAACTTTCATCCCACTGAAGACCAAAATAATGTCTATGATTTAGACAGGAAGCAGCGAAATATACCAAAATTAAATATGCGGGTACGAAAACATATAAAAAGCGAGCATGACGTGAAGAAGAAGTTCTTGTATAATGTAAATCAGTTTTTTTTTCTTTTTTGTCTTTCAAGCTGCAGTTCTCAGCAAATAAAAGTAGGTTGAAGATCTTAAGTTAACTTCTAGCAAGAGAAACTAGAAGAAACTTAAAAATAACAAACATTTGAAAATGTTCGTATTTGGGAATGAATTTCGAATTTTTACGTTTCACGATTTAATTTAGTTTTTTTTTTTTTTTTAAACAATTGTTTTATCAAAGGGCACGGTAGTGCCCAGCCAAGTTCTAGCACTACACCCTTTTTACAGGATTGAACTCAAGCACATTTTTAACCCCCCATAACTTGTGAACCCATAGAGTTAGAAGCTTTAAATTTGAATAAGGTATTAACTTCATGGGCCCTGTGAAAAACATAACTAGGTACTTCCTGAGATATTGAACAACAAAAATTTCAAAAACCGTAATTGACTGACTGACTGACTGATCATCAAAGTTATGAAGCACTTCTAACAATAGCAGAATCTTAAAATTTGGTAAAATGGTAGGTTTTCTGCCGTATACAAAGGAAAAAATCGAAAATTTCAATTTGCTCATTCAGGGGACGTGGTATCCGCCCACTTTCTAAAAATGGTTGTAGGATCTTGAAATTCAGAATTCTAATAGGGTTTTGATTGAATATAAGGAAAAATATAAGTAAAATATTTTGGTTTCATTTAGGGGCGTGGTTTCCGCCCACTATCTTTAAACGGTCGTAGGATGTTGAAATTTGGAATTCTTGTAAGGTTTTAGTTGAATAACATGAAAAAAATGGGAAAAAAATCTATTTCCATTTAGGGACGTGGTATC
Organism: Sphaerophoria taeniata; assembly: GCA_943590905.1. Classification (NCBI taxonomy): domain Eukaryota; kingdom Metazoa; phylum Arthropoda; class Insecta; order Diptera; family Syrphidae; genus Sphaerophoria; species Sphaerophoria taeniata. The sequence goes on along the minus strand of OX016540.1, from coordinate 149,230,559 downwards.
CGCCCACTTTGTTAAAATGGTCGAAAACGTTTAAATTCGAAATTCTGATAGGGTTTCGGTTGAGTATAAGAGAAAATATAAGTACAAAATTGCTGTTTCATTATAGGGGCGTGGCTGCCACCCACTTTCTTAAAATGGTCAGGATGTTGAAATTTAGAATTCTGGTTTGTTTAACTACATAAAACTCTTCAACAAACTTTCACAATGGACCCTTGATGTCTAAATGTGACATCTAGACAGCCACTCTAACCTAACCTACCTATTATTTATTTATAAATTGGGAGAGCAATTATATTGTTAAAGTTTGCAAATTGCTAGCTTATTTAGTGTAAGTATTTTGAGGTTCATGCTTCCATAAAAAAAAAACTTTGCAAAAAGATGTGAAATCAGAACAAAAACATAAAATGTAAAAAAAGAGCCAAGTTCTCTTATGTGTGAACAATACTGTGTAAAAAGTTAGCCACCAAAAGTAATGAGATCTAAAACAACGCCAAGTTCTTACATGTAAAAGTGTTATATTGAATATTTTAAATCATAGAAGATAATACAAAATAGTTTGGATGAAAATTTACAAGTTCACTTGGCAAGTTTTCGTTTGAAGCGTGATTAATAAAATTTTAAAACTTGAACAGTGAACTTGTAAATTTTCATCCAAACTATGTGTCGATGGTGTATCCAAAACTTGTAATAGGAAACTTACCGGTTGAGGCAATAGAAATCTGCAAGACTATGTGCCAGAATACAATGATGCATAATTATTACTGTGTGTTGGGAGACAGCTGTGGTTCACTTACAAAAAAAAGGGAAACAGCAAACATTTAGTGCATATACTTAACCGTGATATAGTAAAGTTAATGGTCAAGTCAAGTGTTGAACCAAGTGTTTTAGTTAAAGTACTCGATTAAGTGTGTTATTTGAAAATTGTGGATAAATAAGGTGGTGCGAGAGCTCTAAAAGAGCCAAGATCAAAGTGGCTTACACGGTGCCGTGCAATAACGCCGAGCGAAATAGAGCCAAATTTTCAATTTCGGCCATATTTCACTTTGCTTAAGTGAAATAACAACAATTGAGAAATAAAGCCGAAAGACAGAAAACAAAGAAGCCGGTTTAATTTAACTTTTGCAAAGAAAAACTAAGCGGGGCTTAACTTAAAATCAACTGTAAAAAAAAAATTATCGTAGAATAAACAGTCGTTTCGGTTGTTGATGAAAAAACAATCACTTCAGTAGCTTTAGTGAATTCAGTGCAGTGTCGGTGTTAAAAATTAAAAGATGAATAATAATCATTCAGATTCGGTGTTTTCTTTCGAAATATGTGAGGGTTTTCGAAAAGGTAGTAAGCTTGTATGTGTACCTGAAACAAAACAACTGTACAAGGTAAAATCAATCTCTTGCTTGTGTAAAAAGTACACGTGCTACGAAAAAATTGCAAAGCATTTGCAGTGATAGATTTTGGGAATGAAAACCTGCTGAGAATTCCCAAAGTAAGTGCTCCTCACAACCACACAACACAAGATCAATTTTTTGAGAAATTAAAAGTTGTTAATGATATAAAAACCAAATGTGCTAAGGCCTCTCTTAAAAGAAGCGGAATTCGCGAAGTTTTCAATGACGCCTGCAAACGCAGTGAAAAAAGTAAGCGTTTGGTACAGTTTGGGAAAATGAGAAGGCAATTAATCAATATCCGAAATAGCGAATTTCCGAAAACGCCAACATGTGCAAAAGAAATTTCTCGTATGTTTAAAGATCGAAGTTTAATGCGTGGGCTCGGAATGTCACGTTATGATAGTAGTGAAGAGTTTTATAGGGGTACTTTAATAGAGCCTACGTTTTCGTACACTGTTTTCATATCACCTACTATCATTGCGGAAATAAACAAACTTCCGGAACAAAATCCAAGGATCTATCTTGTTGATGGGACATTCAAAGTTGTTCCAGCTTGTGGCTATAAGCAACTTTTGACCGTTCATTTTTTACATGATGATCATGTAGTAGTAGTAGTTGTTTTACAAAAATTATAATATACGTAGGTACACTCAGAGAAAAAAATCCCATAGGCTGGTAATGGGACTACCATTAATAAAAAAAAACGTGTTTTAATAGTATTTTCAAAAGTTTTGTACCACTGTTTTAATAGTTTTGAAACTATTAATACTTATGGGACAGATACTATTGATTTAATAGAAAATGCTATTGATTTAATAGTATTTTACTATTACTGTTTATGGTACATACTATAAACATCATGGTACAGTACTATTATTACTTGAATAAGTGGTATATACTATTGCTTTAGTCGTAACATCTTATTAACGTTGTCGAAATTCGAACAAAAAAAATTGTTTGATGGTGGATCCTATTAGATCCTAAATATTTTTAAAGGACGAGGACCGTTGACATTAATGGTATAAACTATTGTTTTAAAAGTACCATCTTATTAACCCTGTCGAAATTCGAAAAAAAAATGTGTAATGGTTATTCCTATTAAATCATACATGTTTTTATAGGATAAGACCCGTTGACATTAATATTTTATACTATTGTTTCAATAGCACCATCTTATTAAATCTGTCGAAATTCGAAAAATAATATTTTAATGGTGGATTTTATTAGATCTTATATGTTTTGATAGGACAAGTACCATTGACATTAATGGTATATACTTTTGTTTTAATAGTATTATCTAATATAGTGTGTCAAAATTAGTTCTTATAAAGTAAGAACTTTATCACTCGTTTCGTATAAGTCTGTGAGTGCAGTCATAGTTTAATATTTCAAGAACAAAACAGTGTGCAAGTGAATAATATAAATTGCAGTGTTACGTATAATTAAACAACAGCAAATTTATGTGTTTACTATAAAAAAAAAATCGTGTAAAATATAAGTAAATTTTGAAGTGTAAATTTGGATATAAAGAGTGAACATATTTCTCTTTTTTTTTATTCAAAGTGCACATTAAATAACACATCAAACTGTTATCATTGTAACGAAACAGAAATATTAAAAAAGAGTCACTAATTTTAAGTTTAGTTTAAGTAGATATAAAAGCTAATTTTAAAAAAATGTTAATTGAACAATTTTGCTGCAATAAATTGTGATTTAACAAAATTGAATATGTTGCTGTTTTTATGTTTATTATAGGATCTTTTCTTTTGGACAGATTGTGGATAAGTTTGGCATCTGGTAAGCTCTCTGCATGTATGGAAAATTGAATTTTAATTGTTTTGTTTAAAATCAGTCTCAAATAGTGAAATACTATTAAATAATAATAATATGCTATTGAATGTGCAATTAAATTACCATTGCAAGATTAGTCCAACACAAATAAGTTATGGTATTGTACTCTTAAAAAAATAATACTGTACTATTAATAGTAATGTATCATCATATTTAATAGTACCATTATACCATTAAATGAATGGTGCAATCCCATAATATCAATAGTACAGTAGCATTGAATGAAAGGTACGATACCATAATATGAGTAGTACGATACTATTATTTCAAAAGTATGATACCATTAAAGTGTATATTCGAAAAATTTTCAAACTTCGAAATTCGAAAATAATTAATGGTATCTCACTATTAAATCAATAGTATGAACCTATTATTTTACGTACCATTAATGTTATGGTATCAAAACCATTGAAATAATAGTACAAATCGCATTGACTAATTTTAATGGTATAAAACCATTCCTACAATAGTATTTCTATTGATTTTATGGGATTTTTTCTCTGAGTGTATGCTAAATAACTTTTACTCCTCAGACATTTCCCTTCATCTATATATATTGATGAGTAATAAATGTGAAAATATGTATTACCATGCAATACATAGAAGCTTATTTTTTTAAATTGAAGCCCAGTGCTTTTGTGACAGATTTTGAAAAAGGCTTGAGGAATTCATTAAAAAGAATTCATCCATCTGCAAAATATACCACATGCTGGTTTCATTTTCGCACAGCAATTAGAAAAAAAATCTGCGCAATTTACTGGATTCCTTTCAATCATTAATAAGATTAAGGAATCAAAAAGGATTTACCTCAAATTATTGGTTCTTCATCTCCTCAAGCCAACGGATATGCAATCTGCATTTGAACTTCTTGAAAAGGAAGCTAACGGGAAAGCACTTCAAAACCAATTTTTAGAATTTTCTGGCGTATTTTAAGAGACAGTGGAGTGAAAGGGTGAGAATAATATAATTTTTTCACTTTTTTTAATCGAAAACCATTGTTAATGAATGTACACTACCTATTCAAATTTCTATCACAATTAAATTTTGTTAATTTCTTATTTCATGTAGGAAACTGCAGCCTCTTTATCATTGTTTAAGTCTTATATAAAAACAACTAGTGCCCTAGAGGGATACAATAGTCGACTGGGCCGGAAGTTGGTTAAATTTGGAAATTTTTTTAAATTTGTTGACTGCCTTTTGGATGACGATTTTACAAAATCAAGAGAACTTATAATGTCAACCGATGGGACTTTTCAAATATTCCAGTCTAAAAAAAAGTACAAATTTAGAGAACAATATTGAGAAATGTTTGGAAAAATTAGATAAGAAATTGATTTCAATTTATGATTTTTTGAATCAAATGACCAACGAATATAACAATTTATTTGAAGACGTTGACATTTCTTGTATAGAAGAAGAAGAGGAAACTGTGGATGACATGCAAAACGTCGATTTATTTAATGTTGACGATACATCACTTCTTTGTATTATATGTTGTGAAAATTCTCGAACTACATATTGCACTTCAACCATGTAACCATTTTAAATTATGTTTAAATTGCTTAACACAGTGGTCTGAAAAATATACTAAAGATAACAATGCAGTTCTTTGTCCGATTTGCAGGCAAATCGTTGAAAGTACTATAACGCTGACCATCCGTCCCGGTTTTCCCGGGACTGTCCCGTATTTCAATAGCCCGTCCCGGTTTTTTTTTAAAGAAACCCGGGACCTACAAGTGTCCCGGGTTAAGTTATTAGTCCCGTATTTGAACATACAAATATTATAAGTACTATTAGTAACCGTTATAATAAAAGCAACATAAATTGAAAAGCATGAAATTCTTTACCATGTGCGAAAATTTCACTGCTCTAGGTTGAAATCTTTGTGTGATTTGCTATTTATAAAATAGCGACAACATCGCACAAAATCCTCTATTTTCACCCCCTTCAGCGTAAATTTTTTTAAAACTTTGAAACTCATATTTACTTATGTTAAATCAAAATCCATTAACATAACTATCAAATTTCTAGCCTTACAAAGAATTATACAAACTTTGATCTAGTATCTCAACTCCTTGCAACCCTCTCAAACCCTTTTACTGCGTTAAAAAATAACCTTTCTAAGCCTCCAGACTATCTTTTTAAAAATTAAAAATTAAATTATAAAAAGTTGAAATATGCCTAACCCCTCACTTTTTTGGCAACGCTTTTTCTCAACATTTTATTTAACTCCCATAGGTACATTTTTCATACCGGGCTCTAGTTCTATATATGAAACGATTCTAAGGGAAAAAACTCAATTTGCTTATTTTTTGTCCCGGGTTTTGCTCCCAGAAATATGGTCACCGTAACTATAAGGATTTATTCTTAATAAATTAAAGCAATATTTTTTAACTCTTGCAAGACCAAGCTCAGTTAAGAGAATTCAGACGATCAGTATAGAGAAGTCATATGAATTGAAAGTTTCAATATTGATAGATAAAACAAAAAGTAAACACATGATGCCTAAGTGCCTACATCTACAACATCAAAGTTACTGATTAAATATTTCAGTTTAATTCGAAGCCGTTAAATTAGGTACCACATATGAATAAGGTTTTGGAAATGCATGTTTTTAAAGGTAAGAAAAATTTAGCGGCATGGACCAGAAAAAAAATCAATATTAGAATTTACGTTTCAGCTAAGATTGTATTTTTTGAGAATTTGATCGAATAAATAAAAAAAAAAAAAACTCCTGGCATAAATGGCAGCGAGCGAAGCGAGCGGAAAAAATTAAGCCCAAAAGAGAATCAATTTGGGATGTGAAAATAAAAAAAATCACGCAAATACACGGGTAGTACAATTTTACCAGATTCTCTTACTTTTGCCAATATCAAACTTGGGAAGAATGTTTTCCCAATTAACTACTCCTCGTTTATTTGCAAAAAAACGTCATTGTACACGTAGATGTCATCATTGTAAGAAATGAAATTGCCAACTGAAAGAATGATTCCTGTTCTGTGTTGCCTTCGTCGTAGAAAATAATAAATTTTCAATACAAATAACTTTCGAATTGTCAAACATAATTTTCAAGAATTGAAATTGATCAGATTTGTTTATAATTTGTTGTATAGTGCAAAAATTATGATTTTTAACATTGGCGCCGTTTGTCATTTGAAAAATATATATTTTAGTTTGTCTAAGCCTTCTACCCTTATACATCTTAGATCTAGAAAAACAATTAAGTAAATCGGTGAACCGGTGAGCGAACGAACACAAAAAAACACTTTCTTTTATATTTCAGTTTGTTTGAACGCGCTAATCTCAAGAACTACTGTTACGAATTGTAAAATTCTCTTTGTGTTGGATAGTCCATTACTAGCCCTTCCCGCAAAATCATCGTAAGCGATCTACTTCTACATCATTAATTAACATAAACAGTTTTCTACGAAAAGTAACAGAGAAAATCAAGCGACATTTCAATTTTTTTGAGTGATTTTTTTGTGCTAAATATCGTAAACGACAAAGTTTTTCTTAAACGATGAACATCAAAATTCTTTCATGTGGTTTTCGTTAATGTATGCTCTGTATGTTACAAAGTAAAGTCATGAGGTGATAGAAAATTTGTCCGAAAGAGTAAAGTTTGTCCCACTGTGCTTTTTAATACAACTTCACTTAAAACTGTAAACAAAGAAACTAAACAGTTATCCTCTATAATTTTTTTGTAAATTGGAAGGTTTGATCAATTTCATTAAGTCGTCACGTGTCATTCTGAGTAGTTGTGCTAGATTAAGAAAAATTGATCTCGTTTATTAAAGGAAAACTCGTTCCTTATAGCGACAGTGAGATTTAAGAAATCTGAAATGGACATGGAAGAAGAAACAACTGTTGGAAAAAGAGCCTATAGATAAAAGAATAAATAAGAAAACTCACAATAAACATCGTTCGGCTACAAAAAGAGTGTTGAACCAAATCCTTTTTCAAACAAAATGTGTGGTAATAACTAAGTTTTAAGGAGATGATCAAAATCACATTCATGAATACTACTGGGGCTTTGGTAATTCTGACAGGCAAAAAGCCTGGTTACTAACGGGCATAAAAGCCATATGACTATGTGATTCATTACAAAGGTGAATAATATAAAAGTTTGTCAACAGTTTTTGCTTAAGACGTTAGACATATCGCAAATGAGCCTGCGATTGGCTGAAAAGAAACACGTGGTGAACACAAGTGAAACAAGTAGACCAAAATGACAACCCCATAGTAAATCCGACGCTTATAAAATTTAAATCTTAAAATCTTATATCGAAAAAACTTCCTGCAGTGCCGTCTCATTACTTCCGTAATAAAAGCAAAAACTTTACCAGTTTGAGGGTTGACCTGTACAAATTGTATGCTTGGAGACCAAGAAAAAAGCAAAGTGTACATTTCATTTCTATGTTCAAGCTTTGATTTACAAACGGTTTTGAATACCCCTCATGATAAGAGTGTAAGCCTTTATTGTTCAAGAAAATACTCTTTTTATAGGTAATGAAAGTGTATACGAAAGTGATACAAGAAAGGGCATTTGCTTTTTCTGGGGCGAGAGCGACGGAAAGCGGGGATGCATGAAATTGCATCAATTATGTTTCAATACTTAACTTTATTTGACCTGCGTAAGATTGAAAGTAAACTCTACCTGTACTGTGATAGCTATGCTCTGGTCAAAATCGCAATAAGGTAATGCTGTCGATTCTTATGATTTTCTTGAAGAGCTGTACTAATATCACTAAAATAACAATAACATATTTTTTACCTGGACTTACCATGATGCCTGTGGATTCAATCTATAGAACAACTGAATCGTTTGTCCGTAATAAGATTTCAAAGATTGGAAACAAATTTCGAAAAAGCTTTTTCAAGACAAATTTATTTTTAACTTCAAGGCACTTAGATCTGCCTATTTTGAAAACAAAAAATACTGTTCCGTTTCCGTCTTGCATCTGAAATATTTTCAGCTGACTGTGAACTGTGATTAAAGGAGTATGACACAGCTCGAACAGAAGCAAAACGAAATTCTTCAGCAGTTTCTTTTAATGATCTCAAACCTTGTTATAAAAAAACATTTCCAATGAAAGAACTTTGTCTAAAAAGAACAATTCCTGATGGGTACCATCATGAATATTTATCTTTGTGATATACTGCTGCAGTCAAAGATGTTCTTAATCTTAAACAGATGAAGAAGATAATACAGAAACTTCAACTATTTTTTCTTTAGTTAATGTACATATAACACATGTATATGTATATTTATGAATTTTTAGTTTTTCTATAGCGCAGAATATATGATTAAGTTATTTAATTTCTCATAAAATGTTAAAATTCAATTAAAATGCAATAAAGCGACAAGAACGTCAAAACCAGCCATTATTTGTTAGAAACAGTGACAAGATTCTTATCAGTAGATTTAATCTACACATGTACATGACTCCTGACATTGGGTCCTTTTGGTTTAAAGGATTTATATCAAAAAAAAAAAAAAACGTTTTCCTTTAAAATTTTCTTTTTGTTGCTTACGATAAAATGGCGGGAAAGGTTCGATTAATCAAGGTAGGCTTTAGGTTACATAACATTAAGCTGCGACCAATAGGAGCGAAGAATCAGTGAAAAATGTGGAAAAAATGGCAAAAAATTATTCGTTTTTTGTTATTTTGAACGCGTTAATCTGATGAACTGCTTAATTAAAGTGGGCAATTCTTTTTGTGTTGAATAGTCCATGAAGGAAGGCTTTAAGCTTACCAAATGAACCGTGCAACCTGTGTTAAACTGGGACCACAAAACAACTTCTTAGACAACGCATCTCTTATCATAAATCCGACATAAAACTTAAAAATTCTGAAAAGATAGCCCTGTCCCTGGCATTAAAAGCGGTATTCTCCTAACTTTGAAGGCGTGGAAGTTTTACAGACGGAGAAACATGTTTCGAAACGATACACGTTACATGTTCTTAACAACAACAACAACATGAATCGAAAACAAGACACACAAAACATCTCTACTGTCTTTTGCTCTCTTCTTTCTTCTCAAATGTATTTTGTGCTCTATTCAATACAGACTTAACTTCATTCTTCGAAGTGATAAATATATTTATTATTTATTTTCAATTTACATAAATGTTTTGACAATCCATTTTTCCTATTTTGCTTAAGTGAGTAAACTTTATTGTTTTTGTATCGCAATGATCTAATTAAGATTATTTGTATTTTGTGTTAATAAAGTTCCCCTGAAGAAGGCAGCAATCCCTGCCGAAACTTTGGGAAAGTTATGTAACTTAATTGTTTCATTGCAAAAATTACATCAACCAAAAAAGCCGACGGAAAACTATATTTCCACTTATTACAATAATTACACAAATTGGTAAGAAAATGAACTAAATTTAAGCTATAGGTACAGCAATACATTCACTAAATGCATACAAAATCTATTTTCGCTTATCTCATTTTCCTATAAATGAATACTTAAAAATAGAGTGGCGCGACAGCTCTTGAAGAGCCAAGGCCTAAGTGGCTTATGCTCATCAACAATTCGCTGAGTGCGTGTGAAAAATTGAGAGGACCTACAATTTAACGCCGATTCCGAACGGCAAAGTTGAGAAGCACTTTTTCATGACAAATTGATACTCTTGGAAGTTTTGTCAGGTCTTCGCAAGAGGCGCAATACCCTTGAAAGATGCAAGAAAAACTTTATCGGCACGAGTAGGACTCGAACACACGACGTTCTGCATAGCAGCCAACGCACCTAACCACTAAGCTACGGGCAACTGCATACTTAGGCAAAAAAAAAGCTCCCTAAAGCTCCTTATCTGTTAAGGCTTGTCCCTCAACGGACAAAAAATGATTCTTTTTTTCTGCAGGAATAAGACATCTGTATAAGTTTATTATCTGTGTTCAAAGTATGTCGAATATACCGCGATATCCGAAGGTGTAATGCCACCAATACTTAAAAACAAATTTATTGAAACATATACCTATACCTACATGTCATCTTCATCTTCAATGTTAAACAGGTATCTTCTATTTAAATAAGTACCTACGACTGTTTGCTATTTGTCTAATTATTCGAGAATAGGTTAAGTCTTCAATAGGTTAAGTTTTCACTCTATATTCAAAAACCCTAAAGAATATTGTTTTAAACATTTTTCAATCTAGAACATTTACCACCACTTAAGTCTCTGAACCCATGACACATGTAGGTAGTCGTAATGTTTGACTTTATCCCTTAACCTGATCAAATTCTTTTCGAACCAAAAACAGAGACAAAACTGCCTTTTCTAACAATAACTCATCTGTACGTAAAACATATCCAACAAGAGTTTTCTTGTCCCAGGAGCATGTACTTCAAAACTTGAGAATGTTTAAGGTTGCCCGCATTTCTCAGTTTTCATTATTTTCGAATTTCGATTGTTGTAGCAACAATGCCCACTAAATGGAAAAACACAAGCAAATTCATGCCATTTTATGGGTTTCTAAAAGTATTTGTTACTCATTCCGATCTTTTTGACCATTTTCTATATGATGACAAGAACATCGAAGAACAAGTTCAACAACAAACGAATAAAGACATACCAACCACAAGGTTGGGGTATTCCGAGGATTTGAGAAACACAAAACAGCTCTGTTTATATACCTCTTTTTGTTTGGACACACTGGGAACTGGAGCCTGAGAGATTGAGATAGAAAACATTTGTGTGAGAATTGAAATTTTATGGCTTGGTTCTGTTTTGAAAGATTACTATTTTTTGTTCAGGATATAAGCAATGAAGAAGAGAGATGAAACTTTTTTAAAAGTTTTGGCTTTGTTGGCAGTGTTTAAGTAGATTTAAATTAAGTTTCCAAAATGATACCTACTCAATGTGTAGGTATGTTGTTCAAGGATTCATGCGATACAATTTCAAATTGTCGATTTATTCTTAACTTATTTTGTACTTTATTATTATATTAATAACGTCAATAACTAACTAGTTTAAACTCAACTTTTAATATCTATAAAAGGAGTTTGAATGAATTATTGGAAAGGAAAATACTCAATTGTAAAATCACTTATTTACCATTAATTGAATTTTAATCAATTATCAAGGAAGCTGCAGCAATTATGCAGAAAACAAAAACCCTTAAAAAAAGGAGGAATGGTATGACTATGCATTTATTTATTTATTTATTCAAATACGTTAAATACTAACGCTAAGATTACAATGACTACTTAAAACTAACATTGTTTAACTACTTATAACAAAAAAAAAATAAATTTAAAGCTTGCAGATTTGAGATTGTCATTTGTAGAGTTAATGAGAATAGAAAATTTATTAAAAATACTGATTAATTGATTAAGAGGACTGTTAGCGCCATAGTTAGATCTACTAAAAATAGTTCGAATGGGTAAATTTCTTCTTAAGGTGGCCTGACTCAAGTTGAAATTCAATCTATAAAGAATAGATGGACATGAAATAGTTCCATTCATTACTCCTGTTATAAAGCAGTACTGTAAATACTCTCTGGGACCAGAAAGAGGTGGGAGATTTATTAAGGGAAGCCTTTGAGTACCTATATGGGGGTAAATGAAGTCTATCAGGCCAGGGAAAAAATCGTAGGCAAAATCTTAAAAATCTACGTTGAATACTTTCTATTCTATTTATATGAATATTATTATTATTATTTTATTAAACAAACATAAATGCTTAGAATAATAATATTGAATACAGCGGTAGCGTCAGAGGCTTTCTGCTGTGTACAAAAAAGTATTTATTTTTTTTATTTTTGATGAAGTGATTTGCGGCGACCAGTTTCCCCCAAAATGTTGGTCAGCGAAACCATCATTCTAGGAGCCCCCAGCCGCCACTAACTTAAAACGATAAGTTGAATTGTTAAATTTCTATGTCTAGTTCCAGTTTTTGTAATAAGTTAAATACATTTTGAATATTGTGTTCTGAAGGAACTTCAAGGAGGTTTTTTAGATTATTATTTTTGAAATATTTCATGCATATGTAATTGATTTTTGTACAATCGTTGGTAAGATGTTGAATTGTTAATCTTGATTGAGTGGCACAGAGATGGCAAAATGGTGGAGGTTCCTTGTTGAAGAGGTGTTTGTGGGTCAGACGTGTATGGCCGAGACGAAGGCGAATGAAGCATTTTAACATTTTTGCTTTTGAATTGGGTGGATATAATTGGCGATCCCTGTTAGGGTTGATTGCGGAGTATTGGTGTTGGTACACGTTCCAGATTTGGGTTTGTTTCTGTTTCCAATGTAATGTTAATCGGTTTTGGAGGTCCTTTTTGCTGGGTTGATATTGAGAAATAGCAACATTGTCATTATTTGAGACTGTTTTTGCTGCAAGGTCGGCCGCTTCGTTTCCAAAAATACCAGTGTGTGCTGGGATCCATACTATTTTTATTTTTGATCCATAGGATATCACGTTATCACGAATCTGGGTTATAACAGGTGAATAATTGGTGATGTTTTTTATTGCATGAACAACTGAGAGGCTGTCTGTATATATTACAGTGTTCTTCTTGTTCCTAATGGCAATCTTTGTGGCCTTAAGGATTGCATACGCCTCTATCGAGAAGATGGAGAAAAAGGTGGGGAGTTTCTCTGCTAGGATTGTATTGCCGTCGCTGTTAACTATTGCCATACCAGTTTTTTCATCGTTTTTTGAGCCGTCGGTAAACAATTTGTTCCAGGTTGAAACAGAAAAGGAGCTGTTTAGTTCGTTGAAGAGTTGGATGAATGTTTCCCTTGGTGTTGAATCTTTGTTGAGGTGTGACAAACTAATGTTGATTGCTTCTTTTGGTAGAAGCCAGGGTGGATTTCTTGGAACAGGTGTACTCTTTATGTTTAAAGCTATATTTAGTTCCCGAGCTACTGTAAGCGATTTGTATAATGTTGATGGAGTTTTTGGTATTTTCTTTCTTTTCAAAATTTTTGTTGCATCGAACATTATCGGAGAGCAGTAGGATCCATATAGTTTGGGAATGAGACGAGAGGTCAAGACGTCAACTCGTTCTTCGATGCTTAGAAATCCACCTTCAATCAATAGGTTTTTTATTGGTGTAGTCCTGAATGCCTTGAGTGATGTTCGTATAGCAACGTGATAAGATGAGTATAGATGTTTTAAATTTGATTGTGAAGTTTTGCCATAGATAACAAGCCCGTAGTCGATTTTGGATAGGATAATTCTTTTAGTGACATTGATCAGTGTATTTGTATGAACAAGACTATTTTTTGATGAGAGATAACTTATGATATTTAGTCTGGAAACTAGAGCTTTCTTTAATTCTAAACAATGTTGTTTGAAATTAAATTTATCATCAAAAATTACACCTAAGACTTTTAAATAATTCACAATTGGTATATTAACGTTATTTAGACTAATATCAAATCTAGTGCAATTAAGTTTACGACACACGTGTAGGTGTTTACTTTTATCTAAAGAAATTATTGCTCCTGATTTGTTACACCAGGTCTTGATATCATTTAGAATGAGGTTAAATACATTAACATATGAATTGTTTTTATTACATTTAGATATTATGTACAAATCGTCTGCGTAAAGAGTATGTTCAATACTTTTATATTTACAAATTATTTCACTCAATTCATTGAATGCTATAATGAAAAGGGTAACAGAAAGAGGCGATCCTTGAGGGATGCCGTTATATACATTAAACGTTCCTGAAAAAGTATTATTTATTTTTGACTTGAATTTTCTATTTGTTAAAAAGCTTTTTATATAGCTGTAGAGTTTTGGACCGATCTTCCATTTGGATAGAGTGTCTAAAATAATGTGTACACCGATTCGATCAAAAGGTTTTTCAAAGTCGATAGAGATTAGCGAATAGAGTAGTATGGTGCCCATACAACGCAACGTATTCGAGAATTGGCCTGACAAAAGAAACATAAAGAATTTTGATGACATATGGATCACGGAAAATCTTTTGACGAAACCAAGTACTTTGTTAGCTTTTTTTATTATAAAATTATAGTGATCAGTAAACGTTAATTTTGAGTCAAGTACAACACCAAGGTCAGAAAAGTTAGATACCCTACACAAGGATGACGAATTCAACACATAGTCATAGTTTATTATATTACGTTTGCGTGTAAAACACATTCACTCAGAAAAAAAAATTGTAATAACAAGAATTTTATAATTTGGTTCAACAATTTCCGTAGGTTAAAATTTACCCAAAAACGTTTATTTCTTGATGTAAGAACGAGAGTGTAAGCTATTGAGCAAGAACCTTTATTCTTGATCTAAAAGTAAATAATGTCAAAAACTTTAGAATATAAGTTTTTGTTCTAAGAATGAATTGTTGTTGAAACTCTAATACTAAAATTGTATCGACAAGAACAACATAGTTAAAAAATGTTATCAACGAAAATTCTTGCAACAAGAATGCGTTGTTAAAGAGCATTTAAAATTAATTCTTAAATCAAGAATCAAAATTTGTTATGTTTTTAAGAATTCGCATCTTTGCTAGAAGAATAGATTGTCAAAAGTATCTGAAAATAAAATTGTTAGTCTAAATATTAAATACTCAGACTTTAAAAATTTGGCTGACCAGTAAACGCGAAAAAAAATCAGTGCTCTGTGGAAAAAGAAAAAGAAAAACATCAGGTTTTTTAAATTTACAAAACAGAAAACTTCATTTTATTTCTTTAAACATATGTTGGCTCATAGTAAAATACATAAATTAATTTAAATAGAAATTAAAGTCGGACAACTTCTTCCAAACTGTTAAGCTTTATACTCCGAGCACATTTTGAAAAAATTGAAATTTTTTCAATAAAAAAGCAGTTACAAGGTTGTTTTATTTCAAATGCTTGAACTTTAACTAAAAACCGATTTTCATATAACTGACATATCAAAAAACAATTGTGTTCAGAATCAAAATAAATTTTTAATACTTTTAATATTGAATTTTCTAATTTAACATAATAATTTATCTTAAAGAGGGTTCCTTTAAACAAAAGACTTTCTACTTGCGACCCCACGGTAAGATTTGTACATAGGTTTTGGTAATATGGTAGAGCAGTTAAGTCTAAGGGTGAACAGAAAAGTTTGGAAAAATCGTTCTCAAAAAACAGATTTTGTAAGCTTATGTTTGAAAATTGAAGGCTACTTTTCAGGCATAAGGTGTAGGGAAGATTTATTCTTGAATTTATAACATGACAGTACTGTTTAAAGAATTGATGTTTTCTTTCAAATCTGAAGCACCAAATGTGTTTAAGAGGACCAATTTCTCTTATCACAGTACTGTAATGCAACATAAAATGAAATTTTGGTTTAAGTTTTTCTTTAAAAAAGTTCACATAAAATTCGTGATGTTTCGCAATCAAGTTATCAAGCTCATCTAAAATGACTGGGTTGAATGTATCTTGAGTTACTATATCAATTATTTTTATAAAGTTTACTAATGCCCGATACTTTTAAACACTAAACAGGCTTTTAAACCGTAAAATTAGATTTTTTGGTTTCACCAAGCGTTTAGACACTTTTTAAAACTAAGTGCCCATTTTTGACTCATTAAATTTTAAAAGTGTCATTGAATATTTCAAAAACTGAAAATAACGCTTTCTCATTTTTTCTCACATGATTTTCATGAGGATGTCAATTTTGACAAAAATTTCCCTGAAATTTCCCATTTCAAGTTGGTGAAACTCAAAAGTTTTAAGGGTTTGATAAAATTTAAAAAGATTTTTGCAAAAAGGACTTTTAGTGTTTGTTTATGAAATTGGGTATAAGTGTATATACACTTCGTCAGTATTTGGAATTAGATCTCCAATCATGAGTAAAATGAAATTTAAAAATGTTTTTACCTCCGCAGCGTTCATTTTTAAGTTTGAATTTTTGATTTGGCTAGCTTCAATGGGCCGGCTTATATTGCCTACAAAATGTGAATCATACCGAAACATCTGCTTTCTATAGTTGAAAGCATCTAACGAAAAATATTTTTTTTCGAAAATAAAATAATTCAAAATTTTTGGCAAGTTGTATTTTGCAACACCAAGAAAAATATCATGCATCATATCACAAGCCTTATTGTCAATTACATGGAAATTTGTCAATTTATTCCAGATAGAGTTTTCTTTTACCGAAGAAATTTCCGGCTGATTCATTTCTGAACTTGTTTCTTGAACGTAATCGGACAAACTCCTTAGACTTTCTTTCACTTCTGAACAATCATTTTGACAGTCATTTTTGCCTCTTTTACAAATTCTGCAGTAGTGTCTTGCATTGAAGCTTGTGACAAATCCTAACACTTCGTTGAGCCCAAGATTATCTCCAAGTATTTGTCCAAGATAAAAGTATACAGTTGTTATCTGTCCAGAAATATTTAAATCGATTCCATTTATAGCAAGATCTTCAAGAGTTTGAATTAATTTAAGCAAAGAAGCATCGTTTCAAAATGACTTATATCTTTCGATTTAACAAATCCTGCTACAAAAATATTGTTTAAATGCGACAATTGGTGTTGTGGAACAACTGGAATAGTATAATATATTCCACAAATTGAATCATTGTGGGGCCCATTTGAATCATTTGTTTGGAATGAATCGAAGTACAAAAAGATAGGAAAAATTAATTTATCTTCTGAAGATTGAATTTTAGTTCTCCACATATTTCCAATTATAAAATGATTCAATAAATTCTGTGATTTAATAAAATCAATGTTTTCTATAGTCTTACAAAAAATTGATGGAGACTCAAAGTATTTTTTCAGTTGAAACTTTATGTCGTTTAGACATCCTTCAATTTTGTTTTCTCTCAGAGTAGGCTCACTACACACAAAAACTTCATCCAACTGCTTTGATATTGTAAATAATGTAGGTGGTTTAAAAATGTTGAGAGATTCAATTGTTTTCAAAAATTTATATTCCGATACCATATCTACAAACGGATTTTTTATGCAATTGAGAATGGTTTGATATGTTGGTTGAACTTCAGGATCAACGAATGGCAAAAATTCATTTAAAGTATCAACCAAAGGTTTTAAAATATCATCTTCTATTGCATTCTGAATATCCGGAATGCTTTTCCTGGTAACATTAGCTTTTGTGTGAAGCTGGAGTGCAAAAGAAATTACCGCTCTAGACAATAGCTCTTGCATCTTATTAATACTTAAGTCAGCTGATTTGTTTGAAAAATTATGAGCTTGGGGCAATAAATTGCTTGATGTAGAATCATTTTCCAAATTAGAAAAAGAATTTATATTCACAGATGGCAAAACAGATACAGATTCAATAGTTTTTACTTTTTTAACTTGTAATTCTGAAACTAAATCACAATTGCTTTGCTCAGAGTCGTGCTTTATGATATGATTTTTAAATTTGTAAATCGTTTGAAAATATTTATTACATGAATTATTAAATCTACAAGAAAATTGATAGTGCGAAGGAATGTTATGCTCATCTTTTAAATGAATTAAATATTCATTCGACTTTTGGTAATATTTTTTACAGATAAAGCAAATATGTGTGTTTGTACTGTTTGTATAGTTGAGTTTATTCATTGGTAGGAATTTCTAATTTGGAAATTAAGTTTTTTATTTTTGGAACCTTTTCATCTGGTTTGATTTCAAAAATATATTCTTGTAAGAACATCCACACATATTTGCTTTTCTGACTATAGTCTAAATTAAAGACAAAACAAATCTTAATCGCTAAATCTATTGCACTTAAAAGTGACGACATTTTATATCGAATACCTTCGACGTAAACATAAAACTCCTTGAGAGATTCTTCCGACTCGCCAACTACAAAAATTTTTGGTTGTAGCTTCAAATTTTCAGAGACTGTCTGGGCCTGCAACTCTTCCTCCTTGTGTTTAAAATTGTTGAGGTTTACGAGGTGTACAAACATGTCTTTTTGGGCATCAGATATTGTTGGCTTATTAGTTCTGCTGAGTCTGGGTGGTGGCACGATCGTGTGCAATAAGTTAAAAAAAAAGAAATGTCTAGAATCTGGAAAAAAAATATTTGCTTAACATAACCATTAAAAAAATAAATTCGGGATTAATGTTACCTGTACAAATTTCAGGATTGATCATTTTTTTATACATGTCGAGGAATAGTTTTTCTTTAATGAATGATGGGAAAAAAGTTTTATTCGTCCGTTTTTCCAAGTCTTCAAATTTTTCAAATAATTTGTTTGTTTTCCCAGGATGCAGCGTTTCGAAATCAATTTCGAAGAGCTCTTGTCCATTTGGATCTTTGTAGCGCGGCCATGCATTCAGGAATGAGGACAGAGGGTATTTGTCTTCGCTCATTCTTTCTAGGGAAGTTTCTGCCCATAAAGAACTTAAATTCTCGGGACAGTTAAAACTCAAAAATGTTTTCTTTTTAACAAAATCTTCCTGTCCGATAGAGATCTGTTCTTTCAAATTTGCGTCTGTGTTTTTTTCGGAAAAACTCCTTAAACTTTGTCTTTCAAACGATGCATCAGCCTTCCTTTTGCGGCTGTATCCCACGTTGAAATACCGGTCAAAAATTTTTCCTGATGGCTGTTTGCCGTTTTGTCGAGGAACGTAATAAGTACTTTCATCTTCGTTGGGAAAAAGTTTGACGATTTCCTTTGCAACATTCTGCATTGTTTTTGGGCACATTTTGAGACCTTTATAATAATAATGATCGACAATGCTTCTTGCTATCACAGATTGATCCATTGTGGACAAATTTGGCTTTGCTTTGTATGTTTCCATTATGTCTTTTCCTGCAACTGTTTTTTTAATATATCCTCAACGGAAGAGCACGTTTTTTCTTCGACGGCAGTGGCTGCCGATGACGTACCAGGAAAAGCATTAGAAGCGAGCCACTGTGATATTAAGGAATTTGTCTTATCATTGTGGCAGCACGGTAATAAATCACACTATTTAAAATAAAGAACTTAAAAACTAGTTGTTTTGATTTTGAAAAAAAAAGTTTAATGAAATCCTTCCAGTCAAAATCCCGTAGCAATTAGTTTCAGAGCGGCACGTGCGACGAGATTGCGCAACATGGAATACTTTAAAGCGTGTTTGAGTATGCCGGGATTTTGTTAGTCATAGTTTTCACTAAACAGGAACATTATATTTCACCCATAAATGATGTAGTTACTTACATTGTTTTCTTGTCGCCATTTGTTGAGAAAATGACGGAATTTAATTCGTTCTCCTAAAAGTTCCTTTTTGTCAAAAATTTTTTCAATTTCATGGCTGTTCATCATTTTAAGCAGGTCGAAGGATGCAATACGGCTCTCATCGAGCGCCAAAATTCCGTCTAATGACATCCCCCAACCAACAAATAGTTCAAGCAGCTCAGGATTAATTGACGTAATAATATTTTCTTCAATTAAATCCATATTTAAAAAAAAAAAGAAAAAAACACTTTCACTTTTACACAAGCACGACAGAATGAAAACTGGACCGAATCTGAATACTAGATCGAAAAAATGTTTGCAGTTAGTTTTCTGTCTGAAATCAAGAACTTAATTGTTGTGTCAAGAATTATTTCTTTTGTCAAGAATAAATTCTTGTTCGAAGAATTATATTTCTTGACAAGCAACAACTTTAAAGTTAAACTAAGAACGCACTTTTATGTTAACAGTTATTTTGCATTTCATGAGCAGATCCATGTGATGAGTAGCCGAAGATTTTGATTCTTGGTTGAAATTATTTTTTAAGAGTGAATAGTTGAATCAACAATCTGATTCTTGAAAGATTGTTAACTTGAAATATATTTAAATTAAGAATTTTATTTTTGTATCAAGAATTTTTCGTTCTCGTTCTGGGTCAAAAATATAAAAGTTTTTATTACAAGAATAATTTTTTTAATTTGAGAATTTGATTTTTAGGATAAAGAGGAAGCGTTCTTATAACCAAAACATTTTTGTTGCGCCAACAATTTGAAGCTCACAATGCTGCAAGAATTGGAAATCTTTGGAATAAGAATGTTTTTTTTTCTGAGTGTTGTTTTACATTTGTCAATATTTAAAATCAAACGATTATTCTTGCACCATTCCCAAAACATATTTAGGTCCTCTTGTAGATCGTCACAGTCATTGATCGAGTTAATAATTCGAAATATTTTTAAATCATCTGCATAAATAAGCGATAAAGAATTGTTTAAAACAGAAGGCAAATCATTATTAAATAAAACAAACAGCAATGGGCCAAGGTGACTACCTTGGGGTACACCAGAATTGACTTTAAAGTGACATGAAGGGTTACATCTGAACATGACACTATAATATCTATCTTTAAGGTATGACGAAATCCACATAACAAAACGGTCGATAAGTCCAATTTTACTCAATTTACTGAGAAGAATCTCGTGATTTGATTTGTCGAAAGCTTTGCTAAAGTCTGTAAAAATGCAATCGACTTGAGAGTGTATTTCAAATGCATCCAAACAAAAAGTAGAAAATTGTAACAAATTTGTTATTGTAGATTTTTGTTTAACAAATCCATGTTGATTTTCACATATGACAGAAAAACAATTAGAAGAAACTATATCACAAATAAGGGATTCAAACAGTTAAGGAATAGCGGACAGTTTCGCTATAGGACGATAGTTAGTAACTAAATTTTAAAAACCCTTTTTATGGACCGGCGTTAAGTATGAATATTTCCAAAGATCTGGGAACTTAGAACATTTCAGAGATTCATTGAAAAGAAGAAACAACGGATAAGAAATATAGGACACACATTTTTTCAACATAAACTATGGAATTCCATCAGGACCAGGACTAAAACATTCATTTAGCTTTAAGATATTGTCACGTATAGAAGTCTCAGAAATTGAAAAATTAATTGATGAAAGATGACTGTATTCTTGTGTGTTAGGAGTGATAAGAGAACAAGTGTTTGCAGAAGAGAAATCTTCAAAGGCAGTCTTAAAATAATCTGCAAACATGTTAGAAATTGTCTCTGGAAATTGGCTAGAAGAATTTTGAAAAGTCATACATGCTGGATAGCCGTCAAATTTACGTTTACTATTAACATATCGCCAAAATATATGGGGGTTCGTTTTTAGGTCACATTCAGTGTTCAAAATAAAGTCAGAATACAAACAGTTTGAATAGGTCACAAAGTCGGATTGCAGCTCTTGATAGACTCGAAACGTCTCATCATTCATCGAAAGATTGAATTTCAACCAGGCCTTATTTCTTTTATTTTTTAATGTTTTTAAATGCGATTCAAACCATGGCGGATTATTGTTTAATGATTTAAATTTGCGAAGTGGGATAGTTTCTAGAAAACAGTCAAATACGATTTCATAAAATCGTAATATCATTTCATCTAAATAAAACACAATTTTGAAAATATTGATATTAATATTAATTTCGATAAGTAAATTAAATAGTTGAGAAAAGTTACATTTTTTAAAGTCAAACTCGATATGATGTTTACATAAGTTTAAAACGTTGCATATACTTAAGTTTAAAGAAATAGTGAGGGCAGGATGGTGACGATCTTCGTGAACGAGCTTTGAATCACATGGGATAATGGCAGCATCAGTATTCATGGCGTCTGGGAAGTAGACAAGATCCAATATTCAAACTATGCATGTGAAAAACTAAGAAAAAAGTCACTTAGACTGCTAAACTCTTTAAAAAGGTGCAATTTAAGCTCAACGCGTGCAGAATACGTAGAAGTTAACAAACAATATAAGCAAATGTGCAAAACAAAAATGCAAAGACTCGGCAGAATTTTGGAAAATAACAAAAAAAATAAATGGAAATGCAACAGTTCCAAATCAATCCAAATAGAAATTTCAAAATTAAAAGAACACTTCGATGCATTATTGAACATATACAATGACCAGTCATCATGGAGCTATGCAAGACGAGCTATTACGAACAATATATTAGATGAAGAAATCACAATTACAGAAGTGAAAGTAATTATGGATACTCTTAAAGATGGTAAAATGGCTGGCTCAAACGGTATACCAAAAGAATTCTTTAAACATTCGTCTCCCCTACTAAAAGAAAAGCTTACCCAAGCACTAAATGTTATCTTCAATTTTGCTGTGCATCCGGATTCTTTTGAAGAGGCGCTTGTTTGGCCAATTCATAAGAAAGATGACTCAGGTGACCCCAAAAATTATAGAGGAATATCTTTTTTAAATACAAGTTTGAAAATATACACATCGTTTCTAAAAGGCTAAATAACTGGGTAAATGCCAATAACAAATTGAATGAATTCCAATTCGGTTTTCGAAAAGGTTATTCAACAATAGATTACATTTTTGTACAAGAATGTCTAGCCCGTTCCAAGCTTAGTCAAAATAAAAAACTATATGCTTTTTTTGTTGACTTTAAAGCTGCCTTTGATAAAGTAGACAGAACAGCACTTTTTTATAAACTTTACAATCTTGATATTTCAAGTAAATTCGGAAGAGTTTTGGAAAAGTTGTATCAGCAAACTACTGGACGTGTATTTAATGGATCTGAAACATCGGAAATTATCACAATGAATTGCGGGGTTCGACAAGGATGCAATCTTAGCCCTTTCTTATTTTCCCTTTTTCTCGATGATATTGTTGAAGCCCTTCCCTGTGGTGTTGAATATGGGAATACTAAAATAAAAGTTATAATGTATGCGGATGATATTCTAATTCTGGCAGATTCTCCGACTTCACTTCAACTAAATATAAATAGGCATTTGACTACTCTAAAAGATGGTGCTTAGAAGTAAATACTTAGAAATCAAAAGTGATGGTATTTCAGAACGGCTCAGGAAGAACTTCCTGAGAGAAATACTGAACATATGGCGAAACCAAGTTGGAAGTAGTAAAAGAGTACCCTTACCTGGGAATAACGATAACATACAATTTAAACATGGAAAAACATCTCGAAGCTAAGGCTGACGTAGCCAGGACAGCAATTGATGCAAATTGGAAAAAAATATTCAACAATAAGCTTATTTCAACAAATGCCAAACTTGAAGTTTTTAATGCAACTGCTAAAGCTATTCTCTTCTACGGAGCACAAATCTGGGGTAAGAAAAAATTTGAGACAGTGGAGAGCTTGTTACGTTTTTTCTTACTGAAAATATTTCTTTTACCTGTGAATACACCAAAATACATGTACTACTTGGAAACAGGACTTCCAACACTTTTCATTTCTACTCTGAAGTTAAATGCTGACATCTTGGTACGAGTTATATAGATGGAGGACTCCAGGTTGCCGAAGATCATGTTTAAGCATGCAGTACATCGAAAATCGCTGTTTTACAAAGATTGGATTGATCATGCAGCTAGTTGTGGATGGACTCTAGACTTAGTCAATGCTGATGGTGCACAATGGAAATCGGCTGTATACGAAGTGATTAAAAGCATAGATGAAAATAAGAGGTATTCGTTTATAGAACAAGCAAGGTCATCCAATGCAAGAACAATATATGCTCAGCTTAATTACAATTTAAATGAAAGAAATTACTTCAACGAAAAATATCCAAGAAACATGATAAGCAGTATTTTTAAAGCAAGGGGAGAACTATTAAGGCTCAACTATATGCCACACAGGAACGATTTGGAAGGTGTTTGCTCGCTGTGTAATATGAGGGGAGGGTATTGGAAAACATTTACCATTTCATTGCAATATGTCCAATGTTGAGGGAGATAAGGAGAGTTTTTACGAGAGGAGTTATTTGCAGGAAGAAGACATTAAAATCATCTTGAATAGTGAAGACTGGGTTCGTCTATATGAATTCACTTCAGAAGCGATGTCCTACAGATGGAGAATTATAAATGAACACTTTTAAATTTAATTTAAAGTCAACTTTTTTTTCTAATTAACTAATCGTTAAATTAAATTCCGTTTTAACTATACTAAAAGTTGCACGAAAAAAAAATGTAGTTTCAATAATCCATTTAAGCTAAACTAAAAGCCTTTTAAAAATCAAATTTGTTTTAACTAATAAAAGTTCCTATTTCAAATACTAGATACCTATATATATTAAAATCTTGTAAAATACAATTATGATCATCGTAAAATACATATTATAAGAACGCAAATATTAAATTAGCCACTCTGGCCGACGACGGCAGCATTGCCATGCCCTAATTTATTCAAATGTAAAAACTTTATTTTATACAAGAAAAATGAATAAAACTATCTATCTATCTGTCTAATATCTAATATTAGATGTATCTACAGTTTTTTTTTGTCACAGTAATACTAATAAAGTAATAAGCATCAAGATTTATTTTAAGAATAATGTGAATGGAAGGATAACTGCAGGGCTGCCATTTTTCTCATTAATTATTCTCATTCATTATTTGAAAAAAACTGGTGAACAATTTGTCTGATTGTACATTTATCAAAATCAGCAATTTTAATTCTGCGACCAGATTGGTTTTTCTTTTTTGGTGGTGAGTTGTGGCTTTTGGTGCTATTTTCCTTTAGAAGTCTGTACACTGTTCCTTCAGATACAGAAAATATATCAACAACCTGCTTTACAGCCTCGGTTTTACTTTGCAGGTTCTTACAAATTGCTTTTGTCGCCTCAACTTTCTCTTTTTTTTCGGCACTCAAGTCCTTTGAGCATTTTGATGTTGAAATTTGCACAACACAACAAAAGCAAAAGCAACAGCAATAAAACACAAACAACACAACAAAATCACAAAGATAATAATACAAACAACACAACAAAAGCACAACAAGAAAAAACAAACCACACAAAAATAGAACAACAACAGCACAATAATATTAGCTGCGTTTTATTATCACAATGATCCAGATCAGATCATTGATTTATATGTGAAACAACAAAAAATCGAAATCCTACTTTTTACTTGGATCAATTTTTGTGATCCAAATATTAGTTCTTCTTCCGCACACAAGTTGAAATGTTGGGGTTAATTTTCAATAAAAACTGTGCTGCCACTTTCACACATTTATTATCCGGGAATGAGATATTTTTCAATTACATAGCAAAAGCTTTTTCCCATTAAAAAACAACAGAATAATCGTTCAACAAAATTATCGTAGGGCAACTCTTATGTAATTGACAGAATGAAAATTGAAAACTGCTGCCAAACGTGACGTAATAAGTAAATTGATGATCCAAAGCTGTTTTATTATCATGATCTGATCCGGATCAGATCATGGTGATAATAAAACGCGGCTATTATCACAATAATGCACAAAAATAACTCGCAAAATCAACAAAGCTACCGCCCGGTACGAGAATCTACGCAAATATTCTTCATCAAATAAAATGGCTTTGATTTTTATAACTGCATTTTAACTGATTTGCAATTTGCAAAACTTTAAAAGAAATGCAAAAGTCAAACACAACTCGATAACACTCATCGTTAAGAAAGCTCTCAAAGCGAAAGCTCCTCAACAGAAATCCATTGAAAAAGTAAGAAAAAAATACGAAGTGAGTAACGAAATAGAAAAAGGCAACTCTGAATATGTGTGATTTAATGAGGGTTGAAAAGCAGCAGAGAACGATCAGTGCATGCTCAATTGTGTGCCAGGCAGGTCGTTGTGGGTTCTACGTCGGATGCCATCAAAAATTCATGGGTGTTTTATAAAACTTTTTAAAGGAGTTCCCTTCAATTGGGTATGGTGTAGAGAACAGCGCGCCACTGATTTTTAAAAAGCTCTCCCATAAGGCCTGTACTGCCAATTTTTATCGGACAGAGTATAGTGTTCAAATATTTCAAAAAGAAAACAAAAGCTTGATTAGAATATGTAAATTCTGTAACATTAGGAGTACAATTCTTTTTTTCCTTGGCTTACTTCTCCAGCCACAAAGTGGGTAATCAATCCCTAAATTTATATCAGAACAAAAACATAAAATTTAAAAAAACAGAGCTAAGTTCTCTTATGTGCGAACAACACTGTGTTAAAAGTCAGCCACCAAAAGTAATGAGATCTAACTGGCTCTGTTTTTTAAATTTTATGTTTTTGTTCTGATTTCACATCTTTTTGCAAAGTTTTATTTTTTTAGGGAAGTATGAACCTCGAAATAGTCTAAATATGCTAGCAATTGGCAAACGTTAACAATATAATTGCTCTGCCAATTTATAAATAAATAATAGGAAGGTAAGGTTCGAGTGGCTGTCTTAATGTTGTTAACTCCTTTAGACCCCAAGGGTACATTGTGAAACCACTAAAGAAAGTTACTCATGGGAGTGTTATGAACTTAAACAAACCAGAATTTGTTGTTATCCTATGAAAATTTTAAGAAAGTGGGCGGCAATCACGCCCTTTAATGAAACTGCAATTTTATACTTGTATTTTCTCTTACATTCAACCGAAACCCTATCAGCATATCGAAATTAAACGTTTTCGACCATTTTGATAAAGTGGGCGGATGCCACGCCCTAAATGGAAATAAATTTTTGTCTCATTTTTTCCATGTCATTCAACCAAAACCTTACAAGAATTCCGAATTTCAACATCCTACGACCAGTTTTAGAAAGTGGGCGGATACCACTCCCCCTGAATGAGCAAATTGAAATTTTTGATTTTTTCCTTTGTATACACCCGAAAACCTATCATTTTACTAAATTTCAAGATTCTGCTACTGTTAGAAGTGCTTCATAATTTTGATGATCAGTCAGTCAGTGAGTCAGTCAGTCAATTACCGTTTTTGAAATTTTTACTGTTCAATATCTCAGGAAGTAGTGGTTCTACAAAATTTTACAAGGCCTTTGTCTCCATGAAACTAATACGTAGTTCAAATTTGAAGCTTCCAACTCTATGGGTTCAAAAGTTATGGGGGGTTAAAAATGTGCTTGAGTTCGATCCTGTAAAAAGGGGGTAGTGCTAGAACTTGGCTGGGCACTACCATGCCCTTTGATCACCATTTCTCGTAGAGATTGAGGAGCCACTATCACCTCAGTCACGGTGAACGGCCAACTTAAGTTGGTTAAGGTTCTATATACGACCTAGCTTCCTCACCTGAAGAACAGCGTTCCTTTTCTGCGATGGTCTTCGGGGATAGATCCCTGTTTTTGACCCAGCCATCTTAGTCGTTGAAACTTTTTGTGGCACGATCTATTTTGGTATACATCCCTTACAGTTCTGTAGTAACATTTTCATCCCCATTCTCCAAAATGGGACGAAAAAACTAGGTATTATTCTATTCTTGTTGGTATTTGCTGCTTTGAAGTTGTAGATTTTCCGGTCGAATCCTCGTTTGCAGTGCAGCCACCACCACCACTGCCGCTTCCTAGGATGCCCCTGCATGTGCTTTCCAGCTATCCTCGTCAGACTTGGTGTTTTGTATTGGTGGCCGTATAACGTCTAACAACTTAATGGCTGCTTGGCATTAGCAGTTTTGGTACTGGTCCCCAACATCTGTAATGTCGGCAAAGGACTTATTGGAATTTTCTCATAGCGATTTCTTAAGTTGGTCTCGATCAAATTCGTTCATGTGGTTATCGCAAAATATATCGTAGAAGCCTGTTATAAGCTGTCCGATAATTAGTTTATCCTGACTTAAACTGTAGACGCAACCGTTGAATCCATCACAATACCTTCCTAATGGGTTGAGGACCAATCTTCAGGCACCCTGTATTGAATTTACTGCGGGGAGGGGTAGGGTAAGATTCTCTTAAGCTCTATGTCCTCCTTAATATCAAATCTTAAGTCATAAATTTAAAAACCCGTAATAAAATCTTATCCTGTATCAATTCTCTTCTCCAAAAGTTGGTAGTTGGCACGCCTTCCTTTAAAAAGAATGTAAGAAGGAAAAAAATAACTAACAGAACTTGAATTTCCAACAATATTCCACCCATCAGTTATCATGCACAGAGAAACTATTCAAAATTCATGGCACGTAATATTGATTGGCCTACTTTAAGTTTAACCCATTCGCACAGTTTGGCTTTGGCCATGTCGAAATTTTTCCGAAAATCAATCAGTTGTCCAACCGATGCCAATTCAATTTTGCGCAACACAACACACATTCAAATAAACTAAGGAGACTTAATATCCTTTATACGTCACAGGGAGTGTTTTGGTACTTTCGCTGCATTTGGTATGTAGAAGATTTTGGAATCTAGAAGGGAATGTCGGGTATAATTGAAATGATGACTGTCCAGTGTCCACGGCAATCATCAGGCATTGGCAGCGTTTGTAGCCGTCATTGTCACAGAGCTTGATCCTTTGAACAATCTGTGTGCCGGTGCCGGCTGTGGTGTTACTTTTTACTCAGACATCAACGGAAGAATTGAGTTAAAGATTTATATACCAACAAATTTCAAAGGATTAACGAAAGGCACAATTTACATTCCTATAAGTTGGTATGCACTTATAGGCATCGACAGAAAAATTTCGCCTGTTGATAATGTTTTCTAAAGGTGCAGGTATGTGAGATAAAATTGCCAACGACTCGACTGAAACGGAGGACTGTGAGTCCCACTCTGAATTGTCTGTAACCCTACAACTTACCCAGGGTTTATATACCTAAAAGAGTTCGTCATCCTGAAGCATTGCATCGCTGCCATAGTGAACAGGTTACATCAATATAATCTGCCCACATAGAACACATCTTTTTCAGTAGCTAATGGTGGTTTATTTGCTTTACCTTATACTCACTATGGCACAACTACGTTGATCGATATTGAAGCAATATGATGCAGTAACAGTCGACCCGAACATGGCGGTGAATACCGGCTGGACTAACGACTAACTATATTGACCTTTCGTCCTGTCATTCTTTGCATCCCTTTCTTTCTTCGGTGATATGGAAATGGAAAACCCAATACGTTTCAGTTTACTGAAATATACATAGTATGTATATCTTTTCAGTGACGCGGAATATTCGGCGAAATGAATTTATTTTTTGCATCGATAAATAAATCTTTGAGCAATATTCAGGGAAATTGAGTTTGGTTTGTGGGTGTTTTATTTTTTTTTAATATAAGCACGTGAAGAGCTCATGCGTTGCACGCATAGGAGAGTTCATTTCAGGTTTCTTTTTTATGCGACTCGACTAGTAGGAAACCTTTAACCTTCAATTTATTCAGAGACGAATTTTGTTTTAATATCTCCCCATATGGAAACGCGAATGGTTATAAAAGACGGTTGCAAAATAAAGCCTTGTGACAATACATTTTTGTTCTATAAAAATGTTGAAGTCTGGCTCTGGATTTTAAAAACAAAAAATAAATAACAAATTATTTTTTACGGGAACATATTGTTAATTTACACTTTTGGTGGCCGAAGGAACTATGGGTTGTTTTTTCATATCATAAGGTGTAGGAGGAAAGCATGCCCTCAGCATCGTATGCCTGATCCTCAAAAAAGGAGATACCCTGAACTGCACCAACTACTGAGGTATAAGTCTCCTTAACATCGCCAAGATCTTTTCTGCCGTGCTGTGTGAACGTTTGAAGCCCTTCATCAACAACCTGATAGATCCTTATCAGTGTGGCTTCAGACCCGGAAAGTCTACCATCGATCAAATATTCACCCTACGGCAGATCTTGGACAAGACCCAGGAACTTCAAATCGATACCTACCACCTTTTCATCGATTTCAAGGCCCCGTATGACAGCGGTTATATAGAGACCAATTATAAAGAGCAATGTCTAGTTTTGGCATCTCAGAAAAACTCGTCCGTCTGTGTAAGATGACAATGGAAAACTCACGCTGTTCCATCATGGTCGGAAAAAACCTAACGGACGCTTTTGATGTCAGAAAAGGTTTTAGGCAAAGCGATGCGTTGTCATGCGATTTCTTCAACATCATTCTTGAAAAGATTGTGTAAAGCTCCAACGTCAATACCAGAGGCACAATTTTTCAAAAGTCCGTCCAGCTACTGGGATAGGCAGACGACATTGACATAATTGGAAGAACACAGCGTGATGTCAGTGGAGCGTTTGTGAGTCTTGAGACGTAAGCCAGGAAGATGGCTCTAGCGGTTAACGAGGGCAAGACCAGGTTAATGCTGTCAACAAGAAAGGACTACCAACATCGACGTCTTGGAGCAAACGTCAACATAGACAGATTTAACTTCAAGGTAGTTAAGGACTTTGTCTACCTCGGATCCGCTATCAACTCAGACAACAACACCAGCGCTGAAATGAAACGAAGAATCACTCTTGCCAATCGCTGCTTTTGAGTAGTTAAGTCCTCTCCCGAGCAACTAAAAGTGACACTCTACAAAACATTCATCATTCATTTTGAAACCATCTTATTTCTCCATATGTTGCAAAGTCTGAGTGAAACCAGAATAACAAAAACAAAGATTTTAACAACAAATTAAAGCCATTTTAGTTTCACCGTAATCTTGCAATAATAAATCTTCAACTATCAAATTGATTTTAAAGAATCTTAAGACTCTAATGTCTTACGAAAAAAAATCATAACATCCGTTGACACACTAATTATACAATACAGATCCCTGTAATAAATTCACATTATGTCTCAAGCTCAAGGGAACCGGAAAAGCCACACTTTTGCGTTGAAAAACCTTTGTTTTCTAACAACATGGAAGAAAAATTTCTTCTGGTCAAACCAAAGTATGCAGAGGAATCCAGATTTCTCTAAATTAATTTCAGCCACCTTACCTACAAGCTAAAACAAGTCGAGTATATAATACTTTTCCCAAAAACTCCGTTTCTAAGGCTATCAATCTTCTGTTTGACGACAGACCCTGTTGCCCTTGTCACCCTCTGGTGCCATATTAAACCTTTTGAACCATTTCGTTTATTTTTCGTTCTCTTCGAAGAACGGGAGTTGTTCGGAGTCGTCGTCATCGTAGCGACATTGGCTGCTGTGGCATTGCTGTAGGGCTATCCTCATTTGGGTTTTAATGAATATTTCTTAACATAGCATAGCCGCCACCATCGCCTCCCTCTTCCATGTATGATAGTAGTGTCTACATCATTTTATCTTTTGTGTAGGTTTAAAGATGGGATACAGAAATTTCACTAATAATTAATTTATCTAGAATGAAAACCCTTCATATGGGTAGTAGGTATAGGTACCTAACCTACAAATAGATACACACATGCTCGTTGGTTGTCTTAAAAATCTAGATCCCGTTCTGATTTTGATCCCCCCGAGATGGTCGTATGTGTACTTATGTATAGATGTAATTATACATATAATGTATGTATGTTATTTTTCCCATCAACAGAAAGCTAAAATTTCATTTTAGTTTTGCATTCTTTGGAGCGCTGTATAAGATATTTCCCTTTTCTACCTTACCTTTGCATGTTTCTAGAACAAATTCTCGAAAAGGAATTTTACATCAGAAGGTACTTTTAGTGTAGGAAGATGAAAAATGAAATTTCTTTGAGTTGTGTACCAGTTCTCATGGGAGACAAGTATTTGACCTTGATGGTGAGAATTTTCGGGAAAAGGGTAAATCTCAATGAAAAGTGCTGATTAATTAAGATTCAAAACTTCGAGAGAGGACATAAATACCAGCCAAAGACACACCTATGATCTAATTGAAAACAACACTTCTTCCGTATGTACATTGTACATATTAGACAATGTAGGGGGAGTCTGGGAGATTTGAGCCACTTTTTGGTAAATCGTTCATAAAGATGTCCCTATTCATTTCAGCCAGATGTTGCATACATCTTTGTAAAGACACATTTATCTACTTCAAAATTAGCCTCATATACTTTATGTAAAGCCAAGTGATTTCTGCCAAATGCAAAATAAGTGAGAACAGGTTTTTTGGCTCAAGTCTCCTGCTTAGCCGGGAGACTTGACCACCCAGTAGCGTAGCGTGGAGGGGACAGGGGGCAAATTCCCCGGGCGGCACTTGTTTGAAGGGCGGCAAAAAAGGGGCGGCGGCAAAAAAAAAGGTTACCAAAACAAAAAACCCTGCACTTGTTTGAGGGGCCGCAAAAAAAAAGGTAACCAAAACAAAAGAACCCTGAAATAATTTTCGGTAAACAGAATTTCGTATGGGGTGGCATCCAATCGACCTGTACCTATACCACCACAAACTTCATTTAACCACAAATTTAACATAAGCATTAGACCGAAAATCTACGATGGTAAATCTTTTGCGAATTACGATCCACCCATCACACATTCAGATAAACAACAAAATCTTAAATAACAATTGCTTCACTTCACGATTAACCAATGGATTCAATAACTGGAAAAAACTTTATCCCAAAGTACAGAACCATGAGTCAGGTCCAAAACATAGCATAAATGTTTGCAAATGGAAAGAATTGGAAGTAAGACTTCAGAAAGATCAAACCATTGATCAAACTGAGGAAAAACTCTTGGCTAATAAATCAAAAAAATGGCAAAAAATTCTTGTTAGAATGGTTGACATCGTTAAATTCCTAGCAAAACAAACATTAGCTTTTCGTGGCCATAGAGAAGACCCTACAAGCTCTAACAGAGGCAACTTCTTAGAGCTAGTACATCTCATCTCAAAGTATGACCCAGTCCTTCGTGAGCATCTTGTAAGAATAAAAATGAATGAAAAAATATCAACAAGTTATATGTCGCCACAAATTCAAAATGAATTTATAAACATTTGAGGAGAAGAAGTGCGACATCAAATTATTTCTGAGGTGAAAAAATCGAAATACTATTCAATAATTTTTGGTAGCACAAAAAGAATTCAAGACATAAACCCGAAAGCCCAGTTTGTTCCATGCTCAAATCACTCTTTAAATCTTGTTTGCCTGCACGCTGCTGCAACTGAGTCCGACTCAGTTACTTTTTTCGGAACATTGGAACGATGCTATGTGTTTTTTGCAATGTCAACTCATCGTTGGGACGGACGTCCTGATTGCGACTACTGGTAAATCGTTGAAAAGGATTCAAGAAACAAGATGGAGTGCAAGAGCGGATTCTGTGGAGACCACATACTCTTGCTATGAGGATATTTTAAATTCTATAGAAAAGCTTACTGAGACAGGCGAAAGCTTAAATACGAGAACAGATGCAGGAACTTTGCTTATAGCAAGCAATGCAATCCTTTTCTTTCCTCTGCTTTTTGGGCTTTTGGAAACCTGTTCTTCATGAAATAAATGATTGTCAAATTTACTTACAAACCGAAGGTCTTGACTTTTATCAGTGTGCAGCTAAAATCAGTGCTCTACTGACTTTTCTTGAAGATACAAGAGAAAAATAAGTCAATGATGCTCTTGTTTACGCAAGGAATTTGTGAGAGCTTAGACATTCCCTTGGATCCTCCCAGAAGGAAAAAAGGAAGCACGTCTTTGGTGATGGAAGCACAGATGTTGGTCTGTCTCATGACGAAGAGTTGAGAAGAAAATTGTTTTCTTCCTTAGATAAAATCATCGTCGAAATCAAGGAGAGATTTAACCAATTGCAAAGTTTGGCCAAAAAATTCGACTTTCTTTCAGCTTCCAAGCTACTGGCTGAAAATTTTGATTACGATTCGGAACTTGCATTCAATGAGCATGATGTATCTCTCGATGATTTCAAAATAGAACGTGGTCGATTAAGAGCCTTTGCATCTTCCTTGGAAAGACTTAACGATCTTGAAACAACAAACCCGCTTGAAATATTAAATTTCATAGTACAGTCGAAGTTAGAAACAAGTTTGCCAAACATTATCATTATGCTCCGTATTTTTTTAACAATAGCAATAAGCAATGCCGGATGTGAGACAGTGGCGTAGATAGCTTTTCGCTACACAGAAAGAAATCGAAGATCAAATCAAGAAAAACAAGCGGTAAATCACGAAAAATGAATCTAGTTATGGACCTTGGATTGGGAATCAAATATTACGAATTCGTGTTTGTAATTTACGAAAAAGAGGAAAATGAAGACATTACGACTCAATAGTTGTAATTCTACACTTTTGAATCGCAACAAAAAAAAGCATTTATGATTCAGAAGCGTAATTTACGATCAGCCAGTTGTAAATTTACATTTGGCTTGTCAAGAATTATGACTCAAAAGTTGTAATTCTACACTTTTGAATCATAACCAAAAAAAGCATTTACGATTCAGGAGCGTAATTTATGATCAGCCAGTTTTCAATTACGTAAATTATCCGTTTTGTTCCCCCCCCCCCCGCACCATCCCCGTTTCTCTATCCCTTCCCCCGGTACTATATTCTCCCTTCCTCTCTCTCACCTCACCGATCAATCTCCGTACTTACTTCTCATTCTGCACTGCTTAGTGGCGACTATTTTTTTTTTTTTACTAATCCGTCACTCCGCACTGCTGGGATTCGAACCCAGGCATGAGAATGCACGACGGTCTCTTGATCGGCACCTCTACCCACTGAGCTACTTGACGCTTTAAAAAATTGGAATTGATTTTCGACCGCATGAAAACTAGGGAATAAATAAACAACACAAAACGTTTTTTTCTTTTTCAGGAAATATTGTCGTAATTTACGATTCAAGAATCGTAACGAAAACAAAACAGTTTGGATTCAAAAGTAGTAAAATGCGATAAGAATTCATGATTTAATAAACAAATATTTTTTAATTCAGGAAATATTTCTGTAAACTACGGTTGTCTAAGATCAATTTGTGCATTTAGCTTCAAGAGCTTTGTTTTTAGAATATTGAGATCATAAATCTCGATCTTTGATTTTGTTAATCAGAATTATTTAGTCGTACAATTTATATCATGCTCCAAATGTTTAAAATTACGAATACAAAATTTGTAAATTGCTCTTACAATGGAAATCTAAAATCATGACATTTGTTCGTAATTCTCAAATTATACAGTTTTGTAAATTTAGACGGAATAAAGATTGAGTTACAATTTTGACTCTCATTTTACGAAAAAAGGGGGATGATTTACAAAAAAAAGATTTTTCATAATTTACGACATGGAAATTCGTGATTACAGATTTTTCATTTCTTTCCGTGTATGGGGGGGGATAGATCTAGTTCGCTCATTTTTACTTCCGACATCTATACTAATATATAAAGCTGAAGAGTTTGTTTGTTTGTTTGTTTGTTTGTTTGTTTTAATACGCTTATCTCAGAAACTACTGGTTCGAATTGTAATTGAGTTGGATAGTCCATTAATTGAGGAAAGTTTTAGGCTACATAGCATTAAGCTACGACCAATAGGAGCGAAGAATCAGTGGAAAATGTGAAACGCGTGTTTGTGTGAAAGCGCTGATCTAAGGAACTGCTAAATGAAATTGGAAAATTCTTTTTGTGTTGAATAGTCCATTTATCGAGGAAGCCTTTAAGCTATACAAAGATACGCTGCAAATAATAAGAGCAGAGCTTCAGTGAAAAGTCTTACTAAAACGGGGAAAATAAATCATATTTGAACGCTTCGAGTTAAGAAGAATTTTGACTTAGGGAGAGTCGACTAATATACAATTTTAAAATAACTTCGCAACCGAATTCACGCGCATGATGCACAAGTCAAGACGCATTTCTGGCCGGAGCGTGAGGGAGAGGCGGACGAATTCGCGGGCAACTGCTAGTATAGAATATATGAAAAGTTTTGAGTGGTGCCGTGCAATAACGCCGAGCGAAATAACGCCGAATTCTGAAATTCGGCCTTATTTCACTTTACTAATGTGTAATAACGCCGAATTTTTGCATTCGGCCTTATTTCACTATGGCAAAGTGAAATAATGCCGATTCGGTGTTATTTCACTTTGTCAGTTTTAATTTTTTAAAGTTTTCATCAGGTTTTCTATAAATATATATATATATATATCTATATATGTAAAAGAACAGCCTAATTTTTGTGTTCGTTCGCTAACCGGGCACACTGGTTGACCGATTTTCCTAATTTTTTCTCTAAATGCAAGAGGTATTAGGGTAGAAGGTTTAGAAAATATAAAATGTATATTTTTCAAATGCAATGAAATGAAAAACGGTGCCAATGTTAAAAAAACATATTTTTTTCACTACAAAAAAATAAAAACAAATCTGATCAATATCAAATATTAAAAATTATATTTGTCAAATCTAAAATTTCTTAAACTGAAATTTATTCTGACGAAGGCGACACAAAAAAAGTAATCAAAAATTGCTGATGGGCTTATCATCATCATCATTGTCGGCCTGGTGAGTTAAGTTTCCCCTTTCGTCTGCGCTACAACCGGGATCCGGTCTGGGCCTCCAAGTTCTAGGCAAGCTCTTCCATGTATGTAAGTATGTATCCCAACGCCATTCAGGCTTTGGGCGTCCTGCTCTACGCCATCCTTTAAGCGCAAATTTCTCCCGCGCTGCCTCCTACTATGAGGCAAAGGACTTTGTACCGCAAAGGACTTTCCAGGCCGGTTTGTCTCGCTCATGCGAGCTATGTAGGTGTCTAGCCCACCATTAAGTCTTCTTCGCGGTAGGTTCTGTTGGACAAGAGCAGCCGCCCCCTTATTTCTTCCTCCATCGGCTACTACTACTGACCGAAGCTAACTCGTGCTCTTCCACCAATAGTTGTCTGACGATAGTCCCCCTGATAGATGTTCCAGAGTCACGGATTGCTTTCTCGAACGACAGCTGTGAATTTTCTCACGCATGTTGAAGAAGAAATTTTGTTGATGTCCACACCAGTAATGTTCATTCCAATTTCACGATGTCAAATTTGTGTTTTTGTGGTTGTTCTGAAGTTGGAGTTGCCGATCAATCTCAGAACAAGACTTTGGTCACTAGGCGAGTAGAACTTAACTTGAGCTTCAATTTTCATAAAATTGCAAAGTTTGTTAAAAATTGTATGCACATTTTAATTTAGTGTAGGTGTTATTGGTATTCCATGTATACTGTATAGGTAAGAACATCGGCAATTGTTTCTTTAAGTTGCTGTTGTTCAGAAACGTAAAGTTATAACCCACCATAGTTGGGATATAACATCCCCAGAAAAAAGTAAAGATATATTTCCCACTTCACGTGGAGTTAGTTCCAAGCACCGTTTTGATTAACAAAAAGCATTATCTACATATATTTATAAAAATGAAATCCTGTTCGTGTGTAACCTAATAAATCACAAACGACTGGACGGATTTGGCTATTTTTTTTTTATTTTGTTCGTGTTAGTCTGTAGATGAAACTAAGGGAACATTTTTTTAAATCATTTGCATGTTATTGCAGGTGCATTGGTTTTCAAATGGAAACCTGGAAAATTTCAAAATGGGTTTTCGATTGGAAAATAGAAAGTTCTTGATGAAAAAATCGGAAAACTCATCGGTTTTCAAAGGAAAAATTGCATATTGCAGGTGCATTCGTTTTCAAATGGAAAACTGGAAAATTTCAAAATGGGTTTTCGAATGGAAAACAGAAAGTTGTTAATGAAAAACTAGGAAAACTCATTGGTTTTCCAAGGGAAAATTGTTATTGGAGTTGCTCTGAAGGGTGGCGAGACGAAGTTCGCGGGGTCAGCTAGTTTTCTATAAAAAAAGACAGTGTTTTATAGGTTATTAGGTTGCCTTCTCATGTTTTGAAAAAAATTCGCGAAACAAAATTTTGCTTTTCACAAAAATTATTTTATCAAAAAATTAATAATATATACTATGTACATTGTACATATTCCTGCTTCATAAGTAGGTATTTTCAAAATACTTGGTCTTAAGCTCAGTTAAGTTAAGCGAAGTGACATGAAATGAAAGTTTCAGTGTTGAAGGAAATTAAAAACTATTTAAATAATACCTACGCAGGTACCTCTACAACATCAAGGTTAATAACTAAATATTTCAGTTTCTTTCAAAACCATTTAATTACCGCAAATGAATTCGATTTTGAAAACGCATGTTGTTTTTTAAGGCTGTTAGAAGAATTTTGCGACATGAAGCAGGAAGAATATTAATATTAGATTTTACGTTTCAGTTAACACTACATTTTTAAGATATTGATCAAATGAAAATTAAAAATGAGTAAGGATTTGGAACTTGAAACAAAATATATAGTTCAGATACAAATGCCAGCGAGCGTAGCGAGCGAAAAAAATTTTGCGAATTCGCGCGAATTTTTTTATTTTCACACCCCAAATTGATTCTCTTTTGGGCAAAATTTTTTTCGCTCGCTAGTAAAGCGACTTGATCTTGAATGTTCCGAATCGGCATCATCCTCAAATTAGAGTGAAAAAAGGAGCTCAAAATGAATCATTGAAATGCAACTTCTGCTTTCAAAGCGTTTAATGCCATAACAAGATGTGTGGATGCCTTTCCAAATTGAAGGAAGTGGCAACAGTTTTGAAAAATGAAATGCTCTGACCATTTCGTCAACAAATAATGAATAGGAGTGGTCAAATTAATTTATTATTTATTTATTAAAATTACACGATTTTAAGATATTTCTTTTTTGTACTATGAACATTTATTGTTTGTATATAATATTGACAAGTACAAATAAATTTTGTGAATTAATTTTTTTTTCATTTTGTCCCATAAAATATAAAAAAAAATCTGACCTACCATACTCGGTAAGTTTTGTTCTACAGTTGATTTTGCGTTAAGTCCAGCTAAAATGCTCTTTCCGAAAGTTAATTAAAACCGGCTTCCTTGTTTTCTCTCTTTGTCGGCTTTATTTCTCAGTTGGCATTCGGCGTTATTTCACTTTGTCGAAGTGAAATAAGGCCGAATGCTGAAATTCGGCGTTATTTCACTTTGGTAAAGTGAAATAAGGCCGAATTTCAGAATTCGGCGTTATTTCGCTCGGCGTTATTGCACGGCACCGTTTTGAGTGTTTGTCTGTCTTTCTGTAAACGCACCTGCAGCCTTAACCACTGGTCCGATTGACTTAAAACTTGAAAACTAGAGGTTCGTTGGTGCTTTTTTTATTTTTTTTTTTAAAGATCAGAACTTAGGGAAGCCACCATACAATTTGTATTGGCCAAAAACTAAAAGTTTCAATTTTCTCAAAAACGATTTTTTTCAAACTTCCTCCAAAACGTTACCTCTCATAGAATCGTTTTTTTCTCATAAGATTTTTTCGAAAAACAAAACCCTGATCAGCTACTAATTTTTTTTCTGAAAGTACGTATAAATTGCCCAAATAATATTTTATTTCCAAACAAATTTTAAAAATTTGTTTATATTTTTAAAAACATTTATAAACTTTTTTTCAAAATTCTATACCTCAAAATCGGATCAATATTTAAAATCGAAATTCACTAATAAAATGTAAATTTACATATTCTTGAATACTGCATACCCAAATTAATTTTAGGAAATTTTCGTAATATTTTATATATATAAAATAAATTTAAAAAAAAGCCACTCAAAATAATTTGCACAAATAAATCGCAAAATTACGACGAATGGTTGTCAATCTGCCGCTTGTGTAAGGCATGCTTTATGTAATGGGTAATAGCGCATTTTGCTTTCTGGTTAAAATGAACTAGTGTGAGTTATCGTTACCGTTAGGATTCGCGTTAACTTCACCACAGTTGTGCGAACATTTGTGTTCGTATGGATGAGTGTGTTGCGTGTTTGGGGCAGTTTCTTACACCAAATTAACAATGTGACACACGGTGAGAATATTTCTGTAAACTACGGTTGTCTAAGATCAATTTGTGCATTTAGCTTCAAGAGCTTTGTTTTTAGAATATTGAGATCATAAATCTCGATCTTTGATTTTGTTAATCAGAATTATTTAGTCGTACAATTTATATCATGCTCCAAATGTTTAAAATTACGAATACAAAATTTGTAAATTGCTCTTACAATGGAAATCTAAAATCATGACATTTGTTCGTAATTCTCAAATTATACAGTTTTGTAAATTTAGACGGAATAAAGATTGAGTTACAATTTTGACTCTCATTTTACGAAAAAAGGGGGATGATTTACAAAAAAAAAGATTTTTCATAATTTACGACATGGAAATTCGTGATTACAGATTTTTCATTTCTTTCCGTGTATGGGGGGGGATAGATCTAGTTCGCTCATTTTTACTTCCGACATCTATACTAATATATAAAGCTGAAGAGTTTGTTTGTTTGTTTGTTTGTTTGTTTGTTTGTTTGTTTGTTTGTTTTAATACGCTTATCTCAGAAACTACTGGTTCGAATTGTAATTGAGTTGGATAGTCCATTAATTGAGGAAAGTTTTAGGCTACATAGCATTAAGCTACGACCAATAGGAGCGAAGAATCAGTGGAAAATGTGAAACGCGTGTTTGTGTGAAAGCGCTGATCTAAGGAACTGCTAAATGAAATTGGAAAATTCTTTTTGTGTTGAATAGTCCATTTATCGAGGAAGCCTTTAAGCTATACAAAGATACGCTGCAAATAATAAGAGCAGAGCTTCAGTGAAAAGTCTTACTAAAACGGGGAAAATAAATCATATTTGAACGCTTCGAGTTAAGAAGAATTTTGACTTAGGGAGAGTCGACTAATATACAATTTTAAAATAACTTCGCAACCGAATTCACGCGCATGATGCACAAGTCAAGACGCATTTCTGGCCGGAGCGTGAGGGAGAGGCGGACGAATTCGCGGGCAACTGCTAGTATAGAATATATGAAAAGTTTTGAGTGGTGCCGTGCAATAACGCCGAGCGAAATAACGCCGAATTCTGAAATTCGGCCTTATTTCACTTTACTAATGTGTAATAACGCCGAATTTTTGCATTCGGCCTTATTTCACTATGGCAAAGTGAAATAATGCCGATTCGGTGTTATTTCACTTTGTCAGTTTTAATTTTTTAAAGTTTTCATCAGGTTTTCTATAAATATATATATATATATTTTCTATAAAAAAGACAGTGTTTTATAGGTTATTAGGTTGCCTTCTCATGTTTTGAAAAAAATTCGCGAAACAAAATTTTGCTTTTCACAAAAATTATTTTATCAAAAAATTAATAATATATACTATGTACATTGTACATATTCCTGCTTCATAAGTAGGTATTTTCAAAATACTTGGTCTTAAGCTCAGTTAAGTTAAGCGAAGTGACATGAAATGAAAGTTTCAGTGTTGAAGGAAATTAAAAACTATTTAAATAATACCTACGCAGGTACCTCTACAACATCAAGGTTAATAACTAAATATTTCAGTTTCTTTCAAAACCATTTAATTACCGCAAATGAATTCGATTTTGAAAACGCATGTTGTTTTTTAAGGCTGTTAGAAGAATTTTGCGACATGAAGCAGGAAGAATATTAATATTAGATTTTACGTTTCAGTTAACACTACATTTTTAAGATATTGATCAAATGAAAATTAAAAATGAGTAAGGATTTGGAACTTGAAACAAAATATATAGTTCAGATACAAATGCCAGCGAGCGTAGCGAGCGAAAAAAATTTTGCCCAAAAGAGAATCAATTTGGGGTGTGAAAATAAAAAAATTCGCGCGAATTTTTTTATTTTCACACCCCAAATTGATTCTCTTTTGGGCAAAATTTTTTTCG
Source organism: Sphaerophoria taeniata (assembly GCA_943590905.1). Classification (NCBI taxonomy): domain Eukaryota; kingdom Metazoa; phylum Arthropoda; class Insecta; order Diptera; family Syrphidae; genus Sphaerophoria; species Sphaerophoria taeniata. The sequence goes on along the minus strand of OX016540.1, from coordinate 149,189,070 downwards.
CTCGCTAGTAAAGCGACTTGATCTTGAATGTTCCGAATCGGCATCATCCTCAAATTAGAGTGAAAAAAGGAGCTCAAAATGAATCATTGAAATGCAACTTCTGCTTTCAAAGCGTTTAATGCCATAACAAGATGTGTGGATGCCTTTCCAAATTGAAGGAAGTGGCAACAGTTTTGAAAAATGAAATGCTCTGACCATTTCGTCAACAAATAATGAATAGGAGTGGTCAAATTAATTTATTAGGCTTCGTGTTACACGATTTTAAGATATTTCTTTTTTTGTACTATGAACATTTATTGTTTGTATATAATATTGACAAGTACAAATAAATTTTGTGAATTAATTTTTTTTTCATTTTGTCCCATAAAATATAAAAAAAAATCTGACCTACCATACTCGGTAAGTTTTGTTCTACAGTTGATTTTGCGTTAAGTCCAGCTAAAATGCTCTTTCCGAAAGTTAATTAAAACCGGCTTCCTTGTTTTCTCTCTTTGTCGGCTTTATTTCTCAGTTGGCATTCGGCGTTATTTCACTTTGTCGAAGTGAAATAAGGCCGAATGCTGAAATTCGGCGTTATTTCACTTTGGTAAAGTGAAATAAGGCCGAATTTCAGAATTCGGCGTTATTTCGCTCGGCGTTATTGCACGGCACCGTTTTGAGTGTTTGTCTGTCTTTCTGTAAACGCACCTGCAGCCTTAACCACTGGTCCGATTGACTTAAAACTTGAAAACTAGAGGTTCGTTGGTGCTTTTTTTATTTTTTTTTTAAAGATCAGAACTTAGGGAAGCCACCATACAATTTGTATTGGCCAAAAACTAAAAGTTTCAATTTTCTCAAAAACGATTTTTTTCAAACTTCCTCCAAAACGTTACCTCTCATAGAATCGTTTTTTTCTCATAAGATTTTTTCGAAAAACAAAACCCTGATCAGCTACTAATTTTTTTTCTGAAAGTACGTATAAATTGCCCAAATAATATTTTATTTCCAAACAAATTTTAAAAATTTGTTTGTATTTTTAAAAACATTTATAAACTTTTTTTCAAAATTCTATACCTCAAAATCGGATCAATATTTAAAATCGAAATTCACTAATAAAATGTAAATTTACATATTCTTGAATACTGCATACCCAAATTAATTTTAGGAAATTTTCGTAATATTTTATATATATAAAATAAATTTAAAAAAAAGCCACTCAAAATAATTCGCACAAATAACTCGCAAAATTACGACGAATGGTTGTCAATCTGCCGCTTGTGTAAGGCATGCTTTATGTAATGGGTAATAGCGCATTTTGCTTTCTGGTTAAAATGAACTAGTGTGAGTTATCGTTACCGTTAGGATTCGCGTTAACTTCACCACAGTTGTGCGAACATTTGTGTTCGTATGGATGAGTGTGTTGCGTGTTTGGGGCAGTTTCTTACACCAAATTAACAATGTGACACACGGTGAGAAGAAATCTAAATATCTTTCAATTTTTGTTACGGTGTGGGCTTTTGTGGAAAGCTGGAGTTAAGCTCTTTTTCTTGCACGTTTACCTATTATTATCAATTAGGGAGAGACGTTAAAAAATACTTTTTAAAAATCGATATAAAATAGAAATTCAAAATATTTTGTGATTTGCCGAAGTAATAATTTTTTTCAGATGAAGTTGACTTTGTGTTTTCCCCGTAGACTGTAGGTATAGAATGTACAATTTACAATGCCTCTAGGAATCCTGTGAGTACTAATAAGACTTGATTCACGTACGAAGTAGGTACTAAATTTCAGAGTGCGTTTCTTTAACTTATTTGGCAGGACTTGGTTATGTTGAACAATTATGAATCCCAATGGGGGGGGATATATCCCCCTGATCCCACCCCCTATCTACGCCACTGATGTGAGAGGAGTTTTTCAAAACTAAAACTAATAAAAAACTATCTCAGGTCAACAATGAGTACTCTAAGGTTAAGGCCCATTTGCTGATTCGAAACATAAATATATGTTCTACATAAAGTTTTCATTTTTATATGGGACGTTCCGGAATTCTTAAGTTCCACATAAAATCCCCATGGGAATTCCGGAACGTCCCATATAAAAATAAAAACTTTATGTAGAACATATATTTATGTTTCGAATCAGCAAATGGGCCTTAACCTTAGAGTACTCATTGTTGACCTGAGATAGTTTTTTATTAGTTTTAGTTTTGAAAAACTCCTCTCACATCAGTGGCGTAGATAGGGGGTGGGATCAGGGGGATATATCCCCCCCATTGGGATTCATAATTGTTCAACATAACCATAACCATAACATAAATTTATGTTTCGAATCAGCAAATGGGCCTAAGTAACCTAGGAATTCTAGCCATAGAAATGCAAAAAACTGATGCGATTGAAACCGAAACTATAATAAAAGAATTTGTGTGTAAAAAACAAAGAAGACAAATAATTTAAACATTTTCTACCTTTTATAAATTGTTAAATATGGGTAACGTACAAACGTACATAAGTCAATGTCAGTTGAATTGCTTGCCACAATGTAATTAAAAAAAATCAAATTTTCTTAATTTAAAAATCGAAACAAATGTTCATCTATATCTATACTAATATATAAAGTAAGACTTTTGTTTGTTTGTCGGTTGTATGTTTGTAGTCGATAAACCAATAAACAAACAAAAGTCTTACTTTATAAATGTACCCAAATTCTTCTTCGGTGCACTGAATGTGCAGTAGGATATTCTGAAAGTAAAAGAAATAAATATCAATAGGAAAAAACATTGATTTTTGATTTTACTTACCCGAAATTTTGTTCTTGAATTCAGGAAACTGACAGAGTGACAGGCGACATCAATTTTTTGAAATATCTCTCTATTTTCATTTCATTTCATTTCCTTTTCATTCTTCCTTATTACATTTAAAGCTGAACACCTACTTAAGCTTTTGGACCAAAACAATATTTACACGCGAATTCTTGGGCACGATTTTCTATGCAAAAGAAAATTTTAACATCGATATTTTAAAAAGGCATGGATTTAAGTTTCCACAATCTACGTGCATGAAAATTTCGCATTATGAATATTGGTTTTCAAAGGGAAAATCGCATGTAAGTGCAGGTGCATTGGTTTCCAAATGGAAAACTGTAAAATTTTAGAATGGAAAATAGAAACTTCTTCATGAAAAACTCAGAAAACTCATTGGTTTTCAAAGGGAAAATTGCATCTAATTGTATCTAGGTGCATTGGTTTTCAAATGGAAAACTGGAAAATTTCAAAATGGGTTTTCGATTGGAGAATAGAAAGTTCTTGATGAAAAACTCGGAAAACTCATTTGTTTTCAAAGGGTAAATCGCATCTAATTGTAGGTGCATTGGTTTTCAAATGGAAAACTCAGAAAACCCACTGGTTTTCAAAGGGAAAATTACATTAATTGAAAGTGCATTGGTTTTCAAATGGAAAACTGGAAAATTTCAAAATGGGTTTTCGAATGGAAAATAAAAAGTTCTTGATACAAAACTCAGAAAACCCATTTGTTTTCAAAGGGAAAATTGTATCTAATTGTAGGTGCATTGGTTTTCAAATGGAAAACTGGAAAATTTCAAAATGGGTTTGCGATTGGAGAATAGAAAGTTCTTGATGAAAAACTCGGAAAACTCATTTGTTTTCAAAAGGAAAATCGCATCTAATTGTAGGTGCATTGGTTTTCAAATGGAAAAATGGAAAATTTCAAAATGGGTTTACGAATGGAAAATGGGAAGTTCTTGATGCAAAACTCAGAAAACCCATTGGTTTTCAAAGGGAAAATTGCGTCTAATTGTAAGTGCATTGGTTTTCAAATGGAAAACTGGAAAATTTCAAAATGGGTTTTCGATTGGAGAATAGAAAGTTCTTGATGAAAAACTCGGAAAATTCATTTGTTTTCAAAGGGAAAATCGCATCTAATTGTAATTGCATTGGTTTTCAAATGGAAAACTGGAAAATTTCAAAATGGGTTTTCGAATGGAAAACAGAAAGTTCTTGATGCAAAACTCAGAAAACCCATTGGTTTTCAAAGGGAAAATTTCATCTTATTGTAGGTGCATTGGTTTTCAAATGGAAAACTGGAAAATTTCAAAATGGGTTTTCGAATGGAAAATAGAAAGTTCTTGATGCAAAACTCAGAAAACCCACTGGTTTTCAAAGGGATAATTGCATCTAATTGTAGGTGCATTGGTTTTCAAATGGAAAACTGGAAAATTTCAAAATGGATTTTTGATTGGATAATAGAAAGTTCTTGATGAAAAACTCGGAAAAATCAATTTTTTGGGCCAATCTAACGTGAAAATCAGCAAATAAGGGGGACAATCATAGCGATTCTAGGGTAGCGAGAATCGGGTACCGCGTAGAGGGTATTGGGTTAACGGGTAGAGGGTAGCGGGTAGAGTAGAAGCGGGTAGAGTAGTAGCGGGATACCAAAGCTTATTTATCGATTGAGGCAGAACGAAGTCTGCAGGGTCAGCTAGTTAAAAATAAAAATATACGAAACTTTCCTTATTAAAATAAATACAAAAATTAAATTTTTGCCTTATATGTACCTACTAGTAATAACCAAAATGAAGTGATTTTAACAATTAAATATAATTTCTTAATCTTAATTTATTTTTTGAGCTTTATTTTATAGTGAGTATGCAATTTAAAACATTAACCAAATTTGAATGTTAGGTTCCTTAAAATGTGGTTACTTTCAATATGGTTATAATTGATATACATCACCTACAAATAAATGGATACTCTGTAAGTATGGTTCATTATGGAAGAAATGGTAGTGTTCACCAACTTTGACAAAAAAAATTTAGGGCGGCAAAATTTGATCTTCCCCGGGCGGCAAAAACCCACGCTACGCCACTGTGACCACCCTCTTGGGGAGACTTGATCATACTTAAATTTTTCGAGTAAAACAAAACAAAAGATAATAAAATCCGTTCATATCTTGTTAAATCTCAATTTCATTATATTTGAAGTGTTTTGAGTGGACACAAAATCTGTATTAAACGTGTTTTATATAAATAAAATAAATAACTTAATTCCTTACTAAAATCACAACATGTTAATGACTTTTCAATAGTTTCTTTGCAAAACACTACTTTGAGCTGCTCCTTCTTTTCTTTAATATGCTAATGGCATATTAATAACTAAAAAGGAATGAAATGCGTGCATTTTCAACACATCTGATCATAGATTACCACAAAAGCCTATGGTCAAGTCTCCCCATCAAAAATGGCTCAAGTCTCCCGCTCAGGTTTTTTCGCAATTAATGATCAATAAATTTTGTAAAATAGAAGATAGCTTGATTTTCTTTTAATGTTTACAAAGTCGATTTTTTATGAGCACATGTCAACTTTTTTTACCTACCACGTTAAATAAAATATTTATCTTGAAAAACAAAAACAAAAAAAGTTACTATTTTCGAAAAAAACATTTTTGCATTCAGAGTAAATTGAGGATCTAGAATAATTTTTGTTTGCAAGTAGAACATCGAAGGATGAAAAAATTTCGTATACTCATGAGTCATTAGAGTGATATTTGAGTGAATTATTTAGAGTGGCTCATGTCTCCCATATGGTCAAGTCTCCCGGACTCCCCCTGCTTATATTGGATTGAATGTTGATCGGGGTCTTAAATTTTTTCAGGAACTCTTGTTACCGTTATTAAGTATTAAATTTAAGTACCACCAGCGTGCTGTTCTGACTCCTAGAATACGTAATTGAATGTGGTTGCCAACGAGTGCTCGACCCTAAAACAAGCTTGGGAATTTCAATACTGACTGACTATGTTAATAAAAACCAAAAGCGTTAAGATTGCACAGCAAATGAATAGGTAAATATGCTGTGCTGAGCGGTTCGTGAAAAGATTCGGATCGGATACAAATTTCCCTTAAACGGGAACGTTGTCAATGCACTACCATTTCAGAGCATTGATCTGGAACGTTGAAACACTAAACACTCCTATTCTTAAGTAAAATAAAAATACATAACTACATCGCTGGGACAGCTGTTTGGGTTTCTAGAACTGAGCTTAGTCTCATCAACAATTTCCTAAGTTCTTGTGAAAAATTGAGGGGCCTCACAATTTCATTCCGATGGCAAACGGCTTACTTGGGAAGCATGTTTTATGACAGATTGATTTGCAGTTATTTGAGAATGGCTACACAAGATAGATGATGAATATAGATACTGCATATCATAATATAATATGAGCACTGTTTTTGTGATAGGTAGGTACACTTTACGAGGCCTACAAAAACCAAAGGGGCATAAATGGTTTTGTTTCGTTTTTTTTTTTTTATTTCGCTGTTGGTTGGTCGTTTTCCTTTTTATTTGTTTGGTTTTTAAGTTGTTTCGCTGATTTTTTTGTTTCGCTTTTTAGTTGTTTCCTTTTGGTTATTTCGCTTTTCGTTACTTTATTTTTTTTCTTATTTCGATTTTAATTGTTTCGCCTTCGTATGTTTTTCTTCTTTTTTTTATTTTAAGTTTCGTGTAGGTAAGGATCTTGAAGACTTAAAAATTTGCGCGAATGTAAGACAGAAAACAGGGCAAAAGAAGTCAATTCGAGCACATTCATTTGTACCCCCCCCCCTAAACTTTAGAAGCCATAGAGTTCGAAGCTTCAAATTTGAATTATTAACTTCAAGGAGACAAAGGCCCCTAAAAAAAATTTATTTTGTAGAACCAATACTTGCTGAGATATTGAACAGTAAAAATTCAAAAACTGTAATTGACTCACTCACCGGCTGACTGACTCACTGATCATCAAAATTATGAAGCACTTCTAACAATAGCAGAATTTTGAAATTTTTTACAATGGTAAGTTTTCGGCTGTATTTAAAATATAACACTTTTACTTAGCGTTCTTTTAGATCTCATTACTTTTTCTGGCTGACTTTTTACACAGTGTTGTTCGCACATAAGAGAACTTGGCTCTTTTTTTACATTTTATGTTTTTGTTCTGATCATATATTTATTTTAACAAGATATTTTTTGTATAGGTACCTATGAAGAACCTATGTTAACAAATAATGCTTTAGTCAAATAAATTAATCGGTTTTTTGTCGATAAAAGTTTATAGTTTTATTTTGTTTTAATGATCTAAGTTCAATTTAATATTTGGAGCAAGCGCTTTTAATATAGATACCTATTTCGGATAACCATCTCGATTCTGAAGCACATTCTTGATTCGTTGATCTCTGTCCAAACATTAAGAAATTGTTGATTTTTCAAATTAAAAAAAAAAATCTTGTAGCGGTTTCTTTTAAATTGATATTTTATATAGGTATACCTTTTTTCGAAAATGTCTTGAAATTAATTTGGGTAAGGAGTATTCAAGAATATGCAAATACTAAATATACATTTTATAATGAAATTTCGATTCTCGATTGATCTGTTTTCGAGTTATAGAATTTTGAATAAAAAAGTTTAAAAATATTTTTAAAATTTTTTTGAATACAAAATATTATTATCAGACTTTTATTTTCGAGAAAATCTTATAACAAAAAACGGTATATGAGAGGTACCGTCTTGGAGAAATACAAAAATAATTTTTTTACATAATTATAATTATTGAAACCAAGTTTTCTGTTTATGTTAATTTGATACTTGTTTCTCTTTGCACTTGTACTTTTAGTTTCGAATCAAGTTTGTTTTTGAGCAAAGCTCAGTTTTCTGTTTATGTTAATTTGATACTTGTTTCTCTTTGCACTGTTACTTTTAGTTTCGAATCAAGTTTGTTTTTGAGCAAAGCTCAGTTTTTATGTTTTTTCACTTTGTAGTCTGAAAAACAAACTCAAAGATAATTATTGTTCAATTTTATAAACGTAAAATCTTTTTATTCGGAAATTTGATAAGTTTGATATTGAATTCAGATAATTCAAAAGGAGAGTTTGAGAACATGGATTTTTCGAAACATATAAAACCTTTGGCTGGTGAGGCAGATTGGCCAATTTTAAAACGGAAGATAAAGGATTTACTCGATTACCATGAAGGAGCAATAGACGTTATTGACGGGATATTGACGAAACCCGAAACCTTAGAAGCAGGCGCTTCAGAAGCAGCAGTTAAGAAGCACAGCGAAATGAACAATTTTTTTCGGAAGGCAAATAGCTATGCAAAGTCCATGATAACAAGCTCAGTAACTGATGAGGTCTATCAGAAGATTATGGATCAAGAAACAGCTCGTAATACTTGGGAAGCATTGCGTTTGCATTTCGAAGCAACTTCCAAGGATCAAGTTCAAAATATGTACCGAACTTTTTGCATTTAACTGGAATACAAGCAATGATGTTTCCACGCATATTGCACAATTGAAGAGTTTATGGATTGAACTTAATAATGGACTCAAAGCCAAGAAAGAAAATATGCTTCCAGACATGATGTTGGTATGTAAGATTTTACATATATTGCTAAGCTCATTTGAGACATTCAAGTCAAGTTGGATGCTTCTTATCAAAAATGAACAGAAGACTATCGATGAGTTAACAGTACAGCTGTGCAGTGTGCATGTACGAAAGAAATTTTAAAAAGAAGGATGAAGATGACAACTCAGCTCAAGAGGCGCTAGTTGTTAAATATGATTCAAGAAAACAAGAAAACTTACCAAGACCAAGAACATCAAGAAATAAAAGAGAAGATATTTGTAATTTTTGCAAGAAGAAAGGACATTGGGTGCGAGATTGTAGGCGATGGATATCTGAAGGAAGACCAACCAAAGATAAGATGTTTAACAGAAGTACACACAATTTTGCTGACACCAACACATCTCTCATGTCCATACGTAACGATGTTTTTGCTACTGATTTCAAGACAACGGATTGGTGGGTTGATAACGGTGCAACAAGGCATGTTCCCAACTGTTCAGACTGGTACGTTGATTTTGAAAATTTTGACAGTCCACACAAAATTCAAGCCGCTGCTGGAAAGTAAATGCTAAGTGCTATTGGGAAAGGGACCATCCGAGCTATTTCATCTCACAATAATAAAGAAGTGACATTAACTGATGCTTGGTATGTTACCTTCTATTTTTCGTAATTTACTTTCCATATTAGCTGCTCAAGACCGAAATCAGAGAAGTGTTTTCAAGTCGACCACTGAGGACTGTTGGCTTGACATCGATGGAGAGATTGTTTTATATGGAAACCGTCAAGTGAATGGTTCTCTTTATAAGGCAGCAATCAAACCAATAGTGTCGAAAAAGAATTTGCAGTTGAACGTAGCCGTTGGAGAAGACTCAAAACTTGAACTTTACCATGAGCGATGGGGCCATCAAGACAAAAGACTCGTCAAACAAATGATTGAGAAAGAATTTGGAATTAAAGTCAAGCTCGACGAAAAGATTTGTGAGCCTTGTATCTACGGTAAAGCTCATAGACTTCCATTCGGAACAAGAAGAAAAGCGACAACACCTGGTGAGCTGATGTCTACAGACGTTTGTGGACCTTTCAGTGACTCGTTTGGGAAGAAGAAATACCTTGTCATTTTTAAGGATAGTTTTACGAAGTTCCGATACGGATTTGCAATAGCACACAAATCAGAAGTTAAAGATGTTCTGAAGGAAGTGATTGCAAGTGCCAAGATGTAAGGTCATCCCATCAAGGAACTACTGAGTGACAATGGTGGTGAGTTCATCAACGCTGAATTTAAGCAAATCCTACGATCAAATGGTATCACACAGAGACTTACAGCACCATATATACGCCCGAGCAAAACGGTAGTTGTGAACGCGAAAATCGAACTATAGTTGAAATGGCAAGAACTTTTAAGTATTCGAACAGTGAAGCTAATTTTCCAGATGTAATTTGGGCGGAGCTGACAAACACTGCTATTTATATCCTGAACTGGACAGGAAAGTCTTCAGTCGATGGTTAAAGCCCGTACGAATTGTGGATGGGGAAGAAGCCGAGGATAAAGCATTTAAGAATAATTGGATCAACATGTTACACCCACATTCCCATTCAGAAGAGACAGAAAATGGACAAGAAAGCAGTCAAAGGATTTCTTGTGGGATATGACGGTGATGAAAGATACCGAATCTTTATTGAGGTTATTAAATTGAGTTATGTTACCTTAAACTTATTAGATACTTCACACTTGTTTACTCTGAAATTACTTGTTACTTTGTGTAACTGAAAATTTATGTTTTTATAAATATTCGTTATTATTGAAAATTGTTTCATTCGATATCAAATCATTAAAACAAACGTATGTTATTAATTCCAAACCTAGTCTTTCATTTGGAACGCTTAATATAATAGGTTATGGGCCCAGCATTGCCTTAGAGGACTATTGGTACAAAATCAGTTTAAAATTTATGAATACAATTTAAAGAAAATAAGACGTCAGGAGCGAATTGAAATAGAATTATTGAGAAGAAAGAATCTCAACCAAGAAGAATTCAAGAATTTCAAGAAGAAGAAATTTAAGAAGCAGAATTCAAGAATTTTTAGAAGAAGAATTCAAGAATAAAATTCAAAATCCTTGAGCAGAAAAAGATAAGTCCAGTTAAAAATAATTCAAGAAGAAGATAAGCACATTCAAGAAACCTAAAGAAGTAGAAAAGAAGCCCAATACAAAAATTTAGTTGCATACGATGGAGTTTGTAAAGAATATAAAGCTCTTAAGTGGTGAAGCAGATTGGCCTATATGGAGAAGAAAAATCAGAGATGTTCTTGATTACCATGAAGGTGCCATTGATGTCATTGACGGTAATTTAGTAAAGCCAGAAGCATTGACTGACAATGCTTCAGAAATTCAAAAACAAGAGCACAAGAAGAGGTGCGACTTGTACAGAAAGGCGAACAGTTATTCAAAGTCTTTGATAACTAGTTCAGTCACTGATGCTGTGTACCAAAAGATAATGGACAAAGAGACAGCATTTGATGCATGGAATGCATTAAGAAATGAATTTGAAGCAACTGCAAAAGACCAACTTTTTAAAATTTGTACCGATCTCTTCAGTTTTAAATGGAAGACAGGTGAAGATGTGTCAACACACATAGCTCAATTAAGGAATTTATGGATGGAATTAAATAATGGTCTTGCTGCGAAGAATTACAAGACTCTTCCAGATTTAATGTTAGTTTGCAAGGTATTACACATTTTACCGAGCAAATTTAACACTTTCAAATCAAGTTGGATGTTATTATCAAAAGAAGAAGAGAAGACTTTTGATGAATTAACATCACAACTTTGTTTGTATGAAAGAAATTTTCAAAAATATGAAAAAGAAGAAGAAGAAGAAGATTCTCAAGAGGCTCTAATTGCAAGAGGAGAGAAGAAGATAAATCCAAGGAAATTCAAGAAAAGTTATTCAAGAAATGAAGACACATGCAACTACTGCAAAAAGAAGGGACATTGGATAAAAGATTGCAGAAAGTGGATAGCTGATGGGCGACCACACAAGAACAAGTCCAATTCTACTAATAAAACATACAACATGCAAGATAATGTAAATGCTTCATTAGTGTCAGTGTGTAATGAAGTATTTTCATTTGAAAATAATCCCAACGACTGGTGGATTGACAACGGAGCAACAAAGCATGTGACAAATTGTGCTGATTATTTTCAAGATTTTAAATATTTTGAAACACCGTGCTGTATCCAAGCTGCAGGTAAAGAAACACTTAAAGCTATTGGTAAAGGTAATATTCGAATGAAGTCTAGAGTCAACAATCAAGATATCGAAATAACTCTCAGAGATGTATGGTATGTACCCAATGTATCTAGAAATTTGTTTTCTGTCCTAGCAGTACAGGATAAGAATCAAAATAGTATTTTTAAGTCTTTAACTAATAAGTGTTGGCTCCAAGTTGATGCCAAAATATTGTTATATGGCTATCGTAAGACAAATGGGTCTTTATATAAAGCTGATTTAAGACCAATTTTAAGTGATGAACGATGCCATGTAGCAACAACAGAAAGCAATACCTTACAACTTTACCACGAGAGATGGGGACACCAGGACAAACGTCATGTCAAATCTCTATTAGAAAGAGAGTTAAATATTAAAGTTAAACTAGACAACAATATTTGTGAGCCATGTATTTATGGAAAAATGCATCGGTTACCATTCGGTACTCGTAGAAAATCAACTCATCCAGGTGAACTAATGTCAGCTGATGTTTGTGGACCTTTTGATAAATCGTTTAAAAACAAGCGTTATTTAGTTGTATTTAAAGATAGTTTTACAAAATATCGCTATGGTTTTGCAATTGAACGTAAATCAGACGTAAAGGACGCATTAAGACAGGTAATAGCACATGCCAAAGGCTTAGGTCATGCTATTAAGGAAATAATAAGTGACAATGGTGGTGAGTTTGATAATTTTGAAGTCAAGCAGATTCTACGAGACAATGGTATAGTACAGCGACTCACAGCCCCATACACACCACAACAGAATGGTGGAAGCGAACGTGAAAATAGAACAATTATAGAAATGGCAAGAACTTTTAAATTTTCCAATTCGGAAGTGACATTTCCTGAAGCTATTTGGGCAGAATTAGTTAATTCTGCTATTTATGTTTTGAATAGAACTGGAAAGTCATCCATTAATGAAGTCAGTCCTTATGAGCTTTGGATTGGAAATAAGCCGAGAATTAAACACCTTAGAATAATTGGTTCTACTTGCTTCACACACGTGCCTATTCAGAAACGAAAGAAAATGGATAAGAAAGCTGTGAAAGGATATCTTGTAGGATTTGATGGCGATGAACGTTATAGAGTATTCGTTAAAGAAGATAACATGGTGATATTATCAAGGGACGTTCAGTTTGTAGAGAAGATCAAGTCATGTGATAGCACTGTCAATATTCCCTTACGCGGATTTGAAGAAAATAATAATGACAGCAAGGAACCTCAACATGAACTTGAAGATACAATAATAGACGAAGAACCAACTATGATAGAGAATGAAGAATATCACACCAACAATGGTTCTGAAAGTGACGAATACAACACCGGAAATGACACTGACTTTGATAATGAAGAACATCAAAATATATCAACAAGATATCTCAGAAATCGAGAAGAAATAAGAAAACCGAATCGGTATGATGATTTTATTATGATGGCTGAAGAATTTGTGTATAATTTGGAGAATCCAGAAACTTACCAAGAAGCGACTTCCAGCAAAGACAAATATGAGTGGAAATTAGCAATGGAAAAAGAAATAAAATCACTCAAAGAAAACAAAACATGGACTTTAGAAGAATTACCAAGAGGGTCAAAACCAATATCATGCAGATGGGTATATAACTTAAAGAAGAATCCAGATGGAACCATAGATAAATACAAAGCGAGACTCGTCGCAAAAGGTTTCAGCCAACGGTACGGAATAGATTTTAGTCAAACGTTTAGTCCAGTGGCAAAGCTTGGAACGATACGATCTATTTTAAGTATTGCTGCAAGTGAAGGTATGCATCTTGCACAATTTGACGTATCAACGGCTTTTCTTTATGGAGAACTTGAAGAAGTTATATATATGAAGCAACCAGAGGGTTATAACGATGGTACAAATAAAGTTTGTAGACTGCGAAGAAGTTTATATGGTCTAAAACAATCCTCTAGATGTTGGAATAAACGTTTTGGTAAATATATTTCAAATCTTGGATTTAAAGCAAGTGATGCAGATCCATGTTTATTCATACGCGAGAGAAATAAGAAAAAGTTAATCCTCGTTTTATACGTTGATGATGGCTTAGTTGCAGCTACAGAAAAGAAAGATTTGGAAATTTTCATCAACGAACTAAAACAAGAATTCAAGATTGTTTCAAAAGAAGCTGTTTATTTTTTGGGATTGGAGATAGAACATAAAGACAAGAACATCAAATCATCAATCAAACAAGCTGCACATACAAGAAAATTTTTAGAAAAGTTTAATTTTTCTGATTGCAAGCCAGTTTCTACGCCCATGATCAAGAATAATGCAAGTGATCAATCAGAGAAGAATCAAAAATCAGGGAAAGAAGAAATTAAACATAACTTTCCATATAGACAAGCAGTTGGGACATTAATGTACCTTATGCTTGGTACACGACCGGACATCGCATACACGGTAGGATTTTTATCAAGAACTCTTGAAAGTCCATCAATTGAGGACGTAACAAGAGTGAAGAGAGTTTTTCGATACTTATCGGGAACAATAGAGTATGGTATTACTTATCGACATGATGCAGAGAAAAGAATCATCGAGTGCTTCAGCGATGCAGACTTCGGAGGCTGTTTAAAGACTGGACGTTCAACCTCAGGAGTTGTTGTCATGCATGCTGGTGGAGCTATTTCATGGTTAAGCCAAAGGCAAGCTATGGTAGCTACATCAACAACAGAAGCGGAGATCGTTGCAGCGAATGAGGCAGCCAAAGAAGTAATTTGGTTGAAAAGGCTTTTTAAAGATTTTTTCGAATTAAAGGACATCCCTGTCATTCAAGTTGATAATACTGCGGCGGTAAGACTTTCGCAAAATCCAGAGTTTCACCGACGAACGAAACATATTGCCATTAAACATTTTTTCATCTGAGAAAAAGTAATTGAAAATCAAATCAAGGTTCAGCAAATTTCAACTGAAAACCAACTGGCGGATCTTATGACAAAACCTTTAGCAAGTCCACGCCTCAGAATTTTATGCAAGAAAATTGGTCAAGATGTTTGAACACATTTTTTTTTTTTTTAATAAGTTTCAAGTAACAAGGGAAAGTATTGAGGTTATTAAATTGAGTTATGTTACCTTTAACTTATTAGATACTTCACACTTGTTTACTCTGAAATTACTTGTTACTTTGTGTAACTGAAAATTTATGTTTTTATAAATATTCGTTATTATTGAAAATTGTTTCATTCGATATCAAATCATTAAAACAAACGTATGTTATTAATTCCAAACCTAGTCTTTCATTTGGAACGCTTAATATAATAATCTTTATTCAAGGTCAGAACAAGTTAGTTCTTTCAAGAGATGTACAGTTTCAAGAAAACCCGATTACATGTGAAAATGCAGTTAAACTTCCCTTTCGAGACATCGTTCCAACAAGTTCGGAATAGGAAGAACGTCAAGAAAATCTTGCAGATCCCGAAAACGTTGAAGAAATAAGAGATAAAGAAAGAACTATTAATTTAGAGAGTAGCATATATTCGGATGAGTACGAAACAGGGAGAGAAAGTATTTCCAGCTCCAGCCCAGATAGTGAAATAGAAGATCACAATAAAACAGCAAAATACGAAGATGGATTTCTAAGAGATCGAAATACTATCAAGAAACCGCAGAAGTTCGAAAACTTTGTCATGGCAGCATGTGATTTTGTAGACCCTTCAACAGTTCCAGAAACTTTTCGAGAAGCCATCAACAGTAAGGAAAAATTTGAATGGAAGAAAGCTATGGAAAGAGAAATCCAGTCCTTGAAAGAAAACCAAACATGGCAATTGACTTCGTTACCAAGAGGCGCTAAAACAATACCTTGCAAGTGGGTTTATTGTTTGAAGAAGCATGCAGATGACACCATTGATCGATATAAGGCAAGACTAGTTGCAAAGGGATTAATTCAGCGAGAAGGTGGTGATTACACTCAAACTTTTAGCCCCGTAGCAAAGTTGGGAACCATAAGATCAGTTCTTAGCATTGCTGCAAGTAAACAGATGCATCTTATGCAGTTTGATGTATCAACAGCCTTTCTGTATATTGACTTAGAAGACACCATATATATGAAACAACCGGAGGGATTCGAAGATGGTACAGATCAATTATGTGAACTTAAGAAGAGTTTATACGGCCTTAAGCAATCATCAAGATGCTGGAACAAACGTTTTGGAAGTTTCATATCCAAACTAGGATTTCAGGCAAGTGATGCTGATCCTTGTTTGTATATGAGGGAGAGAAACGAAAAGAAAATAGTACTTGTTCTCTACGTAGATGATGGACTTATTGGATCGACTGATCAACAAGAGTTGAAGACTTTCATTGAAGAACTGAAAACCGAGTTCAAAATTACTTCGAAGAATGCATCGTACTTTCTTGGACTCGAAATCAGGCAAACAGAAAATGGATTAAAAATAGACCAAAAAGCATATGCAAGAAAAATTTTGGAACGTTTCCAGTTCAGCCAGTGTAAAACGATTTCAACTCCAATGGTGAAGAATTCAGAAACTTCGCAATCAGGGAAAGAAGAACCCAATAAATTTCCATACAGGCAAGCAGTTGGTGCTCTGATGTATCTTATGGTAGGCACAAGACCTGATTTGGCTTACAGCGTTGGATTCCTTTCAAGATCCTTAGAAAATCCGACAAGAGAGGATGTAACAGGAGTTAAAAGAGTTTTTCGTTACATATCTGGAACTTTGGACTTAGGAATCCAATATCAAAAAGATTTTAAGAAAGGAATTCTAGGATGCTTTAGTGATGCAGATTTTGGTGGATGCAAAAGCACTGGAAGATCAAATTCTGGGGTTGTAATCAATTATGCAGGTGGAGCTATTTCCTGGCTTAGTCAAAGACAAGCAATGGTTGCAACATCCACAACAGAAGCCAAAATCGTAGCAGCGAGCGAAGCAACAAAGGAAATAATTTGGCTGTGCAGATTATTCAATGGAATAATAGACTTGAGAGAAATTCCAATTCTTCAGGTAGATAACTCTGCGGCAGTAAGACTTGCTCAAAACCCAGAGTTTCATCGTAGAACAAAGCATATTGCTACGAAACATTTCTTCATCCGAGAAAAAGTAAATGAAGGGCAAATCGAAATCAAGCAAATATCTACCGAGAATCAAGTAGCAGATGATAATGACTCAACCAACTAAAACTATTATGTAATCAAATGGGACTTTTTAGAGAATTTTAAGTATCAATTAACAAAGGAAAGTATTGAAACCAAGTTTTCTGTTTATGTTAATTTGATACTTGTTTGTCTTTGCACTTGTTACTTTAAGTTTCGAATCAAGTTTGTTTTTGAGCAAAGCTCAGTTTTTATGTTTATTCACTTTGCAGTCTGAAAAATAAACTCAAAGATAATTGTTCAATTTTATTAACGTAAAATCTTTTTATTCGGAAATTTGATTAGTTTGATATTGATTCCAGATAATTCAAAATATAATACATACAGTGTGTTGGAAAAAAAGTCTGGATCAGAGCCGTACTGTTTCTGTAATCCAGATTGCTGGACATGGCGATAAATTTTCTGAAAATGAGAAAACTGCATTCTTTTGGTATACAGTCAACATAAAATGTCTATTGCTATTGATTGCAGCCTTTTCAAAATCCATAATTCGTAGCTTAGGTTTCAGAGTTATACTTTGTGTAAGGGCATTTTTTTTTGTAGGCTTTAAAAAAGCATATCATACAGTTTTGTACTTTTACCAGTCATCAGCTTAAAAAACCATTGGATAGACTCTAAAATGTTGATCTACATTGCAGTGTATTGTATAAAGCTGGTAAAATAAAGCTGGGAAAATTTTAAAGGTCCCATCCATCATTTTGTTAATATTTTAAATTTTTTGTATTTATCACTTCAATTAGTATGTCTCTTTCGTGAAATATGTGATCTGATCAACAATAAAAAGTTTTTCCTCCATATATTTCACTTCTTCACCATTCATTCCATTAATTTTTTTTTATCTGTTACGACTTTGACGGTAAGTTGACACTTACCTCTTATGTCATGGCTGCAATTCGCATAGTTGTCTTGAATTATTTGAACACTTTTGTCCGCCATTCTTTTTGCGGATTTTCTTATTTTCTCCAGAACATCGGCAACTGGCTTTCGAATTGAATTCGGCTCGTGGTTATGTTCACCGACAATTGAATTTTCAATAAAAACATGTTAATGTCTTCTTTTATTGTACTTACGCACAAGCACATTACAAAAATTATAATTCTTATATTTTCTGAGTTCACACCTCCAATTGTATTGTAAAATCATAGGAAAACCCTTCATAACTAAATTTGTACTTTCCTCTTATTGATTTAAATGTATCAATCAATTTTATTTTTCAGATTTTTTTTTTTTTTTTATTTAGAGATAATATTAAAATACTACTGTATTTTTACCTTACACGGTTTCAATGACTAAAAGCCATCTAATGAAAACCAATTAACAAATATTTAAGTACATTCCCAAGAGAATACCGTTTGCGAGATAACCTGTGCTGAAACAATTGTATTGCAATTGTAATTAACAGTTTTGCGAGAGAATGAATAGGCAAAACAGAAAGAGCGAAATTCTGGTGCGAAACATAAAAAAAAAAATAAGCAAAAAACAAAACAAATTTTGCAAATTATAAGAAAAGCGAAAAAACAAAATGCAAAACAAAAATGCCGAAACAATAGGTACCTACCTATACCTACCCATAACTTACATATCAAACAAAAGCATTTTGGGTACATGACCGTATTTTAATATTCTGTTCTAAACAATTTAAAACAATAAATTAAAATTTTACAAAAAGTGACAAAACCACAAAACCCAAAAAAGTGGAAATATCAAACCGCAGTGGTGCCAAGTAGCTGTTGTGTGCAGGGTGTCTTTTAGAATCAGAAACGTTATTAAGAATTAAGATGGGATCACAGTGGTGTTCACATTAGACGTTTTCCGCCAACACGGCAAGCAGAAAAAGTTTAATGTGAACCCGCTTAAATAATTTGGTGTTTTTCAAAATGTTATATTTTTAACATTTGAAGACAGTTTCCCTCTTTTATTACCGTAATAATGGCTTTATTACTTTACTTTACTACTCCGGGAACAAATTATTTTTATGAATGAATTATTTAAGCCCATGGATTAACTTCCACTGATACTTTACTATTCCGGGAACATTTTACTTCTATCAATGACAAATTTTAACCAAAATAACTCTTACTCTATGGGTTAGTTAACCCGTAGAAAAAGTGTTAATACTACAAATTGATAAGCATATTGTTGAATGTGAACCCTTTTTAATGAACAGTCAAGGCACTCGAATTTGAAGAGCTAAGTTGACTTATCAAGATTAAATTTATCAAGCATAAGTTCAAGTCCAAGTAAAAATTTTGAATGCATTTGCAAAGAAAAAAATGAACTTTTGATTGCAATTTTCTATTTTATTGTGATTATTGACAAATGGTTCTTTTCATTAACAATTTTGACAACTTAGATATTGTGAGAATAATTAAAGGCAGACAACGTTTATAGTTCAAGAACAGTTTTAATAATAATAATAAGAAAAGTTGAAATATAAAACATGAAAAGAAATGAATACAGGATTATAATAATTAAAGTAACATAATTGAGTAAAAGTAAACAAGTAGGTTGTTCGAAATCTAAGTTTAACATTCCCCCTAGATGAGAACAGACTTTCAAAAACATTTTCAATTAAGTTTCTTTCAAATTTTAAGGCTAGGTTTCCCATTGAAAATTTCGTTGGTCTTTTGCGTAAAACTGTGTAGCTCCCAAAATATTCCGAATATTTAAATGAAATCAACGGGTATAGATTATTCATTTAATAAGCTAAGAAATTATTTAGCTAAAAAAAATATTAAAAACATATTTCATCCCAAAATGGTCATGCGTAACGAAAAATTATGAAATTTTTGGAGACGTTTGCAGGGGAAAAGTTTTGTTGCCCTAAAAATTTATTTTTTATTCTTTTTATATTTTTTATCTATTCTTAAAATGTCTCACGACTCAGTAACGTGGCTTTTTTTTAATATTTTGTCCAGTTTCGTCAAAAAAAATTAACAAAATCACGAAAAATGGGTGAAATTTAGCAAAAGTAGGCCTGATTTATTTGGAATAATTTCTAAATTAGAAAAGATAAAAAATTGAAAAAAAAAATTTTTATATTGTCGAAATATACATAATATCACAATAATTTTTTAATTTTTTTATAAAATATTTTACTAGATTTTTTTGAAGTGCAAAGTAAAAAAATGCATGTTTTTCTTAGAATATTCTACGGCGAACAAGATTCCAGCCCCATTTAGTTTGACTCAACAACAAAAGTATTTTTTTATGAAAATTGAACATCTCTGCGACTCAGTAACGTTTTTAGAAAAAAAAGAAAAAAATGAAAACATATTTTAAAATGCATTTAAAAAGTCAATATTTATGTATCAATTATGAGGAGAATGCAGCAAACAATATTTTCAAAAATATTTTTTTAATTTTTTTTTCATATTTTTTATATAGAAATCAGAAATTAAAATAATTTTACGATATCCCGTTTATTTTATATTAATATTCGAAAATGGGTATTTTTTTAGATTTTTACAAGAAAAATCGCGTTTGCTCACACACACTAAGGTACTCAGTTCAAACGAATTGAACTAGGTGGCGTTGTTTTATATTTCATTCTCTTCTCCTTCGTTTTATTTTTATAGGATAGAGAAAAAATGTGCACGACTCGGTCGTACGAACTTGCTCCTGTATTCCAAATTTTATGTTGATTTTTCAAATTTAAAAAAAAATTAAAATTTGAAAATGTACCTCGTAAATACATTTAATTCCAAAAATTTAAATGCCAAACAAATTCAAACCTTATTCTTGATTTATTAATTTTTTTTTTGAAAATCGTCGGAGCCGTTTTTTTTTAAATTAATTTTTTATATATAAAATTTTTCGAAAATGTCTTAAAATTAATTTGGGTATGCAGTATTCAAGAATATGTAAATATACATTTTATAAGTAAGTTTAGATTTTTAATATTGATCCGTTTTTGAGATACACAATTTTGAAAAAAAAGTTTAAAAATATATTTTAAAAATCCAAAAAAAATTTTGAAAATTTTTTGAATACAAAATATTTTTTAGGCAATATATGCGTACTTTCAGAAAAAAAATTACTCTGATCAGACTTTTATTTTTCGAGAAAATCTAATAACAAAAAAACGGTTCTATGGGAGGTACCGTTTTCGAGCAATACAATTTTTTTTTTTTACATAAAATATATGAGTGTTTAAAAAAATAAGATTCGAGGAAGTTTAAAAAAAATCGTAGGAGCCGTTTTGGAGAAAATTAAAAGTTTTGGTTTTTTGCCATAAAAATCGTATGGTGGCTACCCTAAATTTTGATCTTTAAAAAAAATGAAAAAACTGGGATATGAGTTTTTGCTCAAACCTCTAATTTTTAAGTTTGAAGTCAATCGGACCAGTGGTTAAGGCTGTAGGTGCCTGTAAACTTCCCGACAGACAGACGGACGGAATCGCCGGACCCACTTTTTTCGACTTCTCTATCATCGTAATGTCATATCTCATCATCATCTCAATTTTTTTTTTTTACGAATTCAATACTTGCCATATATTCTATATGTCGCAAGTAAAAAATGTTCATACCAAACGTTCTCATAGAATTCGTTTGAGAATGAAAATTAAATTTTTTATACTTCTGGAATGTTTATGATATGCAGACATATAAATGTAGATAGGCAATTGTGATCACTACTATGTACTTTGTAGGTATTCGATGAAAAAGTTGTTTTGAATACCTCCTTACATTTGTCATATTTGGCAGGCATACATTTCGAATATGTATGTGAATGCGCGTATTTTTTGAAAATGAGTCAAGTGCAAGGGCAAGGTAATAATATTCTCTATGTGCAAGGGCTTGAGAAGTAAAATCCTGTTACGCAATGAGGAAACGATCTTTTTTCGTGGTGGTGTGTGCCATTTCTTAGGATTATGTAAAGGGTTTTGTTTCTTTTTTTGTTTTTGTTTTGCTTTTGTTTTTGTAGCAGTGACTTTTTTTTCCTATCGTTTCTCTATGCTGTGCTGGTGGGATCGTAATATTCTTTTTTGAAGAAGAACAAGCCGATGATTTGAATTATGGTTATTTTATTGTATTTCAAATCGAATTCTTGCGAATTCTTTGTTTTATAGAATTATAAAAATCAATCTAGTGTCTAATCTTGACCTAATCTTGTTTTGTAAGATAACTACATAGATGACAAAAAATAATTTTTGATTCCTTGGAATCATTTTTCTTCATAATATTATTACTTGCAGGTGTAGGTAGGTTTAGAAAAATAAATTTTATTATATTATATTATATTCATCAGCCGATGGCCTCAGTCGCCAGTGCTGCTATGTGTCTGTAGTTCGTTACATTCATGTGCGAAGTACTGTGAAAAGGCAATGTCAATATTAGCTGCGTTTTATTATCACCATGATCTGATCCGGATCAGATCATTATAATAAAACAGCTTTGGATCATCAATTTACTTATTACGTCACGTTTGGCAGCAGTTTGAAATTTACTCATTCTGTCATTACATCGGAGTTGCCCTACGATAATTTTGTTGAACGATTATTCTGTTGTTTTTTAATGGAAAAAAGCTTTTGCTATGTAATTGAAAAATATCTCATTGCCGGATAATAAATGTGTGAAAGTGGCAGCACAGTTTTTATTGAAAATATACGCCAACATTTCAACTTGTGTGCGGAAGAAGAACTAATATTTGGATCACAAAAATTGATCCAAGTAAAAAGTAGGATTTCGATTTGTTGTTGTTTCACATATAAATCAATGATCTGATCTGGATCATTGTGATAATAAAACGCAGCTATTATATTCCTTGAAACCTTAAGAAAATAAACCCCAATGCATTTGGGAATAATAAAAAAATGTTATAGTTTGAGTAATTTTTTGCCTATTAAAAAAAAAAAAAAATAATCTCCCATCCGTGACCCAAATCGGTTAAAGAACAATCGTAGTAGTTGAAGACAATCGGGTAACTTTTGCCTAAATACCCAAGGAAAGACAGAATTGAGGCAATCACTTTTTTGATTTTTCTATCATCATAAAATCATGTTTGATCAAAATATCGTCTTGAACTTTTTTAAATGTTCATAGCTTGTCAAAAAGTACCTCTTCGTCTTTTTATAGATAAATACAAAGATGAAATCAAAGAAAAATTAAAATCGTTCGCCAGGACCCCAAAAAAGAAACAATTCGAACACAAATGTCAGCAAAACTCAAAACCATCATAATCCCAAATTACAAAATTTGCGTAGAAAAAAGAAAAACAACAATTCATGAATGCTACTCCTACTCTAAGTACACATAACATAATACGTACATATGCATCTACATTGCATTTTTGTGCATGTCCACACCACAGTCCATAATTCCACATAGTAAATAGATACATGCGAAAATACCTCTTTTTTCATCCCTATTTTGTGGACCTTCGTAAGCGAAACTCATTTCTTACTATCGCTCACTGAAACTGAATTCTGAGTGAGAAAAAAAAAACAAAAACTAGAAAACTAGAAATTTCAAGTGGCTATGTGAGACGGAAATAAAAAAAAAGAAAGGGAAATATTCACTAATACTCGTGCATGCTTTTACACGAACTCGGAGTTCAAGAAAAAAGGAAACCCAGTCTTAAGGAGTGTAAGAATTTAAAATTGACTATCAATAATTGTTAATGTTAAGGATTGTTGACTGTTGAGCAACCCATTCGTTCACATAACTCTGTAATCTTTCGGAAGAGCCTTAGTAAGAATGTCTGCTAGGTGCTCTGATGAACAAACATATTCCACATCAATATCCTTGCAATCGTATTTTTCACGGATAAAATGGATCCTAATGTCGATATGTTTAGTTCGCTTGTGAAATTCGGGATTTTTAACTAAACGAATAATTGCACTCTGGTTGTCGATGCGAATTGTTGTTGGGTTTTGGTCCAGAAATTGAAGATCTTTCAATAAATGTCTCAACCAAACTGCTTCTTTTGTTGCATCAGACGCTGCCATGTATTCCGCTTCAGTTGTGGATAATGCGACGGATTGTTGTCGCATAGTGAAAACATATCCAGTAGTTGAACGACGTGTAGGAAGATCACTGGCATAATCTGCGTCTGAATATCCAATAAGTCGTGGTGTTGAAGTAGTTTTCTTCTTAAAGTGGATTCCATAGTTAGAAGTTTTCTTGAGGTATTGAAAAATTTTCTTGACTGCATTCCAGTGGCTGCTGTCATAGGAATCCAAGTATCGACTAACATTTCCATCGGCGTACATTATGTCTGGTCGACTTACTATGGCAGCAAATATGAGTGAACCGACAGCCTCTCGGTATGGATACTTTTCTACTTCGGATGTTTCTTTGGAACATTGTTTAAGTGCAACATGTGGATCGGCCGGTATTGAAACTGGTTTTGTATTGACAAAATCGAAACGCTTTAGAATTCCTTGGATATAACTGGTCTGATGAAGAAAAATCGATTGTGCTTTAACATCGTGAATAATTTCAAGACCAATGAAGAATTCAGCGGTGCTCGTCGTGATTTCAAATTGTTTCATTAAATCCTCAAGCACTTGATCGATATCGTCCTCCGAATCACCCATTATTAATCCATCATCCACGAATATGGCAAGAAGGATTTCTAAATGATTCAATTTGCCATGTCTTGAGTGTTGCAGTCGATGCTGTGTTAGCGTGAGCTTCTTTGACATTGTTGGGAATGATCGATATGAAATTCATTCTGCATATGTTGTTAGGTTCCGTTACTCCAGTGGCTATCAATATACCATCCTGGTCGAAATTTTTTGCTACTTTAGCCTCTTTCACAATCTTGTAACCCTTGTTGGTGAGAGGTCCTTCAGCGAACAAATTCTTACAAAGTTGAGGTACGAACCACACACATCGGTTATGATTGAGTCATACCAGTTGTTGTTAATCATCTTCTTAATGTTGACTGATCCGATACCTTCTACTGGGAGAGTTCTTCCGTCTCCGATTTTGACCAACTTTGTTTGATTCTGATCAAGCCGTTGGAAACTAGAAAATAACTCTTTGTTGAAGGTCATTTATGTGCAGATGCACCACACCACTATCTAGAGTCCAGACTTTTTCTGGTTCCAAGTTCGAAATTAAGGAATGCTCATATTCTTCAGTCATAAATGCCGAGAAGTTGCTTTGGGATGCATTATTTTCTTTGTTCCGTGACTGCTTCGGATTACCTATAGCTTTAGCATAACAATCAGAAGCAAAATGGCCTTTCTTGTTACAATTATAACATGTTGGCCTAGACTTACCACTGCCTTTTGGTCTTGGTTTCCCAAAATGTCTTTGGTTGTTAGACGAGGAAGAAGCCGTTACTAATGCGGTGTCTTTTTCTTCAATCGAATCAAGATTTGATTCTTCATCAATGAGACGTGCAGTAAGATTTGAAATCGTTTGCTTAGATTCCTCCATTGATAACCAGGCTTGCCTAAAGCTTCTGTACTTGGATGGAAGAGAACCAATTATTTTGGTGATAATAGCTGTATCACTCACGTTATCTCCTGACTCCCGAATCTGACGTCCAAGATTTTCAACTTTTGCAATGTGTTGAACGATTGAATCATTTCTACTCATTGTACACTGGTGAAACTGTTCGTGTACCAACATCTTGTTTGTCTCAGTCTTCTGTTCATATATTGAGTTTAATTTCTCCATCATCTCTCTTGAAGTCTCGCAGTTCTCTACAAGGATAATTTGTGAGAAATCCATAGCGGACGTTAGAAGAAACATAGCATGAGCATCTTCTTTCTTCCATAATTTGATGTATGAAGCATTTTTCCCATCTGCATCAGGAGCTGGACATGTCGATGCTCCGGTCACGTATTCGTAGATTCCTTTAGCTCGCAACGCACATTTGAGTTGAAATTTCCATTGGTGAAAATTCTTTCCATCAAATTTATTGATATGCATTACGTCCAATTTATCAGAAGCCATTATTAATTATTTGAAAAGAATAAAAAATTTAGATAGTTTTATTTACGCAAGAAAATTAAAATGATTAAAGTTCTAGTTACGCAGGGCGTTTCCTGGGCCCATAACCTGCAGTGGCGATTCCTGGTCAAGTTTTGTGGGTTAGCTATATCAGCGTTCTTCGGGAAAGTTTAAAATACAACTAAAAAAAATTGCACGACTGAGTCGAACGCACTTTGCTCCAGTACTCCAAACTTAACACATAAAAAAACATTTAAAATAAAAACAAGTATTTAAAATTCATAAATAAAAACTTAAAGGTACATAAAAAACACATTTTATTTGAAAAAAATTATGCCATAAGATTTCTTTAAAAGTTGTTTATTTAATTTTGTTTTTAATTCCATGGAGAGGTTTTCATTAAATTATTTTTGTATGCATATCTACAATTTTTCTAGAATGTCCTAAAATTAATCTGGGTATCCAGTATTGAAAAAAATGTTTATATACTCGTACGTCTTATATTGGAATTGTGAAAAAAGGTTTCAAAACAATTTTTTTTAAATCCAAAAAATTTTAAATGTTCTTTGAAAACAAAATATTATTTGTGCAATATATATATATAGGTACTCTTAAAAAAAGACGTTAATTGGAGTGCAGCTGCCCGTGGCTTAGTGGTTAGGTTGCCAAGCAGAACGTCGTGAGTTCGAGTCCTACTAGTGCCCATAAAGTTTTTAGTTCATCTTTCACGGGTACTGCCTCTTGCGAAGAACTGACAAAACTTCAAAGAGTATCAATCTGTCAAGAAACAGTGGTTCTCAACTTTGCCGTTCGGAACCGGCGTTAAATTGTAAGTCCCCTCAATTCTTCACACGCGCCCAGAGAATTGTTGATGAGAGTAAGTCACTTAGGCCTTGGCTCTTCAAGAGCTGTCGTGCCACTCTATTTTATTTTTATATTTTTCATCGGGCTATTATTTTTAGAGGAAATCTTTTGACAAAAAAAAAACGGTTCTATGAGAGGTACCGTTTTGGAGCAATACAAACATAATTTTTTTTACAAAAAACACCAGTGTTCCGAAAAAAAATTACGAGGATGTTTAAGAAAAATCGGAGGAGCTGTTTTTGAGAAAATTGAAGCTTTTAGCTTTTGGCCGAAAAAATTGTATGGTGGTTGCCCTAAATTTTGATTTTAAAAATAAAATAAAAAAAGCGACCCATCCAAATTCTCTCAAACTACTATGTATATTTAAAATTAATTTGAAGTCAACGGAAGCAGTGGTTAAAGCTATAGGTGCAATTACAGACAGACAGACGGACGGACGGAATCGTCGGAGCAGTTTTTTCGTCTTCTCTATCATCGTTTATTTTTGATTGGAATCTCAAGTTTTTTTTACGAATTCAATTTTTGCCATATATTCTAATATGTCGCAAGTAAAAAATAAATAATATAAAAATTAACATTAACATAATAAGAAACAAGGTTCATTTTTCATATGAAGTTCAGTAAAAAAAAGCATAGGCATACAGCCGACAGCGAAAGCCCACAGCGCACAGCAACAGCACAGCAAACAGCAGAAGCAGACTCGTGTCGTTATCGTTACTCGTGTAATAGAATCGTGTTCGTGTTTCGTGTACGAAATAACGAAACGACTCGTATTCGTATCTGTCGTTGTTGTGTTCTCGTTTCATAGTTAGCTGTGATTTTTGCGCTTACCCTCCTGTTCATTTTTGAAGGCATTTATTCAAATGTGTTCATTTTCTGTTAATGAAGATTGTATGAAATCTGTTAGCGCAAACTTTTGAGCTAAACATAGTTTCATGATAGATATTTGTATGAGAGTTTTGTTTCGTGTACGAAACGACTCGAATCTGTATGTGTTGGCTCTTGCCTGTCGTTGTGTTGTGTACTCGTTTCATAGTTAGAAGTTAGCTGTGATTTTTGCGCTAACCCTCCTGTTCATTTTTGAAGGAATTTATTCAAATGTGTTCATTTTCTGTTTATGAAGATTGTATGAAATCTGTTAGCGCAAACTTTGGAGCTAAATATAGTTTCATGATAGATATTTGCATGAGAGGTTTGTTTATATGCAATGAAAAATACATATTGGTAGGAAATTCTGTTTTGTTGCTATTAAGTCCCTACAATATTGTAACGTATTCGTTGTCGTTTATTGACTTTTACATAAGAATAATGTTCATATATTAGAAAAAAAAATTAATTTGTATTCTGAAATTGTTGGTTTAGCGCCGCTTAACTAGCCAACTGTGAGGAATCGCCCCTGAAACCTGTGAGAATAATCAAAGGCAGACAACGTTTAGAGTTCAAGAACAGTTTTAATAATACTTAATAATAAGAAAATTTGAAATATAAAACATGAGAAGAAATGAATACAGGATTATAATAATTAGAGTAACATAATTGAGTAAAAGTAAACAAGTAGGTTGTTCGAAATCTAAGTTTAACAGATATCTAGAAAACGACAATTTTTTTTACATAACAAAAATTGACTTATGTACGGGTTTTATCTCCTTTACTTAACTCATTGCTATAGACATAAACCATAGTTTCATTAAATAAGACTTTTAATAACCATTCAATTTTTCCTGAACTGCGTTGTTCCGACACTTATCGCAAAAGAGTAAAACGTCAATAATTTTCTATTCAAATTTTGAAATCAATTATGAACCTTATCGACTTTCAACAATACTAAAAGCAGGGTATTAAGTTATAAGTTTATAACCAAGAACCGAGGCTAAATAAATAATATAAAGATAAGGTTAAACTATGAGGAAACATAGCATATATACTTATGAGTTTATTCTGAGGGATAGGTGAACATAATACATTATGCATAGATATAATGTGCTTTGAGATGAACGATCGATAAAATATTGAAGAAAATTGCCTAATTTCATTTAAACATGACTTTAACATTGAATATTCAGTTTATTTTCAATAAAGCTGCAAATGTCCTGCACGAGCAGAGAAAGAAAATCTAATATGAACCGCAAAATCAATAGTATTTTTGCGATTCAGTTCTCTGGTAACAAATGTGGTCGATGTCTAAGATGATGAAGACCATGCTAATGATAACTCCGAGAAATTTAAGGAACCACATATTCAGAAAAGTCTGATATCAAGTATATTGGTTTAAGTTTGCATACATTATAAAGCTAACATCACTCTACAATCTGTGAAGAAAAGTATTGCATCAATGAACTGCACAAACACTGAAAATTAATATCCTTTTATTTAAATTTTAAACTGGTTTTTCATTTGACCTACATAACATAAAGGTTCTTAATTTTTAAGTTTAAGAAAACAATTTACTTTTTGGAAGTAAGCATGAACAATCGTTTTCGAAATACATTTTCCACAGCACTGACTGATAGCAATACGTAGATGCCAAAAATAAACAAAACGAATATCTCGAAAGTCAAACGTATTGTTTGTGTCCATTGTTTCAGGTATATTTGCAAAATTATATTGTGTCTGGTTCACTTCGATGCCGATGCCAAGGTAAACATTTACAATTTAATTAGTATTTTCCAAAAGCTATCCTGCTTCATTTTAAGTGGTATATTTGAATCCAATTATTTTCATAAAAGATCGATGAAAACTTATGCCTAGTACATTTATGCAGTGAGAAATGATTTCTACAATGTTTGAAATAGATAATGGCCATTGGTTACTCTACTTAATTATGTAGAACATTTAAGAACAAAATATTTCAAAATTCAAATATTAACAAATAGATATGGTCAACAAAATTTCATTTTTTGATTGTCACATGGATGAGACACATCATTTCTAGTAGATTTTTGGATGCTGAAACTGAATCCGGACACAGAATTGTTCTATCACGTCAGGGTTTCGAGATATGCTTATCTCAAAGTGCAAAAAACACGGTTTTTGAAGTAATTTTTTGAGGACAGAAAATTTTTATAAACATTTGTAACTACAGCATTCATTAGAACTAATCTTTATCTTTCAAATCCATTTTAGTTTGTTTCGTTACGATTTTTTTTCTCAAGATATACCATTTTATTTTCATAACGCAGTTGGCTAGTACAAAATTGAAAAATATAACATAGGTAATATCGAATTACCGTAGCTAAAATTTAATTTCTTGAGAAAAAGACTAGTAGCGAAACAAACTAAGATGGGTTTGAAAGATAAAGAGTATTTCTAAAGAATGCTGTAGAAAACCGTGTTTTTTGCACTTTGAGATAAGCATATCTCGAAAACCTGACGTGCTAGAACAATTCTGTGTCCAGATTTAGTTTCAGCATCAAAAAATCTACTAGAAATGCTGTGTCTCATCCATGTGGCAAAAATATTGTTGACCAGTGATAATTGTTGTAAGCTTTTACTGAATTTTCGATTAAGTACACTCGTGCCAAGTTTAAGGTTCCTTACTGCGATTTCTTTATTATTATAGTGAATGTTGTGTGACTTGGCTGTTGAAGGGTAGGTACACCAGGGTACAAAACCAGGTGCTAAATAACACCATTGCACCAATCTGTCACCAGAACCGCTAACCATTGACGATAAAAAACTGCTCGTAGGGTTGATAAAGCTGCGTATTTCAATAAAACTTATGTATAGGCGAGCCTTAAACAAACGCAGTTTAAAAAACTATTCCCAGTGCATACGGACTTCTAATCGGCCATTAACATTAACATTAACTATAATAATAAGGAAATCGCAGTAAGGAACCTTAAATTTGGCACGACTTTGTCTAGATTTCATTACATTTTAGAGATAAACAAGCCGCTCCATCGAGACTTGGCTAGTTTTTTACAGAATGTTTTTTGTGGTATTTCTTTTTTCCAAAGCAAATTGTTGATTTTCTTCAAAAATAAGTAGAAGATTAAAAATAGTACCATAAACTCAATGAAGACTTATTGAAACGGTCAACCTTCTCTTTCATCATAATTATTAAAAAATAAATATAGTGGCGCGATAGCTCTTGAAGAGACAGGGCCTAAGTGACTTACTCTCATCAACAATTTTCTGAGTGCGTGTGAAGAATTGAGGGGAGCTACAATTTAACGCCGATTCCGAACGGCAAAGTTGAGTATCACTTTTTCATGACAGATTGATACTCTTGGAAGTTTTGTCAATTCTTCGTAAGAGGCAGTCCCCATGTGCTAATAGCACAGATAATGAAATTATACAGATGTCTCATCCCTGCAGAAAAAATTAAACATTTTTTGCTCTTAACAGACAAAGCCTTAACGGACAAGGAGCTTTTGGAAGCTTGTTTCCTTGCCTAAGTATTCATTTATAGGCAATGAGGTGAGCGAAAATAGATTTTGAATGCATTTAGTGAATGTGTTAAAGCTTTTGTAAAAAGCTTTTTTTTGGTAGCTTTCAGTTTCATATATCATTTCTCGACATAAGGGTAGGGTGAGACATCTGTATAAGTTTATTATCTGTGCTATTAGGTTGCCAACGAAGTTCATAAGATTTTTCAGCAATGGACTCATTGACTCGATAGGTGGTGCCGTGCATGCCTCTTTTAACCCTTCTCTTTAGGCCCTTTTCGACTAAATCGAATGACATTTTAGAAAGACTCGGCAGGTGGTACAGTGCAGGGCTTTTTGAGCTTTCTCTTTACGCCCTTTTCGACTAAATCGAATGACACTTTATAAAGAATTTGTATTTGAACAACTTCTTCATACATCAATTGCAGACAACTACGATTTTCGTCTGATCGTTTTCACTGACATCGGTGTAAGCTTTTAAGTTTTTCGATATATGTATGTATCTCCGATCGGGATATTCGGATTCAAACATGAGCTTGAAGAAGTATTGATAGATCCACGCATAGAAAGATAAGGAAATATAAGTCGAATCTATCCCTATCGTTTTATACAACAGTCACTTAAGAAAAAACATGCTGATAACCTGATGACCCTGTTGTCCCGTTACCAACAACTCCATTTTTCACTTGACTACTTGTCTTCTGACTTGATTGATTTATTTTTAACTGAATTGTTTTTCGACTTCACTCAGAAGACAGGATTCAAATACATATGTGTCGAAAACTTCAATAACCCTTTATGGTCTCAGTTGTGGCTTTTGCATGTCATCATTTGCCATCAACAGGAATTTCTATGGTTCAGTACCTACTCTGGTAACAACAATTTAAACTGTGCTCGAAGACGTTCTGCCAACAAATTCTAACGTTTTTTTTTACTAAAGCTCCTCATAGATATGTAAGTGCAAAAGTTACATCTATATTGCCAAAAGACGCCATTGTTTCAATCCACGCGCATAAAGTTTGACTTACTTACATGTTGTCATTTGTTTTGTTCGTGTCAACTAACGGTACAGCTTCCTTTTCCATCTCTATTCTATGAAATCCAGAATCCACCTGAACAACAAAAACAACGTGTTTGGCAAAAATGACTTCGAGGACGACAACGAGGTTCAAGTCATTTGTCACTGACATACCTTTAACAGCACCGAAGAAGGTGGAATGGGCTAGAGACTTGGAGATGGGAACGTTACCGCTCACCTTTGGAATAATAAACAGATGAGCACTGAGTAGCGAGGCGAGTTGTTTCACGAACAAAGTTCCCTCGACAATATTTTAACATACCTATACGAAAAAAGTTTGGTACCTATTTCTATTCCCATCTCAGCCAACCTTAAACCAAATTGGATGGAGACCTAAAAGAAGATGCAGCTTTTTTAAGCTAAACGAATATGGCTGAGCGGAATAGTAAATTAGTTGTATGTGAGGGTGTTTTTTGTAAATAGCTTACTTTGCGTTTCAGTAAAAGAGCTAACGCATACCTTTGTCACTTGCCGCTGAGGTATTAGATAAAAGAAGCAAGAACCTATGGAAGGCAAACTGATGTAGGAACTGTATCGGTAACAAAGGGAACGAAGTGGAATGTTGATGCGATCGTGAGTGAGTGAAAATGATGCAGACATTTTTATTAGCAAATATGTATCCTTATCCATTTATATTTACGTATGTATGTAGCATTGATGAGGAGTAAGTATACACATACCTACGTTTTGTATGGGGGCGGCATACCTAAAACTGAATCTTTTGGAATTTAAGTTGAATGTAATTTTCTTTAATATTTCAAAAATATTTCTTTAATGTTTTCGATTTGATGATGTTAACTTAAGAACAGATTTATTTTTGAAAGGATGCAATATTAAAATAAATATTGATTTGCCACACTGACTTCTTTCATAAGCCATGTAGGTACTTCTCGATCGTCAAAAAACATATGGTTTTTCAATTTAGTTTTTAGGCATGTTTTATGTTTATCTCTTACTATCTGACCCTGCAGACTTCGTACTGCCTTAATCGATAAATAAAAGCTTTAGGCTTTGGGTTCTCGCTACTACTCCGCCGGCTACCCTCTACCCGTTAACCCAATACCCTCTACCCGCTATCCGCTTTGCACTACCCTAGTAACCGCTATGATTGTCCCCCTTATTTGCTGACTTTGACGTTAGATTGGCCCAAAAATTTGATTTTACTCAGGCTATATCTAAAGTTAAATTTTTATAAAAATGCATTGATGATTGAGTGGATATGGAGTCCCTACCGAACATACAAACTAAACAATGCGGCTCAAATTATATACAAAAACTTGATTTAAGGTCTTGAAGTTCTACGTGCTCTCGCAGAGTTTTCCAAGTTCCCAATCAAAAATTTTTCATTTTCCCATCTGAAAATCAATGCACTTACAATTACATGCAATTTTCCCTTTGAAAACCAATATTCATTGTTGAAACATAAAACCCTGCCTTTTTTAAAATATCGATGTTAAAATTTTCTTTTGCAAAGAAAATCGTGCCCAAAAATTCGCGTGTAAACTTTGTCTTGGTCCAAAAGCTTAAGTAGGAATTCAGCCTTAAATATAATAAAGAAGAATGAATAGGAAATAAAATGAAAAATAGAGAGACATTTCAAACAATTTACTTTTTTCTCTTGCTCCTCAAGAGAACAATTCAAAACCAACAATCAAAATGAAGCTTGAATTTTATTCGTATTTCAGTTCCAATCGCTTGCAATAATTTGTGTTTATAAACTTCAAATAAAAAGTGTTCAAAAAATAGAAACTTCTTGAAATCGGAACAAAATGGGAAATTAATATGAAAGGGCCAACTTACATTCATTTGATTAATTATTGAATCAATAGATCTGATCTCTCTTAGATTTATGTAAATCGACTAAAAGTATATTAAGTGCAATAAACCGACGACGTTTATTTTATGAATGAATTCCTAGATTTATTATCACAAATTAAAATAAAATTAAAAGAGCTGACTCTTGAAGAAGCAAGGCTTAATTGGCTTACTCTCATCAAACATTCTCCGAGTGCGTGTGAAGAATTGAGGGGACCTACAACTTAATGCCGATTCCGAACGGCAAAATTAAGAAGCACTTTTTTCTCTTGGAAGTTTTGTGAGTTCTACGTAAGAGGCAGTGGAATGATAACTTTATGGACACGAATAGGATTCGAACCCATCACGTTCTGCTTAGCAGCCAACGCACACAACCACTAAGCCACGGACACTATCACAAAATTGCTTTGTTTAATAATGTTCATGACTTCATTCTTAAAATGACTTTTTTTTCTATTCGAAACCTCATTTTGAAATTTTCCAGTTTTCCGAGTTTTTCATGAAGAACTTTCTATTTTCCATTCAAAAACCCATTTTGAAATTTTCCAGTTTTCCATTTTAAAACCAATGCACCTACAGTTACATGCAATTTTTCCTTTTAAAACCAATGAGTTTTCCGAGTTTTTCATGAAGAACTTTCTATTTTCCATTCGAAAACCCATTTTGAAATTTTCAGTTTTCCTTTGAAAACCAATTTTCATAATGCGAAATTGTCATGCACAGAGATTGGAAAATAAAATCCATGCTTTTTTGAATATCAATGTTAAAATTTTCTTTTGTACAGAAAGTCGTGCCCAAGAGTTCGCATGTAAACATTGTTTTGGTCCAAAAGCTTAAGTAGGAGTTCAGCCTTAAATATAAAATGAAATGAAATGAAATGAAATGAAAGGCGTTTCAAAAAATTGATGTCGGCTGTCAGTTTTTTGAATTACCAAACAAAATTTTCGAGTAAGTAGATTAAAATCAATGTTTTTTCCTATTAATAATTATTTCCTTTACTTTCAGAGTATCCTACTGCACATTCAGTGCATCCCAGAAGAATTCGGCTACATTTATAAGGTATGGTTTGTTTGTTGGTTTATCGACTACAAACATACAACCGACAAACAAACAAAAGTCTTACTATATTAGTATAGATATAGTCTTAAAATCTATAGTTTTATTGCAATCTTTTTCATAATAAATAACGGTATAGGTAGTGTGTCACTTCCCAAACTTTCCACACATGACATGAAATCTTATTCTTTTTATTTATACACGGACACACGGAGTGTTTTGATCTTTAAAATAAGGATCGTACCTTCATTTACGCGTAGGATAGTTATTGTCATCCATTTTTTTACTTGCGACATATAGAATATTTGGCAAGTTTCGTATTCGTAAAAAGAAAAGTTGAGATGTTGATCAAATATGACATAACGAAGATGAAGAAATCCATTAAAAAGGGTCCTGCGATTCCTTCCGTCTGTCTGTAAACGCGCCTACAGATTTAACAACTGGTCTCATTGACTTCCAACTTGCAAACTAGGGGTGTGAGGGAATTCACGTGGGTTTTTTTTTTTTTTAAGATCAAAATTTAGGGTAGCGTTAGCAACCATACAATTTTTTAGCCCAAAAATTAAAAGTTTCAACTTTCTCAAAAACGGCTCCTACGATTTTTCGTTAGACTTCCTCGAAAGTTTTTTTTTCGAAACACTGATGTTTTTATGTAAAAAACAACATGTTTGTATTGCCTGTACCTGTACCTTTTATAGAACCGTTGTTTTGTTATAAAATTTTATCGAAAAATAAATAATACCCAAATAATATTTAGTTTTCAAAAAAAAATTCAAAAATGTTTTTGTATTTTAAAAAATATTTTTAAACATTGATTTGGGACTTCTTGCCATAACAAAAGTTAAATACCTACTGATTATGAATTGTCCAAAATCAAAGAAAACTAAACTTTTCCAAAACGTTATAAGAACTTAGATATATTTGGACAAAAAATCAAGCCAATCAGTTATCAAGAAGTTACAATTTACGATGCGACTAGTTTGGTGGTTGATACAAGAAGTGCATACGTCACTCACCTGCATTAGCATTGCACTTGTTGCTGAACAACGGAAGATTTTTTGTCGGCAAGATCAATAGAAAAAAAAATTCAATGGCTTATCTATGCACATTGAAGGTAAGCTTACCAAAACACATAGCAGAGCAGGTATCAATATCAATGCGAATGCAGCGGATTAGTGGCTTATGACAAAAAAAAATACATCTTGATAGGGTGTTCTTGCGAATACCAACAAATTAATTAACAAAATTAACAAAATAGAAAATAAATTATTTAAATGTTATATGAATTTAAATTAAATTAAATGTACTTACAAAAATAAACTGAAATTACGTTTTGTCAATACCTACACAAAAAAACCTTTCAATTGATATAATCATGTCGTTATTGGTTCCAAGGTCAAGATGAAAACAAGAGATCACTTATTGCTTGTGAATGACTTTATTGTGCAATAACTTTTCCCACACAGCGATTTGGGACCTATCTACTGCCATTGTAAAAGTTGAAGCAGACAAAAAAACCTTTCCATTGATATAATTATATCATGTCGTTATTGGTTCCTAGGCCAGCTTCCGTACATTTTTGCCGGTTTTCCTTTTTATTTATGAATTTTAATTACCTACATTCTTTTTATTTTTTAATGTTTTTTATGAGTTATAATTTGGAATAGAGGAGCAAGTTCTTACGACCCAGTCGTGCACATATTTTTTCTATGAAATAACCAGCGCAGCAACTGCCGATTCATTTTCACACATCCTCACACTTCAAAAAAACAACATGAAATGATGTTCCTCTTAGCCAATGTGTTCGCCGTGCAGTGATTTTACATTATTCACTGCATGTTCGACGTTTAGGGCTACCTTTAGAGTTAAACTTTTGTGATCAATAATTTAAAAAATAATTTTTCCAAACTCAAACCCAATGAAAAAAAAGCTCTAAGTATACTAGGTCCGTATCCAACATTCTGTGCTGAGGCTGACAGAGCATAATTTACCGTTTAAAAAAAAAATCGAAATGGTACCAACAACCAACGCCTGCTGCGATTTTAGTCGTTATAACCGATATTGAATTTCAAAATGAGGGAAAGGTCGCTTTAAGCGATGTCGTCATAAACGATCCGTATTCAATGGGATTATGTACCTATAATGGAACTCTTAGAATACTTTAAAATTTAATTAAACTACATACTTCAGCAATTCCTTACCGCTCTGTCAAATCAGGGTGAGAGTTGAAATGCTGTGTCTTAACAGCACACCAGGATCTTTCAGCTATTTATAACCGCTATAACAGAATTAAAGGCTATTCCTTATGTCATTAAGAAACTATAGATAATAGCAGTACTTATAAGAATTCCACTTCAAGCCATGTTTTTTGTAGATGCGTCTGTCTCTAAAGTTAAAACCAGTTTATTTTTGTTAAACGGTACTTTATAAGTGACGCCTGAAATAATTTTATTTGAAACGTGCTCCATTTCTAACTTTAGTGACAATTCATAGAAAGTTTCCAATTAAAAGGTGATCATTAAAATAGCAGTGCTTTTTTGAATTAATTTAAAAAGAGTGTAAAATTTATTAATATTTATTTTTATCAGGTATGTAAATGTCTATGTTTATCTTAAGATTATTATTACACTAAAATTATTATTTAAAATTCTAACGGAATTAGTAAAATGGGTAGAGGAAAGCATTGCTCGGAAGAAGAAAGGAATTTAATCAAAAAATTAAGATCAGAGGGGTGCTCCTATCAAAAAATTCAAAATTTGTTGAGCTGTTCAGCTAAAATGATAAATAATGCTCTGAAATGGAAGAAAAAGCCCGAAACACGCGGTCCAAAACGAAAGACGGGGGAGCGAACAGACCGCAAAATAGTTCAGATGGTTAAAAAGTGCCCTGAAATGAGCTCTTTTAAAATAAAAGAGGAGCTCCAACTTTCAATAAGCGCTGTAACGATAAGAAGGCGTTTGTTAGAAGCCAAATTGCCAGCCAGAAGTCCCCGCAAAGTACCACTGTTGACCGAAAAACACCTCAAAAAAAGATTGCAGTTTGCTAAAGAGCACCAACATTGGCCGAGCGAGAAGTGGAGGAATATTTTATGGAGCGATGAATCCAAAATAGTCCTTTTCGGGTCGAAGGGACGTCGAGAATATGTCAGAAGACCTCCAAATTCAGCAAACGACCCGAGGTACACAACAAAGATCGTAAAGCATGGAGGTGCTAAATTAATGATTTGGGCATGCTTTTCCTACCACGGTGTTGGGCCCATATATCCCATCCAAGGAATTATGAATGCCAAAGAATATGTCAAAATTTTGGATGAGATAATGTTGCCATATGCAGAGGAGGAAATGCCACTACTTTGGGTCTACCAACAGGATAACGACCCAAAGCACACCTCGAAATTGGCAAGGTCGTGGTTCGATTCAAAAAAAGTGTCCGTTATGGAGTGGCCTCCACAATCTCCGGACTTAAACCCGATTGAGAACTTGTGGGGGGATGTAAAGAATGCTGTCCGCGAGGCGAATCCCAAAAATGCCAAGGAATTGTGGGCAGTTGTGAAGGAGTCGTGGAATGCTATACCCTCAAAGAGGTGCCAAACGTTGGTTGACTCCATGCCAAGGAGATGCCTTGCGGTTATTAAAAATAAAGGTTTTGCTACCAAGTATTAATTGTAAGCATTAATTTTTAATATATTTTCTTTGTGATTTTTCAAGGTTTTAAACATTTTTCCTTACAGAAATTATGCAATGGTTAGCACTGCTATTTTCGTGAACAAGGTGGAAAATTATGATTTGAAATTGTACCGTTAAAATGAATTATTATTTTTTGTTTACTACATTTTAATATACAGGGTAATTCACGAGCGTTGTGCCAAAAAGCTAAAGCGTGTAGGTTGAGTTGGTACAAGAAAAAAATCGTATGGGAGGGGGGGTCTATTCTCCCCCGTTTAGCCGGGAGGGGCAATTTTCTGGAAAATTGACTTATTTTGTTAAAAAAAATATTAAAAATCAACGACTTCGTTTACAACACCGTGCTATACCTTTCTGAAAAGCCAAAAACTTCTTCTTTCACTTTGTTTTTAAATTAAATTGTTTTAACGAATAGTTTAAAAAAAATAAATTTTCAAACTCAAAATTTTCAAAAAAAAAGCCAAAAAAAAATTTTTGAACTAATTTTTTTCAAAATTTTATGTAATTAAGTACTAATTTTGTTTTAAAATTTCAATATCTTTGTTAATTTTTAGTTGAAAACAGAAAACCGGATGCAAAAATGTCTTTTCGTTTTTGAGAAATTAAAAAAAAAACAAAACCACTTTTTTCTAAGAAAATCTTTGTTTTTATTTTTACCTATCTGGACTTTTAGTTTAATTTATTAGTTTAATTTACAAATTTAATTTTTTGTAATTGGAGTTTTATGAGGACTCAATAAAGTAGAAAAGTATTGGATTTTCAAAGGATTAACCATTTTATTCATTGATAACGTCTGAAAACTGACCTGCAATTCTTTCTTACTATACCTGGGGCCGCGGCCACTCGCCGGCGAAGGGTTCTACCTGCTGGGGGCTTAAGATAATCACACCGCAATTTTTCTTGAATGAAAAAACAATTAACAACCTAAAGGTTAATAAAAGGCATCGCATATTTACTTAACAACCATTTACAATTAAAATATTAATTCATCAACACATAACAATAACAAACTCATATGTTCGAGAAGAGTTAGCGGACAGGAACTTCTGCTACGGTTTAACTTGTTGTCGACATCGGGAAGCCGAAAGACTCTACGCTGAAAGAAATCCCAATAGATGGCGCCCAAGTCGTAGCATGTTTTCAAGAATCCGCCGACGAGAGCACGGAGAGCTAGAAGTGAAAGGTCAATGGCAGACGTTTTCAATGAACAAAATGATTAATCCAGGGAAAATCCAATACTTTTCTACTTAATTGAGTCCTCATAAAACTCCAATTACAAAAAATTAAATTTATAAATTAAACTAGTAAATTATACTAAAAGTCCAGATAGGTAAAAATAAAAACAAAGATTTTCTTAGAAAAAAGTGGTTTTGGTTTTTTTTTAATTTCTCAAAAACTAAAAGACATTTTTGCATCCGGTTTTCTGTTTTTGACTAAAAATTAACAAAGACATTGAAAGTTTAAAACAAAATTAGTACTTAATTACATAAAATTTTGAAAAAAATTAGTTCAAAAATTTTTTTTTGGCTTTTTTTTTGAAAATTTTGAGTTTGAAAATTTATTTTTTTTAAACTATTCGTTAAAACAATTTAATTTAAAAACAAAGTGAAAGAAGAAGTTTTTAGCTTTTCAGAAAGGTATAGCACGGTGTTGTAAACTAAGCCGTTGATTTTTAATATATTTTTTTACAAAATAAGTCAATTTTTCAGAAAATTGCCCCTCCCGGCTAAACGGGGGGGAATAGAACCCCCCCTCCCATACGATTTTTTTCTTGTCTCAACTCAACCTACACGCTCTAGCTTTTTGGCACAACGCTCGTGAATCACCCTGTATAATCAATGAAGTACTTTAAGATTTTATGTATTGTTTCAAAAAATAAATTTTAAATTTGAAAATATTTACTGATTTGTGTTTTTTTTATTGCACTGCTATTATTATGAACGCAACTGTAGGAAATACAGCTGGAATAAAAGTAATAGTAAACTTGAACCATATTTTTATGGTGCAGTGCATTAACGTCCATGGAATTAACGCCCGCGGGTGTTAATTCCAATAAC
The DNA here is from genome assembly GCA_943590905.1 of Sphaerophoria taeniata. NCBI lineage: Eukaryota > Metazoa > Arthropoda > Insecta > Diptera > Syrphidae > Sphaerophoria > Sphaerophoria taeniata. The sequence continues at coordinate 149,148,460 of OX016540.1, read as the reverse complement.
AAAAGGAATTTACCCCCGCGGGTGTTAATTCCTTTTTTGATTTGGAATTAACACCCGCGGGGGTTAATTCCTTTTTTTGGTGGGCTTTAATTCCAATTTGAATTGGAAATAAAACCCACACGTGAAACAAATGGTGACGTGAAATAACGTCTGACGAAATAAAGGCTTATTTCAATTTCTTTTGGGAATTAGACCCTTACAAGGGTTGTCCACTGCAACCTAGAAATAATGCCCGTGGGGCCTTATTTTGTTTTTTCGGTTTTGATTAGAAACTTGGCGCAGGGAAACTCGTCTCGAAGTCAGAAGTCCCGAAAATGGTTTTCGGAACTTCTGAGCCACTCTGAAGACTCAAAAGTTCCGAAATAGTTTTAGGGATTATTAACCCACTTTGGCCAGTCAGTAGTCCCAATTAAATTTTACTTTTAATGGGACAAAAGTCCCAAATGAAAAAAAGTGAAACAACGAACGTTCATGCTAAACAAATAAACAAAAAACTTAAATTCTTGAATGTATGTATTGTTTAAGAACACATTGAAATAAATAGGACCACGTTTCTTTTTGTCGACAAAATTGTCAGAGCTGTTTAGGTTTCCTTTTATTTGGAAAAGTAGTGGTTTAACATTTTTGCAAGCATTTCAATGATTCATTTTCAACATCATTTCGACTGGGGTTGAAGCCGATACAAAAATTTCAAGATCGATTTGATTTGATCGCGAGCGTAGCGCTTGTGTCCATCCATCTTTCAATGTAAATGAAATAGCTTGGTTATTTTAGGTGACAGATAGATACAATAAGATGAAATTGGCTTCAAGTATAGTGTGCTTGTAGAATGCCATATCCTCACCGAACTTTGACATCCCAAAGATTTATTCGGTTTTTGAATAAAAAAAAAAAAATTTAATTCACAAACCGAATAAGTCTTGAATGACCAAAAGTATAATCGTACGAAGTTAGAAATGTAAAATTTGTAAACTTCATTTGTGATGTTTAATTTGTTTCTAATCACGTGGCCAAGGTGTCTAGGATGATAGCGCAAGTGTTCACATCCGAGGTTGAAAAGATCTCTTCCAAAAGAAAATAACACTCGCGGGTGTTAGTGCCAATTTCAAATGGCATTAACACCCGCGGTCGTTAGTTCTTTTTTATGGTGGGCCTTATTGCCAATTCAAAAAGGATTTAACACCCGCGGGGGTTAATTCCTTTTGTTTTTGGAATTAACACCCGCGGGCGTTAATTCCATGGGCGTTAATGCACTGCACCTATTTTGGTGCAGTGCATTAACGTCCATGGAATTAACGCCCGCGGGTGTTAATTCCAATAACAAAAGGAATTTACCCCCGCGGGTGTTAATTCCTTTTTTGATTTGGAATTAACACCCGCGGGGGTTAATTCCTTTTTTTGGTGGGCTTTAATTCCAATTTGAATTGGAAATAAAACCCACACGTGAAACAAATGGTGACGTGAAATAACGTCTGACGAAATAAAGGCTTATTTCAATTTCTTTTGGGAATTAGACCCTTACAAGGGTTGTCCACTGCAACCTAGAAATAATGCCCGTGGGGCCTTATTTTGTTTTTTCGGTTTTGATTAGAAACTTGGCGCAGGGAAACTCGTCTCGAAGTCAGAAGTCCCGAAAATGGTTTTCGGAACTTCTGAGCCACTCTGAAGACTCAAAAGTTCCGAAATAGTTTTAGGGATTATTAACCCACTTTGGCCAGTCAGTAGTCCCAATTAAATTTTACTTTTTATGGGACAAAAGTCCCAAATGAAAAAAAGTGAAACAACGAACGTTCATGCTAAACAAATAAACAAAAAACTTAAATTCTTGAATGTATGTATTGTTTAAGAACACATTGAAATAAATAGGACCACGTTTCTTTTTGTCGACAAAATTGTCAGAGCTGTTTAGGTTTCCTTTTATTTGGAAAAGTAGTGGTTTAACATTTTTGCAAGCATTTCAATGATTCATTTTCAACATCATTTCGACTGGGGTTGAAGCCGATACAAAAATTTCAAGATCGATTTGATTTGATCGCGAGCGTAGCGCTTGTGTCCATCCATCTTTCAATGTAAATGAAATAGCTTGGTTATTTTAGGTGACAGATAGATACAATAAGATGAAATTGGCTTCAAGTATAGTGTGCTTGTAGAATGCCATATCCTCACCGAACTTTGACATCCCAAAGATTTATTCAGTTTTTGAATAAAAAAAAAAAAATTTAATTCACAAACCGAATAAGTCTTGAATGACCAAAAGTATAATCGTACGAAGTTAGAAATGTAAAATTTGTAAACTTCATTTGTGATGTTTAATTTGTTTCTAATCACGTGGCCAAGGTGTCTAGGATGATAGCGCAAGTGTTCACATCCGAGGTTGAAAAGATCTCTTCCAAAAGAAAATAACACTCGCGGGTGTTAGTGCCAATTTCAAATGGCATTAACACCCGCGGTCGTTAGTTCTTTTTTATGGTGGGCCTTATTGCCAATTCAAAAAGGATTTAACACCCGCGGGGGTTAATTCCTTTTGTTTTTGGAATTAACACCCGCGGGCGTTAATTCCATGGGCGTTAATGCACTGCACCTATTTTGGTGCAGTGCATTAACGTCCATGGAATTAACGCCCGCGGGTGTTAATTCCAATAACAAAAGGAATTTACCCCCGCGGGTGTTAATTCCTTTTTTGATTTGGAATTAACACCCGCGGGGGTTAATTCCTTTTTTTGGTGGGCTTTAATTCCAATTTGAATTGGAAATAAAACCCACACGTGAAACAAATGGTGACGTGAAATAACGTCTGACGAAATAAAGGCTTATTTCAATTTCTTTTGGGAATTAGACCCTTACAAGTGTTGTCCACTGCAACCTAGAAATAATGCCCGTGGGGCCTTATTTTGTTTTTTCGGTTTTGATTAGAAACTTGGCGCAGGGAAACTCGTCTCGAAGTCAGAAGTCCCGAAAATGGTTTTCGGAACTTCTGAGCCACTCTGAAGACTCAAAAGTTCCGAAATAGTTTTAGGGATTATTAACCCACTTTGGCCAGTCAGTAGTCCCAATTAAATTTTACTTTTTATGGGACAAAAGTCCCAAATGAAAAAAAGTGAAACAACGAACGTTCATGCTAAACAAATAAACAAAAAACTTAAATTCTTGAATGTATGTATTGTTTAAGAACACATTGAAATAAATAGGACCACGTTTCTTTTTGTCGACAAAATTGTCAGAGCTGTTTAGGTTTCCTTTTATTTGGAAAAGTAGTGGTTTAACATTTTTGCAAGCATTTCAATGATTCATTTTCAACATCATTTCGACTGGGGTTGAAGCCGATACAAAAATTTCAAGATCGATTTGATTTGATCGCGAGCGTAGCGCTTGTGTCCATCCATCTTTCAATGTAAATGAAATAGCTTGGTTATTTTAGGTGACAGATAGATACAATAAGATGAAATTGGCTTCAAGTATAGTGTGCTTGTAGAATGCCATATCCTCACCGAACTTTGACATCCCAAAGATTTATTCGGTTTTTGAATAAAAAAAAAAAAATTTAATTCACAAACCGAATAAGTCTTGAATGACCAAAAGTATAATCGTACGAAGTTAGAAATGTAAAATTTGTAAACTTCATTTGTGATGTTTAATTTGTTTCTAATCACGTGGCCAAGGTGTCTAGGATGATAGCGCAAGTGTTCACATCCGAGGTTGAAAAGATCTCTTCCAAAAGAAAATAACACTCGCGGGTGTTAGTGCCAATTTCAAATGGCATTAACACCCGCGGTCGTTAGTTCTTTTTTATGGTGGGCCTTATTGCCAATTCAAAAAGGATTTAACACCCGCGGGGGTTAATTCCTTTTGTTTTTGGAATTAACACCCGCGGGCGTTAATTCCATGGGCGTTAATGCACTGCACCTATTTTGGTGCAGTGCATTAACGTCCATGGAATTAACGCCCGCGGGTGTTAATTCCAATAACAAAAGGAATTTACCCCCGCGGGTGTTAATTCCTTTTTTGATTTGGAATTAACACCCGCGGGGGTTAATTCCTTTTTTTGGTGGGCTTTAATTCCAATTTGAATTGGAAATAAAACCCACACGTGAAACAAATGGTGACGTGAAATAACGTCTGACGAAATAAAGGCTTATTTCAATTTCTTTTGGGAATTAGACCCTTACAAGGGTTGTCCACTGCAACCTAGAAATAATGCCCGTGGGGCCTTATTTTGTTTTTTCGGTTTTGATTAGAAACTTGGCGCAGGGAAACTCGTCTCGAAGTCAGAAGTCCCGAAAATGGTTTTCGGAACTTCTGAGCCACTCTGAAGACTCAAAAGTTCCGAAATAGTTTTAGGGATTATTAACCCACTTTGGCCAGTCAGTAGTCCCAATTAAATTTTACTTTTAATGGGACAAAAGTCCCAAATGAAAAAAAGTGAAACAACGAACGTTCATGCTAAACAAATAAACAAAAAACTTAAATTCTTGAATGTATGTATTGTTTAAGAACACATTGAAATAAATAGGACCACGTTTCTTTTTGTCGACAAAATTGTCAGAGCTGTTTAGGTTTCCTTTTATTTGGAAAAGTAGTGGTTTAACATTTTTGCAAGCATTTCAATGATTCATTTTCAACATCATTTCGACTGGGGTTGAAGCCGATACAAAAATTTCAAGATCGATTTGATTTGATCGCGAGCGTAGCGCTTGTGTCCATCCATCTTTCAATGTAAATGAAATAGCTTGGTTATTTTAGGTGACAGATAGATACAATAAGATGAAATTGGCTTCAAGTATAGTGTGCTTGTAGAATGCCATATCCTCACCGAACTTTGACATCCCAAAGATTTATTCGGTTTTTGAATAAAAAAAAAAAATTTAATTCACAAACCGAATAAGTCTTGAATGACCAAAAGTATAATCGTACGAAGTTAGAAATGTAAAATTTGTAAACTTCATTTGTGATGTTTAATTTGTTTCTAATCACGTGGCCAAGGTGTCTAGGATGATAGCGCAAGTGTTCACATCCGAGGTTGAAAAGATCTCTTCCAAAAGAAAATAACACTCGCGGGTGTTAGTGCCAATTTCAAATGGCATTAACACCCGCGGTCGTTAGTTCTTTTTTATGGTGGGCCTTATTGCCAATTCAAAAAGGATTTAACACCCGCGGGGGTTAATTCCTTTTGTTTTTGGAATTAACACCCGCGGGCGTTAATTCCATGGGCGTTAATGCACTGCACCTATTTTGGTGCAGTGCATTAACGTCCATGGAATTAACGCCCGCGGGTGTTAATTCCAATAACAAAAGGAATTTACCCCCGCGGGTGTTAATTCCTTTTTTGATTTGGAATTAACACCCGCGGGGGTTAATTCCTTTTTTTGGTGGGCTTTAATTCCAATTTGAATTGGAAATAAAACCCACACGTGAAACAAATGGTGACGTGAAATAACGTCTGACGAAATAAAGGCTTATTTCAATTTCTTTTGGGAATTAGACCCTTACAAGTGTTGTCCACTGCAACCTAGAAATAATGCCCGTGGGGCCTTATTTTGTTTTTTCGGTTTTGATTAGAAACTTGGCGCAGGGAAACTCGTCTCGAAGTCAGAAGTCCCGAAAATGGTTTTCGGAACTTCTGAGCCACTCTGAAGACTCAAAAGTTCCGAAATAGTTTTAGGGATTATTAACCCACTTTGGCCAGTCAGTAGTCCCAATTAAATTTTACTTTTTATGGGACAAAAGTCCCAAATGAAAAAAAGTGAAACAACGAACGTTCATGCTAAACAAATAAACAAAAAACTTAAATTCTTGAATGTATGTATTGTTTAAGAACACATTGAAATAAATAGGACCACGTTTCTTTTTGTCGACAAAATTGTCAGAGCTGTTTAGGTTTCCTTTTATTTGGAAAAGTAGTGGTTTAACATTTTTGCAAGCATTTCAATGATTCATTTTCAACATCATTTCGACTGGGGTTGAAGCCGATACAAAAATTTCAAGATCGATTTGATTTGATCGCGAGCGTAGCGCTTGTGTCCATCCATCTTTCAATGTAAATGAAATAGCTTGGTTATTTTAGGTGACAGATAGATACAATAAGATGAAATTGGCTTCAAGTATAGTGTGCTTGTAGAATGCCATATCCTCACCGAACTTTGACATCCCAAAGATTTATTCGGTTTTTGAATAAAAAAAAAAAAATTTAATTCACAAACCGAATAAGTCTTGAATGACCAAAAGTATAATCGTACGAAGTTAGAAATGTAAAATTTGTAAACTTCATTTGTGATGTTTAATTTGTTTCTAATCACGTGGCCAAGGTGTCTAGGATGATAGCGCAAGTGTTCACATCCGAGGTTGAAAAGATCTCTTCCAAAAGAAAATAACACTCGCGGGTGTTAGTGCCAATTTCAAATGGCATTAACACCCGCGGTCGTTAGTTCTTTTTTATGGTGGGCCTTATTGCCAATTCAAAAAGGATTTAACACCCGCGGGGGTTAATTCCTTTTGTTTTTGGAATTAACACCCGCGGGCGTTAATTCCATGGGCGTTAATGCACTGCACCTATTTTGGTGCAGTGCATTAACGTCCATGGAATTAACGCCCGCGGGTGTTAATTCCAATAACAAAAGGAATTTACCCCCGCGGGTGTTAATTCCTTTTTTGATTTGGAATTAACACCCGCGGGGGTTAATTCCTTTTTTTGGTGGGCTTTAATTCCAATTTGAATTGGAAATAAAACCCACACGTGAAACAAATGGTGACGTGAAATAACGTCTGACGAAATAAAGGCTTATTTCAATTTCTTTTGGGAATTAGACCCTTACAAGGGTTGTCCACTGCAACCTAGAAATAATGCCCGTGGGGCCTTATTTTGTTTTTTCGGTTTTGATTAGAAACTTGGCGCAGGGAAACTCGTCTCGAAGTCAGAAGTCCCGAAAATGGTTTTCGGAACTTCTGAGCCACTCTGAAGACTCAAAAGTTCCGAAATAGTTTTAGGGATTATTAACCCACTTTGGCCAGTCAGTAGTCCCAATTAAATTTTACTTTTAATGGGACAAAAGTCCCAAATGAAAAAAAGTGAAACAACGAACGTTCATGCTAAACAAATAAACAAAAAACTTAAATTCTTGAATGTATGTATTGTTTAAGAACACATTGAAATAAATAGGACCACGTTTCTTTTTGTCGACAAAATTGTCAGAGCTGTTTAGGTTTCCTTTTATTTGGAAAAGTAGTGGTTTAACATTTTTGCAAGCATTTCAATGATTCATTTTCAACATCATTTCGACTGGGGTTGAAGCCGATACAAAAATTTCAAGATCGATTTGATTTGATCGCGAGCGTAGCGCTTGTGTCCATCCATCTTTCAATGTAAATGAAATAGCTTGGTTATTTTAGGTGACAGATAGATACAATAAGATGAAATTGGCTTCAAGTATAGTGTGCTTGTAGAATGCCATATCCTCACCGAACTTTGACATCCCAAAGATTTATTCGGTTTTTGAATAAAAAAAAAAAATTTAATTCACAAACCGAATAAGTCTTGAATGACCAAAAGTATAATCGTACGAAGTTAGAAATGTAAAATTTGTAAACTTCATTTGTGATGTTTAATTTGTTTCTAATCACGTGGCCAAGGTGTCTAGGATGATAGCGCAAGTGTTCACATCCGAGGTTGAAAAGATCTCTTCCAAAAGAAAATAACACTCGCGGGTGTTAGTGCCAATTTCAAATGGCATTAACACCCGCGGTCGTTAGTTCTTTTTTATGGTGGGCCTTATTGCCAATTCAAAAAGGATTTAACACCCGCGGGGGTTAATTCCTTTTGTTTTTGGAATTAACACCCGCGGGCGTTAATTCCATGGGCGTTAATGCATTGCACCTATTTTGGTGCAGTGCATTAACGTCCATGGAATTAACGCCCGCGGGTGTTAATTCCAATAACAAAAGGAATTTACCCCCGCGGGTGTTAATTCCTTTTTTGATTTGGAATTAACACCCGCGGGGGTTAATTCCTTTTTTTGGTGGGCTTTAATTCCAATTTGAATTGGAAATAAAACCCACACGTGAAACAAATGGTGACGTGAAATAACGTCTGACGAAATAAAGGCTTATTTCAATTTCTTTTGGGAATTAGACCCTTACAAGGGTTGTCCACTGCAACCTAGAAATAATGCCCGTGGGGCCTTATTTTGTTTTTTCGGTTTTGATTAGAAACTTGGCGCAGGGAAACTCGTCTCGAAGTCAGAAGTCCCGAAAATGGTTTTCGGAACTTCTGAGCCACTCTGAAGACTCAAAAGTTCCGAAATAGTTTTAGGGATTATTAACCCACTTTGGCCAGTCAGTAGTCCCAATTAAATTTTACTTTTAATGGGACAAAAGTCCCAAATGAAAAAAAGTGAAACAACGAACGTTCATGCTAAACAAATAAACAAAAAACTTAAATTCTTGAATGTATGTATTGTTTAAGAACACATTGAAATAAATAGGACCACGTTTCTTTTTGTCGACAAAATTGTCAGAGCTGTTTAGGTTTCCTTTTATTTGGAAAAGTAGTGGTTTAACATTTTTGCAAGCATTTCAATGATTCATTTTCAACATCATTTCGACTGGGGTTGAAGTCGATACAAAAATTTCAAGATCGATTTGATTTGATCGCGAGCGTAGCGCTTGTGTCCATCCATCTTTCAATGTAAATGAAATAGCTTGGTTATTTTAGGTGACAGATAGATACAATAAGATGAAATTGGCTTCAAGTATAGTGTGCTTGTAGAATGCCATATCCTCACCGAACTTTGACATCCCAAAGATTTATTCGGTTTTTGAATAAAAAAAAAAAAATTTAATTCACAAACCGAATAAGTCTTGAATGACCAAAAGTATAATCGTACGAAGTTAGAAATGTAAAATTTGTAAACTTCATTTGTGATGTTTAATTTGTTTCTAATCACGTGGCCAAGGTGTCTAGGATGATAGCGCAAGTGTTCACATCCGAGGTTGAAAAGATCTCTTCCAAAAGAAAATAACACTCGCGGGTGTTAGTGCCAATTTCAAATGGCATTAACACCCGCGGTCGTTAGTTCTTTTTTATGGTGGGCCTTATTGCCAATTCAAAAAGGATTTAACACCCGCGGGGGTTAATTCCTTTTGTTTTTGGAATTAACACCCGCGGGCGTTAATTCCATGGGCGTTAATGCACTGCACCTATTTTGGTGCAGTGCATTAACGTCCATGGAATTAACGCCCGCGGGTGTTAATTCCAATAACAAAAGGAATTTACCCCCGCGGGTGTTAATTCCTTTTTTGATTTGGAATTAACACCCGCGGGGGTTAATTCCTTTTTTTGGTGGGCTTTAATTCCAATTTGAATTGGAAATAAAACCCACACGTGAAACAAATGGTGACGTGAAATAACGTCTGACGAAATAAAGGCTTATTTCAATTTCTTTTGGGAATTAGACCCTTACAAGGGTTGTCCACTGCAACCTAGAAATAATGCCCGTGGGGCCTTATTTTGTTTTTTCGGTTTTGATTAGAAACTTGGCGCAGGGAAACTCGTCTCGAAGTCAGAAGTCCCGAAAATGGTTTTCGGAACTTCTGAGCCACTCTGAAGACTCAAAAGTTCCGAAATAGTTTTAGGGATTATTAACCCACTTTGGCCAGTCAGTAGTCCCAATTAAATTTTACTTTTTATGGGACAAAAGTCCCAAATGAAAAAAGTGAAACAACGAACGTTCATGCTAAACAAATAAACAAAAAACTTAAATTCTTGAATGTATGTATTGTTTAAGAACACATTGAAATAAATAGGACCACGTTTCTTTTTGTCGACAAAATTGTCAGAGCTGTTTAGGTTTCCTTTTATTTGGAAAAGTAGTGGTTTAACATTTTTGCAAGCATTTCAATGATTCATTTTCAACATCATTTCGACTGGGGTTGAAGCCGATACAAAAATTTCAAGATCGATTTGATTTGATCGCGAGCGTAGCACTTGTGTCCATCCATCTTTCAATGTAAATGAAATAGCTTGGTTATTTTAGGTGACAGATAGATACAATAAGATGAAATTGGCTTCAAGTATAGTGTGCTTGTAGAATGCCATATCCTCACCGAACTTTGACATCCCAAAGATTTATTCGGTTTTTGAATAAAAAAAAAAAATTTAATTCACAAACCGAATAAGTCTTGAATGACCAAAAGTATAATCGTACGAAGTTAGAAATGTAAAATTTGTAAACTTCATTTGTGATGTTTAATTTGTTTCTAATCACGTGGCCAAGGTGTCTAGGATGATAGCGCAAGTGTTCACATCCGAGGTTGAAAAGATCTCTTCCAAAAGAAAATAACACTCGCGGGTGTTAGTGCCAATTTCAAATGGCATTAACACCCGCGGTCGTTATTTCTTTTTTATGGTGGGCCTTATTGCCAATTCAAAAAGGATTTAACACCCGCGGGGGTTAATTCCTTTTGTTTTTGGAATTAACACCCGCGGGCGTTAATTCCATGGGCGTTAATGCACTGCACCTATTTTGGTGCAGTGCATTAACGTCCATGGAATTAACGCCCGCGGGTGTTAATTCCAATAACAAAAGGAATTTACCCCCGCGGGTGTTAATTCCTTTTTTGATTTGGAATTAACACCCGCGGGGGTTAATTCCTTTTTTTGGTGGGCTTTAATTCCAATTTGAATTGGAAATAAAACCCACACGTGAAACAAATGGTGACGTGAAATAACGTCTGACGAAATAAAGGCTTATTTCAATTTCTTTTGGGAATTAGACCCTTACAAGGGTTGTCCACTGCAACCTAGAAATAATGCCCGTGGGGCCTTATTTTGTTTTTTCGGTTTTGATTAGAAACTTGGCGCAGGGAAACTCGTCTCGAAGTCAGAAGTCCCGAAAATGGTTTTCGGAACTTCTGAGCCACTCTGAAGACTCAAAAGTTCCGAAATAGTTTTAGGGATTATTAACCCACTTTGGCCAGTCAGTAGTCCCAATTAAATTTTACTTTTTATGGGACAAAAGTCCCAAATGAAAAAAAGTGAAACAACGAACGTTCATGCTAAACAAATAAACAAAAAACTTAAATTCTTGAATGTATGTATTGTTTAAGAACACATTGAAATAAATAGGACCACGTTTCTTTTTGTCGACAAAATTGTCAGAGCTGTTTAGGTTTCCTTTTATTTGGAAAAGTAGTGGTTTAACATTTTTGCAAGCATTTCAATGATTCATTTTCAACATCATTTCGACTGGGGTTGAAGCCGATACAAAAATTTCAAGATCGATTTGATTTGATCGCGAGCGTAGCGCTTGTGTCCATCCATCTTTCAATGTAAATGAAATAGCTTGGTTATTTTAGGTGACAGATAGATACAATAAGATGAAATTGGCTTCAAGTATAGTGTGCTTGTAGAATGCCATATCCTCACCGAACTTTGACATCCCAAAGATTTATTCGGTTTTTGAATAAAAAAAAAAAAAATTTAATTCACAAACCGAATAAGTCTTGAATGACCAAAAGTATAATCGTACGAAGTTAGAAATGTAAAATTTGTAAACTTCATTTGTGATGTTTAATTTGTTTCTAATCACGTGGCCAAGGTGTCTAGGATGATAGCGCAAGTGTTCACATCCGAGGTTGAAAAGATCTCTTCCAAAAGAAAATAACACTCGCGGGTGTTAGTGCCAATTTCAAATGGCATTAACACCCGCGGTCGTTAGTTCTTTTTTATGGTGGGCCTTATTGCCAATTCAAAAAGGATTTAACACCCGCGGGGGTTAATTCCTTTTGTTTTTGGAATTAACACCCGCGGGCGTTAATTCCATGGGCGTTAATGCACTGCACAAAAGGAATTTACCCCCGCGGGTGTTAATTCCTTTTTTGATTTGGAATTAACACCCGCGGGGGTTAATTCCTTTTTTTGGTGGGCTTTAATTCCAATTTGAATTGGAAATAAAACCCACACGTGAAACAAATGGTGACGTGAAATAACGTCTGACGAAATAAAGGCTTATTTCAATTTCTTTTGGGAATTAGACCCTTACAAGGGTTGTCCACTGCAACCTAGAAATAATGCCCGTGGGGCCTTATTTTGTTTTTTCGGTTTTGATTAGAAACTTGGCGCAGGGAAACTCGTCTCGAAGTCAGAAGTCCCGAAAATGGTTTTCGGAACTTCTGAGCCACTCTGAAGACTCAAAAGTTCCGAAATAGTTTTAGGGATTATTAACCCACTTTGGCCAGTCAGTAGTCCCAATTAAATTTTACTTTTAATGGGACAAAAGTCCCAAATGAAAAAAAGTGAAACAACGAACGTTCATGCTAAACAAATAAACAAAAAACTTAAATTCTTGAATGTATGTATTGTTTAAGAACACATTGAAATAAATAGGACCACGTTTCTTTTTGTCGACAAAATTGTCAGAGCTGTTTAGGTTTCCTTTTATTTGGAAAAGTAGTGGTTTAACATTTTTGCAAGCATTTCAATGATTCATTTTCAACATCATTTCGACTGGGGTTGAAGCCGATACAAAAATTTCAAGATCGATTTGATTTGATCGCGAGCGTAGCGCTTGTGTCCATCCATCTTTCAATGTAAATGAAATAGCTTGGTTATTTTAGGTGACAGATAGATACAATAAGATGAAATTGGCTTCAAGTATAGTGTGCTTGTAGAATGCCATATCCTCACCGAACTTTGACATCCCAAAGATTTATTCGGTTTTTGAATAAAAAAAAAAAATTAATTCACAAACCGAATAAGTCTTGAATGACCAAAAGTATAATCGTACGAAGTTAGAAATGTAAAATTTGTAAACTTCATTTGTGATGTTTAATTTGTTTCTAATCACGTGGCCAAGGTGTCTAGGATGATAGCGCAAGTGTTCACATCCGAGGTTGAAAAGATCTCTTCCAAAAGAAAATAACACTCGCGGGTGTTAGTGCCAATTTCAAATGGCATTAACACCCGCGGTCGTTAGTTCTTTTTTATGGTGGGCCTTATTGCCAATTCAAAAAGGATTAAACACCCGCGGGGGTTAATTCCTTTTGTTTTTGGAATTAACACCCGCGGGCGTTAATTCCATGGGCGTTAATGCACTGCACCTATTTTGGTGCAGTGCATTAACGTCCATGGAATTAACGCCCGCGGGTGTTAATTCCAATAACAAAAGGAATTTACCCCCGCGGGTGTTAATTCCTTTTTTGATTTGGAATTAACACCCGCGGGGGTTAATTCCTTTTTTTGGTGGGCTTTAATTCCAATTTGAATTGGAAATAAAACCCACACGTGAAACAAATGGTGACGTGAAATAACGTCTGACGAAATAAAGGCTTATTTCAATTTCTTTTGGGAATTAGACCCTTACAAGGGTTGTCCACTGCAACCTAGAAATAATGCCCGTGGGGCCTTATTTTGTTTTTTCGGTTTTGATTAGAAACTTGGCGCAGGGAAACTCGTCTCGAAGTCAGAAGTCCCGAAAATGGTTTTCGGAACTTCTGAGCCACTCTGAAGACTCAAAAGTTCCGAAATAGTTTTAGGGATTATTAACCCACTTTGGCCAGTCAGTAGTCCCAATTAAATTTTACTTTTTATGGGACAAAAGTCCCAAATGAAAAAAAGTGAAACAACGAACGTTCATGCTAAACAAATAAACAAAAAACTTAAATTCTTGAATGTATGTATTGTTTAAGAACACATTGAAATAAATAGGACCACGTTTCTTTTTGTCGACAAAATTGTCAGAGCTGTTTAGGTTTCCTTTTATTTGGAAAAGTAGTGGTTTAACATTTTTGCAAGCATTTCAATGATTCATTTTCAACATCATTTCGACTGGGGTTGAAGCCGATACAAAAATTTCAAGATCGATTTGATTTGATCGCGAGCGTAGCGCTTGTGTCCATCCATCTTTCAATGTAAATGAAATAGCTTGGTTATTTTAGGTGACAGATAGATACAATAAGATGAAATTGGCTTCAAGTATAGTGTGCTTGTAGAATGCCATATCCTCACCGAACTTTGACATCCCAAAGATTTATTCGGTTTTTGAATAAAAAAAAAAAATTTAATTCACAAACCGAATAAGTCTTGAATGACCAAAAGTATAATCGTACGAAGTTAGAAATGTAAAATTTGTAAACTTCATTTGTGATGTTTAATTTGTTTCTAATCACGTGGCCAAGGTGTCTAGGATGATAGCGCAAGTGTTCACATCCGAGGTTGAAAAGATCTCTTCCAAAAGAAAATAACACTCGCGGGTGTTAGTGCCAATTTCAAATGGCATTAACACCCGCGGTCGTTAGTTCTTTTTTATGGTGGGCCTTATTGCCAATTCAAAAAGGATTTAACACCCGCGGGGGTTAATTCCTTTTTTGATTTGGAATTAACACCCGCGGGGGTTAATTCCTTTTTTTGGTGGGCTTTAATTCCAATTTGAATTGGAAATAAAACCCACACGTGAAACAAATGGTGACGTGAAATAACGTCTGACGAAATAAAGGCTTATTTCAATTTCTTTTGGGAATTAGACCCTTACAAGGGTTGTCCACTGCAACCTAGAAATAATGCCCGTGGGGCTTTATTTTGTTTTTTCGGTTTTGATTAGAAACTTGGCGCAGGGAAACTCGTCTCGAAGTCAGAAGTCCCGAAAATGGTTTTCGGAACTTCTGAGCCACTCTGAAGACTCAAAAGTTCCGAAATAGTTTTAGGGATTATTAACCCACTTTGGCCAGTCAGTAGTCCCAATTAAATTTTACTTTTTATGGGACAAAAGTCCCAAATGAAAAAAAGTGAAACAACGAACGTTCATGCTAAACAAATAAACAAAAAACTTAAATTCTTGAATGTATGTATTGTTTAAGAACACATTGAAATAAATAGGACCACGTTTCTTTTTGTCGACAAAATTGTCAGAGCTGTTTAGGTTTCCTTTTATTTGGAAAAGTAGTGGTTTAACATTTTTGCAAGCATTTCAATGATTCATTTTCAACATCATTTCGACTGGGGTTGAAGCCGATACAAAAATTTCAAGATCGATTTGATTTGATCGCGAGCGTAGCGCTTGTGTCCATCCATCTTTCAATGTAAATGAAATAGCTTGGTTATTTTAGGTGACAGATAGATACAATAAGATGAAATTGGCTTCAAGTATAGTGTGCTTGTAGAATGCCATATCCTCACCGAACTTTGACATCCCAAAGATTTATTCGGTTTTTGAATAAAAAAAAAAAAATTTAATTCACAAACCGAATAAGTCTTGAATGACCAAAAGTATAATCGTACGAAGTTAGAAATGTAAAATTTGTAAACTTCATTTGTGATGTTTAATTTGTTTCTAATCACGTGGCCAAGGTGTCTAGGATGATAGCGCAAGTGTTCACATCCGAGGTTGAAAAGATCTCTTCCAAAAGAAAATAACACTCGCGGGTGTTAGTGCCAATTTCAAATGGCATTAACACCCGCGGTCGTTAGTTCTTTTTTATGGTGGGCCTTATTGCCAATTCAAAAAGGATTTAACACCCGCGGGGGTTAATTCCTTTTGTTTTTGGAATTAACACCCGCGGGCGTTAATTCCATGGGCGTTAATGCACTGCACCTATTTTGGTGCTGTGCATTAACGTCCATGGAATTAACGCCCGCGGGTGTTAATTCCAATAACAAAAGGAATTTACCCCCGCGGGTGTTAATTCCTTTTTTGATTTGGAATTAACACCCGCGGGGGTTAATTCCTTTTTTTGGTGGGCTTTAATTCCAATTTGAATTGGAAATAAAACCCACACGTGAAACAAATGGTGACGTGAAATAACGTCTGACGAAATAAAGGCTTATTTCAATTTCTTTTGGGAATTAGACCCTTACAAGGGTTGTCCACTGCAACCTAGAAATAATGCCCGTGGGGCCTTATTTTGTTTTTTCGGTTTTGATTAGAAACTTGGCGCAGGGAAACTCGTCTCGAAGTCAGAAGTCCCGAAAATGGTTTTCGGAACTTCTGAGCCACTCTGAAGACTCAAAAGTTCCGAAATAGTTTTAGGGATTATTAACCCACTTTGGCCAGTCAGTAGTCCCAATTAAATTTTACTTTTTATGGGACAAAAGTCCCAAATGAAAAAAAGTGAAACAACGAACGTTCATGCTAAACAAATAAACAAAAAACTTAAATTCTTGAATGTATGTATTGTTTAAGAACACATTGAAATAAATAGGACCACGTTTCTTTTTGTCGACAAAATTGTCAGAGCTGTTTAGGTTTCCTTTTATTTGGAAAAGTAGTGGTTTAACATTTTTGCAAGCATTTCAATGATTCATTTTCAACATCATTTCGACTGGGGTTGAAGCCGATACAAAAATTTCAAGATCGATTTGATTTGATCGCGAGCGTAGCGCTTGTGTCCATCCATCTTTCAATGTAAATGAAATAGCTTGGTTATTTTAGGTGACAGATAGATACAATAAGATGAAATTGGCTTCAAGTATAGTGTGCTTGTAGAATGCCATATCCTCACCGAACTTTGACATCCCAAAGATTTATTCGGTTTTTGAATAAAAAAAAAAAAAATTTAATTCACAAACCGAATAAGTCTTGAATGACCAAAAGTATAATCGTACGAAGTTAGAAATGTAAAATTTGTAAACTTCATTTGTGATGTTTAATTTGTTTCTAATCACGTGGCCAAGGTGTCTAGGATGATAGCGCAAGTGTTCACATCCGAGGTTGAAAAGATCTCTTCCAAAAGAAAATAACACTCGCGGGTGTTAGTGCCAATTTCAAATGGCATTAACACCCGCGGTCGTTAGTTCTTTTTTATGGTGGGCCTTATTGCCAATTCAAAAAGGATTTAACACCCGCGGGGGTTAATTCCTTTTGTTTTTGGAATTAACACCCGCGGGCGTTAATTCCATGGGCGTTAATGCACTGCACCTATTTTTATACCTATGAATTACATATATCAAAATTTCAAAAATAAATAAATATGTCGTAAGAGCTTCATTCGTCGCCCCCATACTATTGGAAGGCTCGAGGACGATTCAATTAGCTAATGCTATGAAATCTTTTTCAGGTAATCTATAGGCTTTCCAAATCAAAGCTGTATTTTTTTTTACTTAGAAAATACTTGTCATTTGACATATGCTATCAGTTCTCATAATAGAAATCAAGTTCGATAACACCAAATGTAATTATTTCCCGTGGTATAATTTACCAAAATAAAAAACACAATACCTATAAGACGACCTAGCACCGCAAAACAATATTACCAACTGGTTAAGGACTCTATAGTATTATTTAATGTTTACCTTAATGTCGTTTGTCCTAAGCCTCTACTCAGCTGATCACTTACATATAATAAAATTGAGTCGACTGAAAAGTAATTATAATTATAAATTTATTTTTGTTTAAAAGAAGATTTATGTACCTACAACATTATTTTGTTTGTTTACTATAGCATTACACCTGTTTTTTGCCGTAAATGGAAGTTTTAGGTAGAGGTGGTCACATACAGAACCTTGAAACGTAAGTGTAGGTATTCGCTACAAGCACTTAATATACGAACAAAAAAATAACATGCTCAAGGCATCAAGGCGCAAGCTTAAGAGGAAAGAGAATAAAATTCAATCTTTAGAATCATTGCTTGACGACCTTCAACAAAAAATCTCATCTCAGAAAACTATTCGCAGATCCTGCAGGTATTTTAATAAAGTACTCAAGATTTTTCTATTACAATATTTTTTTAATTAAAAAAAAAGTATTTCCTATGTCTTTATTTAATTATGTTCAGTAGATATTGCACAATCCGGATCGAAAAATTGAATGTGAACCGAGGAGAACGAACCAGTCTTATGCTTAATGTACGGTTTACGGTTTTTACAAAGGTAGATTAGATTGTTTAAGTTATTTTTAAGTTTAATTTTTATGGACCTAATTTTAAGTAGCACGTAAGAAAAAGAAAAATGATAACTAAAACAAATAAGCAATACAAAATATATTATAGTTAATAAGTTGCAGTGGCGTAGATAGGTTTTCGCTATGGGGGGGATGGATCTAGTTCGCTCATTTTTACTTCCGACATCTATACTAATATATAAAGCTGAAGAGTTTGTTTGTTTGTTTGAACGCGCTTATCTCAGAAACTACTGGTTCGTATTGTCTTTTTGAGTTGGATAGTCCATTAATCGAGGAAGACTTTAGGCTACATAACATTAAGCTACGACCAGTGGAAAATGTGGAAAAAACGGCAAGAGAGTATTATTTTTTTGTTTGTTTGAACGCGCTGATCTCAGGAACTGCTAAATCAAATTGAAAAATTCCTTTTGTGTTGAATAGTCCATTGATCGAGGAAGGATTTAAGCTATACAAAGTTACGCTGCGAATAACAAAAGCAAAGCATCAGTGAAAAGTCTTACTAAAACGGGGAAAATAATACATATTTGGAGGCTTCGAGTTAAGAAGAATTTTGACTTAGGGAGAGTCGACTAATATACTATTTTAAAATAACATCGCAACCAAATTCACGCGCATGATGCACAAGTCAAGACGCACCTCTGGCCGGAGCACGAGGGAGAGACGGACGAAGTCGCGAGCAACTGCTAGTATAGAATATATGAAAAGTTTTGGATGTCTGTCTGTCTTTCTGTGAACGCACCTGCAGCATTAACCACTGGTCCGATTGACTTAAAACTTGAAAATTAGAGGTTTGAGCGAATTCGCGTAGGTCTTTTTTTGATTTTTTTTAAAGATTAAAATTTAGGGAAGCCACCACACAATTTTTTTTGGCAAAAATCAAAAGTTTCAATATTCTCAAAAACGATTTTTTTAAACTTCCTCCAAAACGGTACCTCTCATAGAATCGTTTTTTTCTCATAAGATTTTTTCCAAAAACAAAAGCCTTATCAGCGTACTTTTTCTTCTGAAAGTATTTATCAATTGCCCAAATAATATTTTGTTTTCAAACAAATTTAAATTTTTTTTTGTATTTTAAAAACCTTTTCAAAAATTTTATATATAAAAAATTAATGAAAAAAAAACACTCCAAATAACTCGCACAAATAAATCGCAAAATTATGACGAATGATTGTCTTTGTCAATCTGCTTTCTGGTTAAAATGAATTAGTGTGAGTAACCGTTACCGTTAGGATTCGCGTTAACTTCACCACAGTTGTGCGAACATTTGTGTTCGTGTGGATGAGTAAGTTGCGTGTTTGGGGTGGTTTCTTACACCAAATTAACAATGTGACACACGGTGAGAAGAAATCTAAATAATTTTATTTTTTGTGTCGGTGTGGGCTTTTGTGCTATTTGATGGAAAGCTGGTTGGAAGCTCTTTTTCTTGCACGTTTACCTATTATTTATCAATTGGTGAGAGACGTTAAAAAAATACTTTTTAAAAATCTATATAAAAAAGAAATTTAAAATATTAGGTGATTTGCCGAAGTAATAATTTCTTTCAGATGAAGTTGACTTTGTGTTTTCCCCGCAGACTGTAGGTATAGAATAGAATGTACAATTTACAATTCCTCAAGGAATCCTGTAAGTACTAAGAAGACTTGATTCACGTTGGAAGCAGGTACTAAATTTCAGAGTACGTTTCCTTAACTTATATGGAATGACTGGTTATGTTGAACAATTATGGATCCCAATGGGGGGGATATATCCCCCTGATCCCCCCCTATCTACGCCACTGATAAGTTGTAAGTAATCCATCTCGTTAAGTTTAATATACCTAAGTTATACATAGGTACAGAAAGTTGGTGGTATGTTTGATGATGGACGAAATGGCCATAAAAAATTATATCAAATGGGATGACTCCAAAAGAAAATATTATGGAACGGATTTCTCGTCAAATGAAGAACTTCCTCATGCAAAAGAGGCACTTGTGTACCTACTTGTCGGAATTAACAGAGCGTGGAAGCTTCCTGTTGCATATTTTTTATGCAATGGTTTAACCTCATCTGAGACCACTTTCTTTTCAGCGCAAGAATACTGAGCGGCTATGAGTGCCTTGTAAGCACTGAAGATTTTGGTTAAATATAAAGTATTCCTGTCGCTATTGTTGCCGTTTGCCAGAAATGATTACACCTAAACACGAAAAAAAGCTATTAAAATTTAATTATCTCTCGAAAATCAAAGAATAAAAACCATATTAATGTAGTCTTTCTTATCTTGTAGCACAAGACCATATCAAGTGTTTCATAATGCATTCTACTTATGTACAATCCTGATGAGATGAAGATTATTTTCGACAGCAACTTATTGAGGAATGCCAGTCGGTCGGAAGTGGTGCTTCTTCCTCGATTTTCAGGACATGAGGAGCTATCAAATAGTT
This sequence comes from Sphaerophoria taeniata, assembly GCA_943590905.1. NCBI lineage: Eukaryota > Metazoa > Arthropoda > Insecta > Diptera > Syrphidae > Sphaerophoria > Sphaerophoria taeniata. The sequence continues at coordinate 149,128,158 of OX016540.1, read as the reverse complement.
TTTTGAACCGATACTACAATGCAGTTGCCCGTAGCTTAGTTGGTAAGTGCGTTGGCTGTTACTTAGAGCGCCCGATTGGGGCCAGTAAGTTATATATAAGTAGAAATAATTAGGCTAGTTTCCCATTTTTGTCTAGCATGTAAGTAGATTTAAGTTTAAATTGAATAAAAAAATGAATTAAAAAAAAAAAAAAGTGCGTTGGCTGCTAATCAGAACGTCGTTGGTTCGAGTCCTACTCAGGCCAAGTTTTTATTTCATCTTTCAAGGGCACTGCCTCTTGCGAAGACCTGACAAATCTTCCAAGAGTCTGTCATGAGAAAGTGCTTCTCAACTCTGCCGTTCGGAATCGGCGTTAAATTGAAGGTCCCCTCAATTCTTCACACGCACTCAGAGAATTGTTGATGAGAGCAAGCCACTTAGGCCTTGGATCTTCAAGAGCTGTCGCGCCACTCTATTTATTTTTTATTTACTACAATGGAGTTGAGGATTCCTAAAAAGAAAATAGTTTTTTTCTTTCTGAATATTACAAGAAACAATAACAATTCTTGCGATTATTGAACAAAGACTTACTCCAACCTGGAACACATTATTCTCTCACTTCAAACTATAACTTTTATTGCTGACTAATCATATTTTAAAAAGAATCCTTGGGAGTTCTTTGCAGAATCTAAAAGAAAAACACTTTAAGAATATTCCTTCTGCATAATATTATTGTTCTTACAGTTTTCCGATGTATACTGGCATCAGTAAAAGAATTGGCTGCAAAAAGAAATACATTATTAACAGAAATTACTAACAAAAAACAAAGCAAGCAGGCGCTTAGCAAGAACTGTCAAAATTTTTATTATAACATTTAAAAAATGCCATTGTTTATCTTCAACAAATTTAACTAGATGTCAGTACTTTCTATGCGAGAAAAAGATTCTCAAGTCCCAACTTAAAGAAAACAGATGTCTTTAAATTATTACTTACTTTTTTTTGCCACTGTCCCTGGCAATGCTAGTGTAGCTAATTTGAAGTGGAACCATTTTTATTAAAATTTTTTATTCACAATTCAGAGGACTAGCTGTCCATGTATAGTTAGTCAATGATTTTAAAAATTTGCTGTCAAAACACATAAGTAAAAAAAAAACAGGTTTGGTGAAAATTTCAATTTAATGAACATACCTATTCCAAGATCTTCGTTGCAAAGGCGGCATCCTCGCTGGCGATTTGCATGAATAATTTCTTTGATTTTTGACTGCAAGCGTCGGTCGCTTGTTTTCGGTTATTTGACTTTTCAAACAGATAGTCATATCGTATGACCATTTAGCACCTTAGAAAAAAAAAATTACAAAAACACAGACATTGGCTACGTTCAATCATGTATCGGATAGGCTATCTGAGATACCCGTATCTGGGATATCTTTTTGGACGAGACAGATACCATGTATCCAGATAGCTGTCAAAACGTCTACAAAAAAAAAATCAAACGCTTGAGAATAGGGAATTGTTTATGGCTTTGAATTCGTCGGCAAACATCTCATCTAAATTATAAAAAATATTGTTAAAAATAACATCCATAGACATTTTGTTTATTTTTCTTTCAATTTTCTTCTAAATTGGAAGCTGATAAAATAGCGCCTCAAACAATACAAGACAAAAAATCATGTGTTGATCAGCTGATCACTCGGATACCCGAGGTATACCAAAAATTCTCAGATACCTTTGGATTTTTGTTTGACAGAAAATGGTTCATGTATTTGCTATTTTTTACTATGGATTACAATAACAAAAAGCTATCAGATACCTTTTGGTTACGTGATTGAACGTACCCATTATTTGTTAACTTATTATTTATTAAATAATTTTTAATAACAAGATGGCACTACAATCGATCGTCATCTCGCGGGTACTAGCTAAATAGAAATACAATGGAGATTAGCGATAAAATGTCATTTTTGAGTTAGGGATGAGAAATTATTGGTTACAGAATCACAAATATTTGAGGGATTTGCTGTTGTTAGAGTAAGACATTTTATGACAATTTGTCCGAAAAATCTATTTAACTAAAATATTATATTAAGGATGTACTCCAAGGTTTTATCGAAATATTCCTTTGTTATTCACAGATATGCTTAGGTATTCTAGCGCACTATAATATTAATCAGTTTGATTCCAAATAACAAACATTTTTTGAAATTTGTGTTCACAAAAATCTAACGTATAAGGAAACATTACGAAATAGATCAGGGTCGGAATCGTGTAAGGTGATAGTTGACTATCAAATTTTTGACTATCAAATGTGATAATCAACAACTTTCCATCTGTGTAAGGTGATCATTCTGAAATCAAATTTTTTTCTTGGATTCTTGGCATCACTCTGGTTAGTTCATATTTAAACCCGATTGTTGTTGTTGTTTTACATGCTTTCAAATTTTTAGAGACACAAACAAGGAAATAAAAAAAGGGACGAGAATATGCATATTGTATGTATGTGTCCTTTTTTGATTCTCATCCAGTCAGCTGACTGTTGTGTGTCAAAAGAAGTTTGTTTTGTACAATCAATTTTTTTTTTCATTAACTGGGAGCGATGAAAGTTTTGTTTGAGTTACGCCCAATTTCTTCACAAAGTTCTAAAGTTCCCTTAAAACTCGATCTAGTAAATCTCGGTTTAACGTTAGAACTTAGTTTTTAAAAAATTTGGAACTCGGGCATTTCTTCACTTCTCTAGAACTCGATCTAAAATCATAACTGAGTTCTAAGCGCTTAGAACTTGTCATTTTTAGAACCTAGTTCTAGCATGTTTTTTAAATTTTTGAGTCACCCGGCCACAATTTTTGACAGATTTTTCATTCAATTCAATTCAATTCAAAACAAAATAAATATAATTTTTGAAGTTGCGCTAATTTTTTGTTTGTGTTTGTACATATGTGTGTACGGTGTAGCTATGTATGTTTATTTTGGTGATGTCCATGGCGTGTTATGGCGTTTTTAATTGGCAATCTGGAAGTGAAAAAAAAGCATTCTGAATGCGCACAAAGTGACAGTTGTGATTATAAAACCAGAATTCTTTTTTCAGATTCCAGATTGCCAATTGAAAACGCCATTAGTTTGTGTGTTGGCTGTAAGCTGTTACGCAGAATCGAATCCTACTCGTGCCCATATCCCATAAACTGTCAAAAAAAAGTACTTCGCCAATGGATGGCGCAATGACCCGTTAGTACACCTATCAGGATTTTAATGTTCCTTTTACTCAGCGATAGAATATACCGAGTATCCTTTTCATTTGTGTTAGGCCATAAACTTCTAGAGATTACTCAATCGTCCCTGGATTTCCAGGAGTTATTGATTTTCTCTTTTAATTTAAGGTCTATCTTCCTCTTGAGTACCCCAATCGGGACGAGTGGTCCCCTAACTGAATATAGGATCGGCCTTTAATTGTGCATCACATGCACTCAGAGAATTGTTAATGATAAGTGGCTTACACTTTGGCTTTGGCTTTCGAAGTATACTTCACTAACCATTTTTTAACAAGATTAGCATCATTTGATTCTGATGCAATGCCACCAGATTTCGACGTTTCCCATATCCCATGCTCTCTGGTAGAAAAAAAAAGCTACAACCCTAATGACACCGCCGTCTCAAACCGTCAATTTTCCACCGACAGCTCATGTGTCTACAGCTTTGTCCACCGAAACAACGGTGCCGCGGTCGTCTGACAACACCAACAATAATTATTCATTACCAACAAATGCTACAAAGTAAATACCAATTTTTCCCAACGAACGGTCGACGCCGTTGTCCAATATGAAATCAGCAAATTCGTTGAAAAAACGAAATTCTAATAAATCGAAGTTCTAAGGCACTAAACCCCCGAATTCGAGGGTCTAATTTTATCGAAGTTCTAACTATAACAAAGTTCTAAATCGAAGTTCTAACGCGTTAGAACTTGGTGAAGAAATGACTTAGAACTCAAATGAGTTCTAAAATTTCACTAAACCGAGTTTTAAGGGCTAGAACTTTGTCAAGAAATCGGGCGTTAATAACACAAAATAAGAACTATATTTATGTCTTTTGGTGCAATATTGGAGAGGACAATGAATGAGTGAAGTGTTTTTCAGAGCATTAATAGGTGTTGGAACATTACTTGTAAGTTGTAACTTGAAAAATAATTTCTCTTTCTTGTGACCAAAATAAAGGATTTCATCTTGGTTTTTATTTTCATTGTTTTGCAATTGCAAAACCATTTGCACCAGCCGAAAAATATTCATTTTTCCCAAAAAATAGAAAAAACACCAAGAAAAAATATACCAGATATGTTCAGTTGTATCAAATTGACACCTAAATAGGTGTCAGCTGAAAAAGTCAAAAAAAGATGACTGTCACTTTTGACTATCAGCCATTGAATAAGAAGTACAGGAAGGGGTCTTATGAAAAAGAAGTGAAGCATTTTTCTAAGTAGTGTGAGTTTCACAAACACAAACGCATTACAACAGGGCTGGTCTGCAGTTGAATAGTTAATCTCAGGGGCGCCAAACGAAATATGATTGAATCAAGATTATATCAATTGTGCATCAATTTTATTTTTCAATTTCAATCCTTTTTTTGGACTACATAGTGTTTTAACGTTCATGTGTACATGCACGATTTTTATTTTTATTTTTTATTATTTTTCGTTACATTTTCTTCATTTTTCATCCTTAATTCATCATATTTATTGTCCTTTTTCGGGTCGTTTTAGAAAGCGCATTCTGTGAACAACTTGATCAAGTGTTAAAAAGCACAAGAAATTGTGTAGCGCCTAACGATCACTAACAAAAATAAATGCGCCCCTGAACTCGAGTTTTTGTTTTTTTGACAGATGAAACTACAAAACAACATTTGACCAATCACAGCTCGGCAAAATGACAACAAGTCAAAGTTTGACACTACAAAATCCAAAAATTGACATTACAACTTCCTAAAATTGACGTCATCAGAAATTTTTGTTGCCTCACTCACGTACACTGTACATGTAGCTAACACCGCTTCCTTTACTTCTTATTCAATGCTATCAGCTTATACAGACGAATTTTCTTGAATTTGACTGTCAACTATCAAAAATCAGCTTACACGATTCCACCCCATTATAATTTATGATTTATTCCAAAAAAATAAAGAGGCAAAGTGAAAAGCATAACTTGTTTAAATACAACAGAGAAACAAACCAAAATAATCCTTTTTTATGTTAAATTATTTCTATGCAAGTCTTGGAGGAGTTGGACCAGCTGTGGAGCTAGGCGATGTTATCGACATCCGTATGATTCAAGAGCTTTCCGGGTTAAGAGTTGGGATGAGCCATGACAATAATTATCTGTTTGCAAACGATGACAACATTGAAGCTGATGTTTTGGCTCAAATTGATGCTGAATATACGTTGTGTTCTTACAATGAAAATGGATCCTTCGATGATCTTGAACCAATCGAAAATGGAAATGAAGTGAGTTCCATCTTCACTTATTCAAACAAGCAAATAACTGAAAATGTATGTCTTTTAGAATAATGATATTCTTCCGACGAGAAAATGTGCCCGAAACCCGATATGTTGGCAGCGAAACGTAAGCAAAACAATCCGCAATTTGGGAAAATCGTACACGAATCTTAACACAGGACAGTCATTTCCCTCCAGGTCAGTGAAGCCGGGATGCGACGATAGCTGCTCTTTCAAGTGTACCACAAAATTCAACAGCTCCGACAGGGAAGATATTTTGAAAAACTATTGGCAGTAGGGAAACATCACAAAACAACGAGAATAAATAATTAATAGCATTGAACAAATCAATCCAAAATACAGGTACACAAGGGATGGTTCGAATCGTAAAAATAACTTTTCTACTATTTCTTCCAAAATGAAATATCTGTTCGTGTCTGCAAAGAGTTTTCTTGTAATACCCTTAATATTTCAAGCAAGGTTGTTGAAAAAGCCAAATCTAAGTTTTCGAACAACATAGGTCAAGGCGACTTTCAAGGGACTCATACAAATCTCGTCTTTTTTCCTCAAGAAACTAAAAATCGTATTTAAAGCCACATAAATAGCTTTCCACGTAAAGAATTGCACTATCTTCAGACAACAGACGAAACGCGAGTATATAGATGGCTGCTTGAGTATAACCTCAATGTAGGGAATGTACAAAGAACTAAGTATGCCTGAAAGACGGTGTTCAATGTGCAAAACAGCATATTTACAAACAAATTTTCAACTTTAGTTTCAACATTGGTTTGTATAAACCTAAAAAGGACCAATGCATCCATTGTTTTGAATTTGGAAATTCGAATGAGTTGCAAAAACTAGAATTGCTGGATGAACACATAGCCACAGGTATGTCTCGGAGAAAGAATAGTCTCGGAAGCAAAAAAAAAGAAGACAAACTTAAATGCGAGCTTAACAACAAGCCGTGTGTATGGACTTGCAGGCCGTGATTCCTGTTCCTTGTGGCGATGTTTTTTTTTTTTATAAAAGAAGACCCCTTTGTTTTAATTCTACCAAAATTTAACTATGTTCTAAAGAAGGATTTTGTTTCCTATGGCACGAAGGTATTGCACATAGGGGGTCCGATAAAATTACAGCGTGCCTCAAAATGTCCTAATATAGAGCATTTGATTATTTGGTCAGCCACGTGCTCGGGACAAAAAAATACATGTTATCATTCTTAATCCAACTGATTCAAATTTGCGACCTGAAATCCAATCTCAAAAGTCCTTGATTGTTGGACATACCCAAAATGAAGGCGACAAAAAAGAAAGACCAAATGTCGTAAAATATAAAACGACATTTTCGGATGAATCATTTACATCATTCAACGTTTTCACTAAACCAAAGCTTGTTGACCTCAAGCTTTTTTATCCTGATGGCCCCCCAAAGATACAATATGCGAAGAAGAAGGATTTATTAGATTTGTGCCAGCAAAATTCGATACCATTGTCAAATCAGCAGCAAATTTACGTATTATTTTGTTTTGTTCCTTATTGATTTTAAAAGTATGTTTGATAGAAAAGTGCTATTTCTACTCGACGCTGTACCTATAGCATTTAAATATTTAATTTTGTTCTTGGTAATAAATAAAAAATTAAGATAATTTATGTTAATCCAATGTTTTTGTGTTTTTGATTACATAATTTGGAACATTTTCTATTTTTCATATAGGTAATACAGTTTACATCAAAATTTAGTCCTATCCTAAAAAACAATTATAGATAAAAGTTTGATTGTGAAATTTTCACTACGTTTTTCTCAAAATGCTTTTTTTAGTTATCGCTCTATTGTTTTGAGGGTGCTATCTGAGCTAAAAAAAGGAACACATTTTTTTTGACAGGTCTGTGATCTGCTCGCAGGTGAAAAAGAAAACGCCATATGATTGTTAATTTCACCAATCCAATTTGTTCATTTTCCAGGACCTATATACGTGCGTCACATAGGTACCTATGTTTATCTATATATATAAAAGAACAGCTTTATTTTGTGTTCGTTCGCTAACCGGCCAAACCGCTTGACCGATTTTCATTATTTCTTTTCCAAAGAGGAATACGGGTAGAAGGTTTAGGAAAAACAAAACTTATAAATTTAAAATCCCAAATGGTGCAAATGTTAAAAAATAATGCTTTTCTCACTACAATAAAATATGAACTAAAATGATCAATTTCACTTGAAAATTTTGTTAAATATTTTTTTATTATAAAACTAGCTGGCCCGGCAAACGTTGTTTTGCCATATGAATTATTTCTAGAGTATGAAAATATATAATATTCATCTCGAGCGTGTGCGTATGAGGTATTTCAGTGGAAGACGCATGGAGCGCTGTGAACCATGACGGAATGTAAAAATAACAACACATCAAATAATAATTCATTTAATTTATTATTACTATTCTAATTATATTTACAACGAATTCGGAAAATATAAGTCACCCATATTAATCTCTCAGTGCAATGGAATGTACACTATTTTTTGTCGGAGGAGTATGACCACTAAAACTGTGACAGAAGAATTTTATATATTAGATGTACAAACAAAACAATAATAATAATCGACGAAATTTTCATGAAAACTCATTAAGAAGTGGCTCTTAAAAAGTAGGGGTAAGTGGTAGGAAGTTGAAAATTAAGGATTCAATGTATTTCTTAATGCCGCACCATAAAAAAATTATAGTAAAAAAACTGACCAAAAGTTGCGAAAACAAAATGTGTGGATGAGCCATCCTTAACAATTAGCGGTATAAAAAATAGATATCAACCGATTCTCATACCTACTGAATACACACCTAAAATTTCATCAAAATCGGTCAAGCCGTTTCGGAGGAGTATGACCACTAAAACTGTGACAGAAGAATTTTATATATTAGATGTACAAACAAAACAATAATAATAATCGACGAAATTTTCATGAAAACTCATTAAGAAGTGGCTCTTAAAAAGTAGGGGTAAATGGTAGGAAGTTGAAAATTAAGGATTCAATGTATTTCTTAATGCCGCACCATACAAAAATTATAGTAAAAAAACTGCCCAAAAGTTGCGCAAACAAAATGTGTGGATGAGCCATCCTTAACAATTAGCGGTATAAAAAATAGATATCAACCGATTCTCATACCTACTGAATACACACCTAAAATTTCATCAAAATTGGTCAAGCCGTTTCGGAGGAGTATGACCACTAAAACTGTGACAGAAGAATTTTATATATTAGATTAATAATCAAAATAATCAATGAAGAACATTATCAACGTTTGTATATGTATGTATGTTACATTCGGCTACATATGTATACGTCGGCTTAATTGCCAGGAGCGATTGTTTAGTCTTGGACCCATTAATTTGTTAAATTGGATATTTGGTCAGAAGCCTAAAACAGAAGATCAAAGTAAGAATGAGGAAGAAAGCCGGAGCCTGCCGTTTCGGAGGTGAGGAGGGGGTAAAGTTAAGTTTTTATTAAATTTTCCTCTACATATGGAACTATTTTCTGAAATCTTTTCGAAATTGGAGGGCCAGCCGCTACGGATGGGTTAAAGTAACGTTTTTTTTGCTTTATCGACCCTTTATTTTGTGGTTTTTGGAATTATTTCAAAACTATTACGAGAGTGATGAGCTTTCAAGCTTAGATAGAGCTTATTTTTTGTAGTTTAAATATCAATAAAACAAATTGCGTGAATATTACTTGGTAATTAGTTAGAAATTACGTATCGAGATGATGCCAGGAGATGGCCTACTAAAAAGTCTAACTGAATCAAAAATAATCCCATCAAGTATTTACATTTAATGTTGGATTGGGATCCCAGATGGAGGCGATTACCGAATTATTGAACTTAACCTTCGGGTTATTAAATAGAAAAATAAATAGAAAGGCGCGACAGCTCTTGAAGAGCCAAGGCTTAAGTGGTTTACTTTCATCAACAATTCTCTTAGTGCGTGTGAAGAATTGAGGGGACCTTCAATTTAACGCCGATTCCGAACGGCAGAGTTGAGAAGCACTTTCTCATGACAGATTGATACTCTTGGAAGATTTGTCAGGTCTTCGCAAGAGGTAGTGCCCTTGAAAGATGAAATAAAAACTTGGCCTGAGTAGGACTCGAACCAACGACGTTCTGATTAGCAGCCAACGCACTTTTTTTTAAATTAATTTTTTTATTCAATTTAAACTTAAATCTACTTACATGCTAGACAAAAATGGGAAACTAGCCTAATTATTTCTACTTATATATAACTTACTGGCCCAAATCGGGCGCTCTAAGTAACAGCCAACGCACTTACCAACTAAGCTACGGGCAACTGTCACCTTTCTTACCCCCTTCCCCATCAGCGACAAGCTGCAAACTTCTTTTGTTACCACCACATCATATCGAAACCAGTAGTACCTTTCTAAATAGGTCGCGATGTTTAAATTGCAAAGCTTCAAACAAGCTCATTCGGGGTGAATTATGAGCCATTAATGGTGCACTTAAATTTATTAGAAAAAAAAGTTAAAAACAAAAAAATTGAAAAATTGAGAAAACCAACCTTCCTCAATTGCTGATTTGGGGGTTGTTTGTTGCAGTTGTAAAATACCAAGGGGAGTGGTTCCTTCTGTTTGAAGTTAAAATTGAGACTTTACCAGCTAAGGTGTCTGAAAGGTCAACAGACTGTGTGAATTGCGTGATGATAAGATTTCTGGATACACATATCACGCCGGAATTTTCCTCTAATCTCTATTTGATTAAGAAAATTCAAAATTGAACTTCAGATACCTACACTTCAATTAAAAAAATCCCAATGGCCAATTAATATAAAAAAATAAAATAAATAGAGTAGCGCTACAACGATTCTACTCAAATCTAATAGCAATGTATTGGTATATAATACAAATATGGCGTGACAGCTCTTGAAGAGCCAAGGCCTAAGTGGCTTACTCTCATCAACAATTCTCTGAGTGCGTGTGAAGAATTGAGGGGACCTACAATTTAACGCCGATTCCGAACGGCAGAGTTGAGAAGCACTTTTTCATGACAGATTGATACTTTTGGAAGATTTGTCAGGTCTTCGCAAGAAGCAGTGTCCGTGAAAGATGAAATAAAAACTTGGCCTGAGTGGGACTTGAACCAACGACGTTCTGCTTAGCAGCCAACGCACTTACCAACTAAGCTACGGGCAACTGTGAGTTCTTAGAAGCTTGGAAAACTTCGTATATTACTCCCATACATAAATCTGGTCAAACACAGGATATACAAAATTATAGGCCTATTGCTAAGCTACAGCTTATTCCAAAGATTTTTGAGGCAATTGTAAAAAGAAACTGTACAATGCGTTAAAAAAACCATATATCTCAACATGGTTTTGTTCAAGGGTGTTCTACTGCGACAAATCTACCTTTGTTTGTTAACTTTTGTTTGAAAAATTTGGAAAATAGGTGTCAAACAGATGTTGTTTTCATAGATTTTTCAAAAGCCTTTGATAGGGTAAGCCATAAAATATTATTAAGAAAATTGTCCTGCTTAGGTTTTCGTTCAACATTCTTAAAATGGATAGGCAATTATTTATGTAATCGTTCTCAATTTGTGAAAATTGGATCAAAATTATCGTTCAAAATTCAGAACTACTCTGGCGTGCCGCAAGGCAGCCACCTTGGGCCTTTGCTATTCTTAGTTTTTATTAATGATCTACCAACAGCAATCCAATGAAGTGGCTGCGGATACAGGATCCGCACACTTAAGCCAAAGAAAAGGCCCATTGTGTTACCGCATGAATCTAGAGAATTACTTCTTACTAGTCGAACCATTTTGAGCTTTTTATAAAACGAAGAAGATATTTGATATCCTTATTAGCAAGTTCACTGGGATTATCATAAAAGTATTCTCCCAGATGAAGTTTGCGTCTTAGTGAAAGAGCAGGGCAAGTGCAGAGAAGGTGAGAGATTGTTTGCTCTTCTTCCTCGTCCATACAGCTCCTGCAGAAATCATTTTTTGAGGCTGCACCAAGTTGTATAGCATGTCAGCCTACAAGACAGTGTCCTGTAAAGACACCTATTAGGGAGCTGATATGATATCTGCTTTGAGACAACAAATCTTTAGAGCGATTTAGGTCCAGTGACGGCCATATGAGTTTTGTGATTGCGCACGATGGTAAATTGTTTATTATCGTTAAGGCTGTTTCTTTTAGCATAAGTTTACATGTAGCTATCGGTTTACCCATCTCAGGTGAGATGGGTATGACGGTTCCATTTTTAGCGAGTTCATCGGCTCTACAATTTCCCGTGATGTCTCTATGGCCCGGCACCCAACAGACGTGAATGTTATATTGCTGCGCCATCTCCATAAGAGATGATTGAAAATCGAGGGCCGTTTGAGAGTTGGTTGAGACACCGTCGAGAGATTTAATAGCGACTGTCAAAGAAGATGCGCATATCAGAAGTTGATATCACGTTGTCTCTTAGCCAGGAGAGAACCTCTTTGATCACTAAAATTTCCGCTTGGAAGACGCTACAATGATTAGGGAGACGGAATGAGAGGCTTAAATTAAGCTTTTCTGAGTACACACCACTACCAACTCTATCATTTGTCTTGGATCCATCTGTATAAAAATGAATGCTTTTGTCTTCCAGGAGTTTTTTGTCTTCCCATTCAACTCTTAATGGAATGGAGACCAGGAAGTTTTTCCCAAATTAGGGTTTTGGAATGGTGTAGTCTATGTACTTTGGTATAGAACCGAAGAAGTTCAAAATGATGAAATTTCCCACATTATTTTTGGTCCATTGAGATGAGGCGTTGAGTCTTATAGCTGTACTCGCTGCCACTTGTTTGCTCAAAATTTCAAGGGGTGTCAGATGGAGGAGAGTGTCTAGCGCCGCTGAGGGTGTGGTTTTCAATGCCCCGCTTATGCAGAGACATGCAGTGTGTTGGACTCTGCTGAGCTTGTCGCAGTAGATGAGCCAATAGGTTATGCGAGGAGAAAAAAAGCTACTGTAGCTTTATTAACTCTTTCTTGAATGTTAGGTTTCAAACTTAATTTTTTGTCTAATATCAGACCAAGATATTTGGCTTCATTGGTAAAAAGTTAGTGGTACACCTTTTATTGAAGGAGGTACAATTACTGGGATTTTGTATTTCCGTGTAAAAAGGACGAGGTCTGTTTTTTGAGGATTAATATTAAGTCCACAGTGAACAGCCAATCTAGTGAGCATATTAAGTGATTTTTGAAGGAGGTCTCTCGGGGTATTGGGATCGTTCATTGAATAAGAAGTACAGGAAGCGGTGTAAGTTACACGTACAGTCATCAATGATTGGGATGCTTTCCTGTGACGGCGATAGCAACATCATCGGCATACACAATCACTCTGTAGCCTTCCTTCTTGAGGGATATTAGCAGTTCGTTAACTACTATGTTCCACAGGATAGGGAACAGAACACCACCTTGCGGAGTGCCTCTGCTGACAGACCTTTTCGTAAAAAAATCGCCTATCTTAGAGTTGACGATCCATTAGCATTAGATTAATCTACTCACTTTGTGAGTTTAAGGTCGTCATAGCAGAAGTGATAGCAGATGTGTAAAGAAATAAGTACACTCTCCATTAAATAATAGTAATACTACCTGTATCACCCCGTCGTTTTTGGACAAGGCTTAGCATCTTTTGGCCTCTTGACATGCTTTTGTACATCTTATCGAAAAACGTAGGTACTTAAACTTCACGCAATGGCACAACTATACTAAGTCACTAGAAATATTATGCAAGAAGGAATAAATTATCTATTTTCTTTACGCAGAACTAAACTATGTCCGTATTGTGGACAAAGGCTATTCGTTTTGTAAAGCTAAAAAAACCTAAGTCCATAAAATGGACATAGAATAGTTCTGCACTATAAAAAACAAAGACTTGGACATAGGATTTTATCGCACATTTTAAGACTATGAACGAACAACTGCACGTAGGAACACGATCGTCAGATTGGAATGCGCAGAATGATACTGGCTTTTTTTTCATTAAAAAAAAGCAAAAACAAGAAATTGTGGACTTAGGCTAGTTCTGCATTAAGGTGACGATTTATCTACTCAAAAATTAGCTTCATTAACTTTATGTAAAGTGAGAGAACAGATTCTTGGCTCAAGTCTCCCGCTTAGCCATGAGACTTGACCACCCTCTTGGGGAGACTTGATCATACTAAAAATTTTCGAGTAAAACAAAACAAAAGTTAATAAAATCCGTTCATATCTTGTTAAATCTCAATTTTATTAAATTTGAGGTGTTTTGTATGGACACAAAATCTGTATTAAACGTGTGTTATAAAATAAAATAAATAATCTAATTCCTTATTAAAATCACAACATGTTAATCACATTTCAATAGTTTCTTTGCAAAACACTAGTTTGCGCTGATCCTTCTTTTCTTAAATATGCTTATTGCATGTTAATATCTAAAAAAGAATGAAATTAGTGCATTTTCAACACATCTGACAACAACTGACAATAAATTACAACAAAGGACTATGGTCAAGTCTCCCGCTCATGTTTTTTCGCAATTAATGATCAATAAATTTTGTAAAATAGAAGATAGCTTGATTTTCTTTTAATGTTTACAAATTCGATTAAATGTTTTATGAGTAGATATCTACATGTCAACTTTTTTTACCTACCACGTTAAATAAAATGTTTATCTTGAAAAACAAAAAACAAAACAAAAGTTACTATTTTCGACAAAAAGCAAATTTTTGCATTCACAAGCCAGAGTAAATTGAGGATCTAGAATAATATATGTTTGCAAGTAGAACATCGAAGGATAAAAAATTTGATATACTCATGAGTCATTTGAATGATATTTGAGTGAATTATTTAGAGTGGCTCATGTCTCCCATATGGTCAAGTCTCTCGGACTCCCTCTACATCAGGGTGGTTCTTGACACAAAACTCAATTCCAAATAAATTAAATGAAATATGTACTCTATTTTTTTCAGATTTTTCTCTACATAGGTATATCATTTACTGCGTCTCTACCAAAGCGATACAGACTTGCGTCTGATTTTTTTATTATTCCCATATATTTCATTTACGACTCAAATTTTGCGAAATTATACTTAAATACTTAGCAATATTGCATTACATTATAAGAAATATATTCTTGAATCACAAAAAAAAAAACAAAAATCGAAAAGGAAGTCTATTTTTTAGTACGTCAAAAACGGCTGAACCAATTTTTGCTTATTTCGTCAACAATGTTGTGTACTAAAAATTTTCATAAGTGTAACTTTTTAATTTTTCACTCAAATTTAGGTCAACTGATTTCCCCCAAATCTGTTGTACCGATTGAGTTGATTGAGTAGGTCAATATACCTACCCTCCTACGTGTTTAATCTAAATACATCCATATTTTTTTTATATTGTAAAGAGAAATAGGTTTGAAGACATTTAAGAAAATATTGGAAAAATATGCAAAAATGTTAAAAGCAGGACATTCCCCACCCCCTTATCTCCGAAACTACTGCACCTATAATTCAGAAAAAAATTGAGAAATAGGTAGATCGTAGATTCATGTTGAATATTGCCGGACAAATAATTAGAAAACACTGTTAAAAATAGAAAATTTTTCAATATACTATTTTCCAATTTCATCGAATTTTAAAACCTTTTTTTGAATAAGTAATAACCTGCAGGCCCAGCGGCCAGCAGCGTAGTAGTCAGGTGCTATGGCTGCGAAGCAGAACTTTTTGGGTTCGAATCCTACTCGTGCCCATAAAAGTTTTTATTTCATCTTTCACGGGTACTACCTCTTGCGAAGAACTGATAACACTTCCAAGAGTATCAATCTGTCATGAAAAAGTGCTTCTCAATTTAGCTGTTCGGAATCGGCGTTAAATTGTAGGGCCCCTCAATTCTTCACACGCACTCAGAGAATTGTTGATTAGAGTAAGCCACTTAAGCCTACTTAAGCCTTGGCTCTGCAACAGCTGTCGCGCATCTCTATTTTTTTTTTATAATTTCCACGAGAACCAGTTATTTTATTATTATTACTATTATTTTTGTTGTTTATTGTCTGTAAGTATTACAACTGTCTTAGACTAGCCTATGTATATAAAAACAAATAAATAATCTTAAATACTAAATTAAAATAACAATTTATTTAACAGAAAACATTAAGTGATGCATAACAAGGTTATTGATTTAAAATCATTTCTGCTTTGATTAAAATCGAAAAAATTTACATATTCATTGAAATTAATTAATGAATTTGATATAGGCTCGTTTTGACCATAGTTTGTATTATGTCGTGGGATGTACAATAGAGCATTGTTTCTAGGTCTTAAGGTTCTAGAAGGAGCATTTATACCAAACAAGGCCAAAAGAGGCGGGCAATCTATGTGATTTACAATTATATGTCTTGCAAAAACTATAGAATAGTAAGTAAATCTGCAAGAAAGAGGCTTTAAGCCAAGCAAAAGACATCTATTATTATATGAAGCCATAGAAGAACACCAATTAATTTTCCGAAGCGCATACTTTGTGAAACGCTTCTGAACTTTTTCAATTCGATTAGTATCTTTCTTAAACAGCGGAGACCAAACAACACAGCAACACTCTAAAATCGGACAAACTAGGGTAACAAACACAGTTTTAAGTGTGCATTGATCACGAAACTCACAAGAGTTCCGGAACAGGAAACCTGACATTGCATTGGCTCTTGACACAATATAATCAATGGGCCTGCACACACGGGATGAATAATTTTTGGACTGAAATGGGTTTTATTCTTTAGTCCAAGCATACACGAGATGATTTCAGACTGGGGGAAAAATGTATATGTGAACCTCTTTTAAATATGTGAGTATATATTTCGTACCAAAACTGTCAGCTTTTGTTTAAGTGTTAGTTTTAGTCTTCGTTCATCCACCAAATTTCGGGTTGAAAATTTCAGTCCGGTTCATACTGCACACTTCGCTTCCCTTGCCCACTAAACTGATTTTAGTCCGGATGAATTAGTCTCGTGTGTGCAGGCCCAATGTGCAGATTAAAAGAAAGATAAGGATCTAAAAAGACTTCCAAATCCTTATGACTTTCAACTCTTTGCAACTTTACCTCACGCATCATATAGTCGAATAGTAAAGGCATAGCGGACCTTGTTAGGGACATGAACGAGCATTTTTTAATATTCAAACTCAAGGAGTTTGTAGAACACCAATCATTAAAGCTACTGATGTCTTTTTGAAAATTTAAGCAATCAGAGACAGATCTAATTGACATGAAGATTTTAACATCGTCGGTGAACATAAGACAATTCGAAAATTGGATTGCTGTTGGTAGATCATTAATAAAAACTAAGAATAGCAAAGGCCCAAGGTGGCTGCCTTGCGGCACGCCAGAGTAGTTCTGAATTTTGAACGATAATTTTGATCCAATTTTCACAAATTGAGAACGATTACATAAATAATTGCCTATCCATTTTAAGAATGTTGAACGAAAACCTAAGCAGGACAATTTTCTTAATAATATTTTATGGCTTACCCTATCAAAGGCTTTTGAAAAATCTATGAAAACAACATCTGTTTGACACCTATTTTCCAAATTTTTCAAACAAAAGTTAACAAACAAAGGTAGATTTGTCGCAGTAGAACACCCTTGAACAAAACCATGTTGAGATATATGGTTTTTTTAACGCATTGTACAGTTTCTTTTTACAATTGCCTCAAAAATCTTTGGAATAAGCTGTAGCTTAGCAATAGGCCTATAATTTTGTATATCCTGTGTTTGACCAGATTTATGTATGGGAGTAATATACGAAGTTTTCCAAGCTTCTAAGAACTCACAGTTGCCCGTAGCTTAGTTGGTAAGTGCGTTGGCTGCTAAGCAGAACGTCGTTGGTTCAAGTCCCACTCAGGCCAAGTTTTTATTTCATCTTTCACGGACACTGCTTCTTGCGAAGACCTGACAAATCTTCCAAAAGTATCAATCTGTCATGAAAAAGTGCTTCTCAACTCTGCCGTTCGGAATCGGCGTTAAATTGTAGGTCCCCTCAATTCTTCACACGCACTCAGAGAATTGTTGATGAGAGTAAGCCACTTAGGCCTTGGCTCTTCAAGAGCTGTCACGCCATATTTGTATTATATACCAATACATTGCTATTAGATTTGAGTAGAATCGTTGTAGCGCTACTCTATTTATTTTATTTTTTTATATTAATTGGCCATTGGGATTTTTTTAATTGAAGTGTAGGTATCTGAAGTTCAATTTTGAATTTTCTTAATCAAATAGAGATTAGAGGAAAATTCCGGCGTGATATGTGTATCCAGAAAAAATTATTTCTGGATACACATATCACGCCGGAATTTTCCTCTAATCTCTATTTGATTAAGAAAATTCAAAATTGAACTTCAGATACCTACACTTCAATTAAAAAAATCCCAATGGCCAATTAATATAAAAAAATAAAATAAATAGAGTAGCGCTACAACGATTCTACTCAAATCTAATAGCAATGTATTGGTATATAATACAAATATGGCGTGACAGCTCTTGAAGAGCCAAGGCCTAAGTGGCTTACTCTCATCAACAATTCTCTGAGTGCGTGTGAAGAATTGAGGGGACCTACAATTTAACGCCGATTCCGAACGGCAGAGTTGAGAAGCACTTTTTCATGACAGATTGATACTTTTGGAAGATTTGTCAGGTCTTCGCAAGAAGCAGTGTCCGTGAAAGATGAAATAAAAACTTGGCCTGAGTGGGACTTGAACCAACGACGTTCTGCTTAGCAGCCAACGCACTTACCAACTAAGCTACGGGCAACTGTGAGTTCTTAGAAGCTTGGAAAACTTCGTATATTACTCCCATACATAAATCTGGTCAAACACAGGATATACAAAATTATAGGCCTATTGCTAAGCTACAGCTTATTCCAAAGATTTTTGAGGCAATTGTAAAAAGAAACTGTACAATGCGTTAAAAAAACCATATATCTCAACATGGTTTTGTTCAAGGGTGTTCTACTGCGACAAATCTACCTTTGTTTGTTAACTTTTGTTTGAAAAATTTGGAAAATAGGTGTCAAACAGATGTTGTTTTCATAGATTTTTCAAAAGCCTTTGATAGGGTAAGCCATAAAATATTATTAAGAAAATTGTCCTGCTTAGGTTTTCGTTCAACATTCTTAAAATGGATAGGCAATTATTTATGTAATCGTTCTCAATTTGTGAAAATTGGATCAAAATTATCGTTCAAAATTCAGAACTACTCTGGCGTGCCGCAAGGCAGCCACCTTGGGCCTTTGCTATTCTTAGTTTTTATTAATGATCTACCAACAGCAATCCAATTTTCGAATTGTCTTATGTTCACCGACGATGTTAAAATCTTCATGTCAATTAGATCTGTCTCTGATTGCTTAAATTTTCAAAAAGACATCAGTAGCTTTAATGATTGGTGTTCTACAAACTCCTTGAGTTTGAATATTAAAAAATGCTCGTTCATGTCCCTAACAAGGTCCGCTATGCCTTTACTATTCGACTATATGATGCGTGAGGTAAAGTTGCAAAGAGTTGAAAGTCATAAGGATTTGGAAGTCTTTTTAGATCCTTATCTTTCTTTTAATCTGCACATTGGGCCTGCACACACGAGACTAATTCATCCGGACTAAAATCAGTTTAGTGGGCAAGGGAAGCGAAGTGTGCAGTATGAACCGGACTGAAATTTTCAACCCGAAATTTGGTGGATGAACGAAGACTAAAACTAACACTTAAACAAAAGCTGACAGTTTTGGTACGAAATATATACTCACATATTTAAAAGAGGTTCACATATACATTTTTCCCCCAGTCTGAAATCATCTCGTGTATGCTTGGACTAAAGAATAAAACCCATTTCAGTCCAAAAATTATTCATCCCGTGTGTGCAGGCCCATTGATTATATTGTGTCAAGAGCCAATGCAATGTCAGGTTTCCTGTTCCGGAACTCTTGTGAGTTTCGTGATCAATGCACACTTAAAACTGTGTTTGTTACCCTAGTTTGTCCGATTTTAGAGTGTTGCTGTGTTGTTTGGTCTCCGCTGTTTAAGAAAGATACTAATCGAATTGAAAAAGTTCAGAAGCGTTTCACAAAGTATGCGCTTCGGAAAATTAATTGGTGTTCTTCTATGGCTTCATATAATAATAGATGTCTTTTGCTTGGCTTAAAGCCTCTTTCTTGCAGATTTACTTACTATTCTATAGTTTTTGCAAGACATATAATTGTAAATCACATAGATTGCCCGCCTCTTTTGGCCTTGTTTGGTATAAATGCTCCTTCTAGAACCTTAAGACCTAGAAACAATGCTCTATTGTACATCCCACGACATAATACAAACTATGGTCAAAACGAGCCTATATCAAATTCATTAATTAATTTCAATGAATATGTAAATTTTTTCGATTTTAATCAAAGCAGAAATGATTTTAAATCAATAACCTTGTTATGCATCACTTAATGTTTTCTGTTAAATAAATTGTTATTTTAATTTAGTATTTAAGATTATTTATTTGTTTTTATATACATAGGCTAGTCTAAGACAGTTGTAATACTTACAGACAATAAACAACAAAAATAATAGTAATAATAATAAAATAACTGGTTCTCGTGGAAATTATAAAAAAAAAAATAGAGATGCGCGACAGCTGTTGCAGAGCCAAGGCTTAAGTAGGCTTAAGTGGCTTACTCTAATCAACAATTCTCTGAGTGCGTGTGAAGAATTGAGGGGCCCTACAATTTAACGCCGATTCCGAACAGCTAAATTGAGAAGCACTTTTTCATGACAGATTGATACTCTTGGAAGTGTTATCAGTTCTTCGCAAGAGGTAGTACCCGTGAAAGATGAAATAAAAACTTTTATGGGCACGAGTAGGATTCGAACCCACAAAGTTCTGCTTCGCAGCCATAGCACCTGACTACTACGCTGCTGGCCGCTGGGCCTGCAGGTTATTACTTATTCAAAAAAAGGTTTTAAAATTCGATGAAATTGGAAAATAGTATATTGAAAAATTTTCTATTTTTAACAGTGTTTTCTAATTATTTGTCCGGCAATATTCAACATGAATCTACGATCTACCTATTTCTCAATTTTTTTCTGAATTATAGGTGCAGTAGTTTCGGAGATAAGGGGGTGGGGAATGTCCTGCTTTTAACATTTTTGCATATTTTTCCAATATTTTCTTAAATGTCTTCAAACCTATTTCTCTTTACAATATAAAAAAAATATGGATGTATTTAGATTAAACACGTAGGAGGGTAGGTATATTGACCTACTCAATCAACTCAATCGGTACAACAGATTTGGGGGAAATCAGTTGACCTAAATTTGAGTGAAAAATTAAAAAGTTACACTTATGAAAATTTTTAGTACACAACATTGTTGACGAAATAAGCAAAAATTGGTTCAGCCGTTTTTGACGTACTAAAAAATAGACTTCCTTTTCGATTTTTGTTTTTTTTTTTTTGTGATTCAAGAATATATTTCTTATAATGTAATGCAATATTGCTAAGTATTTAAGTATAATTTCGCAAAATTTGAGTCGTAAATGAAATATATGGGAATAATAAAAAAATCAGACGCAAGTCTGTATCGCTTTGGTAGAGACGCAGTAAATGATATACCTATGTAGAGAAAAATCTGAAAAAAATAGAGTACATATTTCATTTAATTTATTTGGAATTGAGTTTTGTGTCAAGAACCACCCTGATGTAGAGGGAGTCCGAGAGACTTGACCATATGGGAGACATGAGCCACTCTAAATAATTCACTCAAATATCATTCAAATGACTCATGAGTATATCAAATTTTTTATCCTTCGATGTTCTACTTGCAAACATATATTATTCTAGATCCTCAATTTACTCTGGCTTGTGAATGCAAAAATTTGTTTTTTGTCGAAAATAGTAACTTTTGTTTTGTTTTTGTTTTTCAAGATAAACATTTTATTTAACGTGGTAGGTAAAAAAAGTTGACATGTAGATATCTACTCATAAAACATTTAATCGAATTTGTAAACATTAAAAGAAAATCAAGCTATCTTCTATTTTACAAAATTTATTGATCATTAATTGCGAAAAAACATGAGCGGGAGACTTGACCATAGTCCTTTGTTGTAATTTATTGTCAGTTGTTGTCAGATGTGTTGAAAATGCACTAATTTCATATTTTTTTAGATATTAACATGCAATAAGCATATTTAAGAAAAGAAGGATCAGCGCAAACTAGTGTTTTGCAAAGAAACTATTGAAATGTGATTAACATGTTGTGATTTTAATAAGGAATTAGATTATTTATTTTATTTTATAACACACGTTTAATACAGATTTTGTGTCCATACAAAACACCTCAAATTTAATAAAATTGAGATTTAACAAGATATGAACGGATTTTATTAACTTTTGTTTTGTTTTACTCGAAAATTTTTAGTATGATCAAGTCTCCCCAAGAGGGTGGTCAAGTCTCATGGCTAAGCGGGAGACTTGAGCCAAGAATCTGTTCTCTCACTTTACATAAAGTTAATGAAGCTAATTTTTGAGTAGATAAATCGTCACCTTAATGCAGAACTAGCCTAAGTCCACAATTTCTTGTTTTTGCTTTTTTTTAATGAAAAAAAAGCCAGTATCATTCTGCGCATTCCAATCTGACGATCGTGTTCCTACGTGCAGTTGTTCGTTCATAGTCTTAAAATGTGCGATAAAATCCTATGTCCAAGTCTTTGTTTTTTATAGTGCAGAACTATTCTATGTCCATTTTATGGACTTAGGTTTTTTTAGCTTTACAAAACGAATAGCCTTTGTCCACAATACGGACATAGTTTAGTTCTGCGTAAAGAAAATAGATAATTTATTCCTTCTTGCATAATATTTCTAGTGACTTAGTATAGTTGTGCCATTGCGTGAAGTTTAAGTACCTACGTTTTTCGATAAGATGTACAAAAGCATGTCAAGAGGCCAAAAGATGCTAAGCCTTGTCCAAAAACGACGGGGTGATACAGGTAGTATTACTATTATTTAATGGAGAGTGTACTTATTTCTTTACACATCTGCTATCACTTCTGCTATGACGACCTTAAACTCACAAAGTGAGTAGATTAATCTAATGCTAATGGATCGTCAACTCTAAGATAGGCGATTTTTTTACGAAAAGGTCTGTCAGCAGAGGCACTCCGCAAGGTGGTGTTCTGTTCCCTATCCTGTGGAACATAGTAGTTAACGAACTGCTAATATCCCTCAAGAAGGAAGGCTACAGAGTGATTGTGTATGCCGATGATGTTGCTATCGCCGTCACAGGAAAGCATCCCAATCATTGATGACTGTACGTGTAACTTACACCGCTTCCTGTACTTCTTATTCAATGAACGATCCCAATACCCCGAGAGACCTCCTTCAAAAATCACTTAATATGCTCACTAGATTGGCTGTTCACTGTGGACTTAATATTAATCCTCAAAAAACAGACCTCGTCCTTTTTACACGGAAATACAAAATCCCAGTAATTGTACCTCCTTCAATAAAAGGTGTACCACTAACTTTTTACCAATGAAGCCAAATATCTTGGTCTGATATTAGACAAAAAATTAAGTTTGAAACCTAACATTCAAGAAAGAGTTAATAAAGCTACAGTAGCTTTTTTTCTCCTCGCATAACCTATTGGCTCATCTACTGCGACAAGCTCAGCAGAGTCCAACACACTGCATGTCTCTGCATAAGCGGGGCATTGAAAACCACACCCTCAGCGGCGCTAGACACTCTCCTCCATCTGACACCCCTTGAAATTTTGAGCAAACAAGTGGCAGCGAGTACAGCTATAAGACTCAACGCCTCATCTCAATGGACCAAAAATAATGTGGGAAATTTCATCATTTTGAACTTCTTCGGTTCTATACCAAAGTACATAGACTACACCATTCCAAAACCCTAATTTGGGAAAAACTTCCTGGTCTCCATTCCATTAAGAGTTGAATGGGAAGACAAAAAACTCCTGGAAGACAAAAGCATTCATTTTTATACAGATGGATCCAAGACAAATGATAGAGTTGGTAGTGGTGTGTACTCAGAAAAGCTTAATTTAAGCCTCTCATTCCGTCTCCCTAATCATTGTAGCGTCTTCCAAGCGGAAATTTTAGTGATCAAAGAGGTTCTCTCCTGGCTAAGAGACAACGTGATATCAACTTCTGATATGCGCATCTTCTTTGACAGTCGCTATTAAATCTCTCGACGGTGTCTCAACCAACTCTCAAACGGCCCTCGATTTTCAATCATCTCTTATGGAGATGGCGCAGCAATATAACATTCACGTCTGTTGGGTGCCGGGCCATAGAGACATCACGGGAAATTGTAGAGCCGATGAACTCGCTAAAAATGGAACCGTCATACCCATCTCACCTGAGATGGGTAAACCGATAGCTACATGTAAACTTATGCTAAAAGAAACAGCCTTAACGATAATAAACAATTTACCATCGTGCGCAATCACAAAACTCATATGGCCGTCACTGGACCTAAATCGCTCTAAAGATTTGTTGTCTCAAAGCAGATATCATATCAGCTCCCTAATAGGTGTCTTTACAGGACACTGTCTTGTAGGCTGACACGCTATACAACTTGGTGCAGCCTCAAAAAATGATTTCTGCAGGAGCTGTATGGACGAGGAAGAAGAGCAAACAATCTCTCACCTTCTCTGCACTTGCCCTGCTCTTTCACTAAGACGCAAACTTCATCTGGGAGAATACTTTTATGATAATCCCAGTGAACTTGCTAATAAGGATATCAAATATCTTCTTCGTTTTATAAAAAGCTCAAAATGGTTCGACTAGTAAGAAGTAATTCTCTAGATTCATGCGGTAACACAATGGGCCTTTTCTTTGGCTTAAGTGTGCGGATCCTGTATCCGCAGCCACTTCAACCTAACCTAACCTAACCTAACCTATTTCTTTATAACGTGTTTTGTGAATAAATCATTTTGAAAATATTAAACAATTTTTACAACAAGTAAATACGAATTTTAATGTTAATCTTCAAGATTCTTTTGAAGTCCTGGCAGAACCAAGACCATTCGAAGTTAGAGTTTTGTTTTGTTTTTGTTAAAATTAAGGCTGAGAATTGTGTAAAAACTACTTTTATATCGTTTCATTAAGAATAAATTTGTTTAAACTCGATTCTTGTTCTTTTTTTTAAGTATTCAACTTAACTTTGTGCTATTGGTTTGATCCTATATCCATTCAGAAAACGAAAAATAGTAAAATTATTAATCCTATGTCCACTATCATGAGATAGGCTTTTTCTGCACTCAAAATATGAATGCACGATAATGCTATGTCCAAAAAGCACCAAAATACTAATGCGTATTAAAAAACATTAGCTCCATTAAAATCTAATACAAAAAATAATATATATGTTTTTTACGCCAAGTTGTTTCATAAAGGACCTTAGTAGTAAATACATTTTTCATTTTTAGAATCGCTCTCCTGAAAATTTTTGAAATTGTGACTTAGACTTGTTCTGCATTAAGGCGACGAAATGTACCTTTACAAAGATGTATGCAACATCTAGCTGAAATGAATAGGGACATTTTTATGGCTCAAGTCTCCCGGAATCCCCCTACATAAATATAACTAAACAAATTAAAATAGGTAGCTAATTTTTCTTTTAAGCCCTGCGAAGCGGGCGGGGGATTGCTAGTACTAATATATAAGGTGAAGAGTTTGTTTGTTTGTTTTAACGGGCTTATCTCAGGAACTACTAGTTCGAATTGTACAATTCTTTTTGTGTTGGATAGTACATTAATCGAGGAATGCTTTAGGCTGCCTATGCCTAACATTGAGCAGCGGCTATTAGGAGTGCAGAAACAGTGGGATATGTGGAAAAAAGGGCAAAAATTATACATTTTGTTGTTTGTTTGAACGTACTGATCTCAGGAACTGCTGAATCAAATTAAACAATTATTTTTGTGCATTTATCGAGGAAGGCTTTAAGCTCTACAATATCAAGCTGCGACCAATAAAAGCAAAGCATCAGTGAAAAATATTGCTAAAACAGGGAAAATTATACGTATTTGAAGGCTTCCGTTGCGTGCTCTGCGTAAACGGCAGCTTGGCCAGGCAAATGATAGATATAATAACTGCTCAAATTAGTACCTATTTAAAGAGTCCATTTGATTTTTGAATATGATTGTTTGAATTATTTGCAGAGATAACTGTGTAAAAATAAGTAATTTTATTTTAATATTTTGCCCAATTCAAAACTCCCAAAACAGTTTAAGGAAACATGAAAAAACTCGATCTAACGAGAAATGCTTTTAGTATGAAAACTGAAAGGAATGTTAAAAAACGCTCAAAATGTTCGAGTTAAAAAGAATTTCGACTTAAGGACAGTCGACTGTGATACAATTTTAAAATATCTTCGCAACAAAATTCCCACGCGCTGTGAACGAGGGAGAGTCGGACGAAGTCGCGTGCAACTGCTAGTTGTTTTCATATAGGCACAATATTGTTTTATCTCTTTTTGTCAACCGTCATGGAAAATGCTCCGCCCGCCCGCCGCCGCCGCAGCCGCCACGCCCCCACAGCCGTGCCGTTGGGAAATTAAGGTTGTTTGTGGGCATCCATAAGCACTTATGGAATTACATCTTCTTTCATCAAATATTTTAAACATTTTACTGCCTCTCTTGTGGCTTGCGTCATTTTCTTAAAAATTAGATTTGGTGTAATTTCTTAAAATTATAATATTAGTCCAGTCATTTGGTAGTTTTACCTGGAAAGTTTTCCGGGAGTTTTGAAAATTGGTTAATTTATAGATTTGGGTATGCCCTTTTCGAATTTCAACTTTGCCACCTCGTACCCCCGCCGCTCGCTCCGCCATCTTGAAAAAATGGCGCCTAAAAACGGTTTTTTGGGAATATCTCCTTTCCGACGCATTTTACGAAAAAAATATCTTGTACAAAATTAAACTAGAAAAAATTTCCTACAATTTATGTGTCAATAATTTTTTCATAAAATCAATAGTTTTTGGCGTACGAGCGCCACAAAGTATCATTCATCATATTACGAGAAATACCTGCGCTTCAACTGAATAAGCACAAAATTTTTCTGAAGTTTGTTGTCCATTTTTTCCTAACTTTGAACGTTAATGCATCATTTGACGATGCTTACCGATAGCTTATGATATTGAGAAAACAAATCAAAAAGAATAATTTAAAAAAGACCACTATTTTTTCCCTGGCTCTCATGCAAAGCTTTCCAGATTGAAAAACTCAGTTTTTATTTGCGTCAACTGAATAAGCACACGATCTTTCACTCTCATTATTTTAGTTGGTTCTGAGAGTTTTAAGTTAATTGGTATACCAAATCAAAAGTTAAAGTGCTGTTAGTGCATTTAGCCGTTAAATTAAAATTTAAAAAAATATGGTTAGATCAGAAGCTTTAATAGTGTCGGACGAGTTAAGGTTGATTCTTTAAAAGAATAAAGACTGACCGTGCGTGCTAAAGCTACCAACGTTGATCGGAGTCTTAGTGTTGTCTATTCGTACCTCAGAAACCAAAGTTTGTACGAGTAAAACATGAAAGGTAGTAAAAAACGGCAACATTCGAAGTTGATCGACGAGCAATTTTGAGATGTGCTTCCAGTTCATGTGCCTCCGCGGTAAAAATTAAACAAAAAGTTGGTGTAACTGCAGGTGTTTCAACAGTCCACAGAGTACCAAACAGCGCAGATCATTTAAAATGATTGCAATTCCAAAAGAAACCACCATTAAACGAGCAACGAAAAGATATTCGTTTAAGATTTTCTAGACTCGATGTGAGTTGGAAAAATGTGTGGCACAACGCGGTTTTTTTCGGATGAGAAGAGTTTAAATTTTGATGTCCCTGGTGGTTTTAATTATTACTTTCACGATTTGAGAAAAGATTTTAAGCGCGGCATCATGGTCGAGAAGGTGGAGTTATGATATGGGGAGCAGTTAGCTACTATGGGACAATTGAGCTTGAGTTTTAAACGTCAAAAAGGAGTGCAATTACCTGCAAAAGAATATTGGAAAGAAAGTTTTCTTCATTTTCGGATATTTTTGGACCCTATAGGTAAATGGATTTTCCAATATGACAACGACCCCATCCAAACGTCGTGCACTCTCAAAAGTGGGATACAGGACTAGAATGTTAAATTACTTCAACGGTCGCCCTATTTACCTGACCTGAACCTCATAGAAAATGAATGGAGATGGTTGGTACGTAAAGTCTATGAGTCAGGCCGTCAGTTTGAGGACAGAGAATCGCTTATTCCAGCCATTAAGTTACCATGGAGAGAAATTTCGCTGGACTACTTAAAGAGTTTATACGATTCCATGCCAGCCCGAATTTATGAAGTAATCAAGAATAAGGGTGGTAGTACCCAATACTAGAAATAACCAATAAAAAAATATTTAAAGAAAATTTTGTTCATTTCTATCCGTTTGATTTTATTTGCATTTTTAAAAGTTGTGCTTATTCAGTTGACGCAAAAACAAAATGAGTTTTTCAATCTAGAAAGCTTTGCATGAGAGGCAGGTAAAAAATAGTGGTCCTTTTTA
Source organism: Sphaerophoria taeniata (assembly GCA_943590905.1). Classification (NCBI taxonomy): domain Eukaryota; kingdom Metazoa; phylum Arthropoda; class Insecta; order Diptera; family Syrphidae; genus Sphaerophoria; species Sphaerophoria taeniata. The sequence goes on along the minus strand of OX016540.1, from coordinate 149,100,136 downwards.
AATCATTCTTTTTGATTTGTTTTCTCAACATCATAAGCTATCGGTAAGCATCATCAAATGATGCATTAACGTTCAAAGTTAGGAAAAAATGAACAACAAACTTCAGAAAAATTTTGTGCTTATTCAGTTGAAGCGCAGGTATTTCTCGTAATATGATGAATGATACTTTGTGGCGCTCGTACGCCAAAAACTATTGATTTTATGAAAAAATTATTGACACATAAATTGTAGGAAATTTTTTCTAGTTTAATTTTGTACAAGATATTTTTTTCGTAAAATGTGTAGGAAGGGAGATATTCATCAAAAACCGTTTTTAGACGCCATTTTTTCAAGATGGCGGCGCGAGCGGCGGGAGTACGAGGTGGCAAAGTTGAAATTCGTAAAGAGCATACCCAAATCTATAAATTAACCAATTTTCAAAACTCCCGGAAAACTTTCCAGGTAACCCTCTTATTTTTTACCAAATGACTGGACTATATATCACATTGAAGTAATTCTTTTTGTGTCCTTTAAGTCTTATATTTGTCGTTAAAATCACTTTTAAAAATAGCCAACAAAGTATCAACAAACTTATCGATTACGTTGACTAATAATGATTTAAAGATCGGCCAAATAAGTCTGCTGAACAGTGAACTGATAATAACGGACAGATGGAATAAATAGGAAAACATGAAAACATTAGTATTGTACTGATTCTGCTTAATATAAAAAATTCAAATTAACTTTTTAACCGAGGACCGCTGAACCTGCAATAACATACAAACTTCCCAGATTTCGAATGAATACACAAAATACAGACACTAGAACTTAAAGCATATGAAATTGATATAATCCTTAATAATGGCCTTTGGGTGGGAGGTGTACATGATTCGTTAAAGTAAACCAACTGCCTCTGCACAATAATTCCACCGAACTCCTAAAGTTCAACTAAAATCCACTGCTTATTTGTCCACCTCTGCAATATGATGGAAAATTTGCAATTGTTTTGATAATACTGCCGGGCATTTGTTCTGAAATTGCCAACATCAATTATATTGAACTCGAAACCAGAACCCGTTAAGAGAGAAGTATAAACAATGAAGGGTTCCTATCGGACATGTATTATAGATATGAAATGCACGCACGTACGTGACAGGAATGGCTCTGATCGGATGGAATAAAATGTGTGTATGCTATGGCAAATCCAATAGCAGTTGCAAGGCGATTGTGTGCACAATGAGATGCCTTGTAATTGAATTTAATTGTGTTAAACATATTGGGGTGAAAAGGGGTATTTGTATTAATTTTAGATACTGTGGTCTAGAATGACCTCACCGGATGCCCGAATGGATCCAGGCTTCCGGCTTTTTGCATGTGTTGAGGGTGACCCGTCAAAATAAAGTGGTTTGACCACCGTTTGGCATTGTACATGTACATGTGCACTCCAACATTTTGTAGATAAGGTCGTTTGGTAAAATAATAATGTAAAACAAATGTTTGTGTTTAATTTTGTTGCCGTTAACGCCCTAGGCTGTTGAAATGACCGATAATAATAATAATACAAAAAAAAAACTGTAAAATAATTGCATTTATAGCTCTGGCGGTAATCAGTATAAAAACAAGTTTCATCTCGATATGCAACTGATATCAAAGGGCACGGTAGTGCCCAGCCAAGTTCTAGCACTACTCCCTTTTTACAGGATCGAACTCAAGCACATTTTTAACCCCCCATTACTTTTGAACCCATAGAGTAAGAAGCTTCAAATTTGAATTACGTATTAACTTCATGGGCACAAAGGCCCTGGGAAGAACATATTACAATAAAAATTTCAAAAACCGTAATTGACTCACTGACTGACTCACTGACTGACTCACTGATCATCAAAATTATGAAGCACTTCTAACAATAGCAGAATCTTGAAATTTGGTACAATGGTAGATTTTCGGGTGTGTACAAAGGGAAAAATCGAAAATTTCAATTTGCTCATTCAGGGGGCGTGGTATCCGCCCACTTTCTAAAACTGGTCGTAGAATCTTGAAATTTGGAATTCTAATAGGGTTTTGGTTGAATATGAGGAAAAATATAAGTAAAATATTTTGGTTTCATTTAGGGGCGTGGTTTCCGCCCATTATCTTAAAACGATCGTAGGATGTTGAAATTTGGAATTCTTGTAAGGTATTCAACCAAAACCTTACAAGAATTCCAAAAAATGAAAAAAATGAGAAAAAAATCTATTTCCATTTAGGGGCGTGGTATCCGCCCACTTTGTTAAAATGGTCGAAAACGTTTAAATTCGAAATTCTAATAGGGTTTCGGTTGAGCAAAAGAGAAAAATAAGTATAAAATTGTAGTTTCATTAAAGGGGCGCGGCTGCCACCCACTTTCTTAAAATGGTCATAGGATGTTGAAATTTAGAATTCTGGTTTGTTTAACTTCATGAGTAAATTTCCTTTTCACAATGGACCCTTGATGTATACAGTAATCCCCGCTTAGTTGCACCTCGCTTAATTGAACATCCCGCTTAATTGATCGAAAAAATTGGCTTCGAAAATTTCCCGTATTAGTAGCAAAGCTTTTCAGACGGTTAATTGAACCCCGCTTAATTGAATTACTCGTTAAATTGATCTTAAAAATATGCAGCAGAAAAACTTAATACATGGACATTTTTCGGATAATTGGGCGGACAAAAAAATTATAATGAAACATAATGAAACTGTTCGCTGTATAACAAATGACAGCTAATCATTGTTTGTTTTTGGTTTTTGCATTGAATAAGAAGTACAGGAAGGGGTCTTATGAAAAAGAAGTGAAACATTTTTCAAAGTAGTGTGAGTTTCACAAACACAAATGCATCACAACAGGGTTGGCCTGTAGTTGAATGGTTAATCTCGTGGGCGCCAAGCGAATTTTGATCGAATCAAGATAATCGATTGTGCTTCAATTTATTTTTTCCATTTCAATCCTTTTTTTTTGGATTATATGGTGTTTTAACGCTCAAGGTGCACACGCACGATTTGTATTGTTTTTTTCTTTTTTAATTCTTCAATACTTTTTATTCATTTTTCATCAGTAATATATCACATTTATTGCACCTTCTTGGGTGGTATTTGAAAGCGCATTCTATGACCAACTTAATCAAGTGTTAAGAAACTCAGAAATTGTGCTTGTGCAGCGCCTTACGATCACCAATATAAACAAATTCGCCCCTGAACTCGAGTTTTTGATTTTTTAACAGAAATAAAACTAAAAATCAAGAACAAATAATATCTATGGAAAAAGGATTTTTATTTTTGAGAAATTTATTAGATTTGTTTAATAAATTTAACTACGAAAATCTCAAAAGAACTTTTTTACAGCTCGGCAAAATGACAGCACAGGAAAAATTTTGACAGTACTCTAGAAAAATTTGACACTATCAGAAAATTTGGTTGCTTCACTCACGTACACTGTACAGGAAGCGGTGTTAGCTACCGCTTCCTGTACTTCTTATTCAATGGTTTTGTGTCATAGGAAATATTTTAACATATTTGCTTGCGTGTGCATTCTTTTTAATATTTTTCCAGGTTTTCGTAAGTTGACACTGAAATATTTATAAAGTGAATTTCTGGTATGGATATTTTTTAGTTGACCTACTCGCGCAATTATACGGGTTTCGCTTAATTGAACAGATATGTCAATTAAGCGGGGTTTCGTTAATTGAACCACCCGGATAATTGACCGAAAAAGCTGACAAAATGGTCAGTGCAATTAAGCGGGGAATACTGTAAATGTGACATCTAGACAGCCACTCTAACCTAACCTACCTTAAACATTGCAAAAAGATTTGAAATCAGAACAAAAACATAAAATGTAAAAAAAGAGCCAAGTTCCCTTATGTGCGAACAACACTGTGTAAAAAGTTAGCCACCAAAAGTAATGAGATCTAAAAGAACGCCAAGTTCTTACATGTAAAAGTGTTATGTTGAATATTTAAAATCATAGAAGATAATACAACAATATTAAAAGAAAATAGAAAATAGCTTGGATGAAAATTTACAAGTTCACTTGGCAAGTTTTCGTTTGAAACGTATATTACGCTAGAATCTCCATTTTATAAGCCGGACTCGGGGACCATCTGGGAATTTGTTGCTAATTTGTTGCTATTTTGTACCGAAAGAATTGATTTTGTACCTCTCTTAGTTTACGAGAAACGGCTGAGGACCTGACGTAATATTACGCTACAATCTCCCCTTATATATCTAGACAAGGAAAGCACCTATCGACTTGAATCCAACTCCTTATTTTGTTGCTGGGAAATAGGCCAGCTACATTTGTCGGAATCGTAACCCTTCACGGGGGTGGGTGGTACACCTAGCATTGTAAATACGAGATAGAGTGTATCTCATAAACCAGAGCAGCTAGCAACACGAGACCAGTGGCGTATTTTGTTGCTATTTTGTTGCTGAGAAATTGACCAACTACATTTGTCGGAATCGTAACCCTTCACGGGGGTGTACCACCCCTAGCCCTATAAATACGAGATAGAGTGTATCTCATAAACCAGAGCAGCTAGCAACACGAGAGCAGCGGCGTATTTTGTTGCTATTTTGTTGCTGAGAAATAGACCAACTACATTTGTCGAAATCGTAACCCTTCACGGGGGTGTACCACCCCCTAGCCCTATAAATACGAGATAGAGTGTATCTCGTTAACCAGAGCAGTTAGGAACAAGAGAGCAGCAGCGTATTTTGTTGCTATTTTGTTGCTGAGAAATAGACCAACTACATTTGTCGAAATCGTAACCCTTCATGGGGGTGAACCACCCCTAGCCCTGTAAATACGGGATAGAGTGTATCTCGTAAACCAGAGCAGCTAGGGCCACGAGATAAGCCGCGTTGCTCTTAATTAAATATAGCCTATGTTACTAAGTGTGAATATAGCTTTCTTAAGGTGGAAAAAACTTTGAAATCGGATAAGTAGTTTTTGCTTTTATTCATTACAAACCAGATAAGATATGAAAACAAATGAACGTTATTATAGTTTTTCTCTCACAAACATCATCAGTCTAGGTACTACTTATTTCGTGTCCTTGATGGCTATGGATTTGCCCTTTAGGTCATCACATTCTACCCATGCACAACTACCTCTGCGGAAAATGATCGATGTGTAGTGTTCAACAGCCGTTTGATCATAAGATCTCGAGCTACCACCGTACAAGGCGCCGATTCCTACCAGCGCAAACCTCTAACTTGCATCTTGAGGATCTTTCATAGTCCTTCCAATGTCTTTTAAACTTATTTGGAGGTTTTCTCCTTCCTCAATTCGCAAGAGTACAATATCACCTAGTAAACATAATTCAAAAAACATTATTTCTGGAGGTACTTTTTTTGTAATATACATACATTAAAATAAAAAAGTCGTAATTTTTGCTTCGGGATTAAATTATTTTAAGAATACACAAATTGCATTGTGTACTTTAAAAGTTCTGTGATTATATTTTCAGGTGAAACCTATACAATGATTCTCGAGAGGTTACATTTGTTCAAAAATATATCCAAAATATATATTTTTGTCATCAATTTTAGAAATTTCAAAGGAGTAGAGTACTTACCGATGGTATCAATGTTATTAATCAAAACGCTTGGTGACACGTCTATTCCTTTTGATTTCTCCTTTCTTTTATGGCATTCTGGACAATACCCTTCTGTTTCATGATCGTAACAATATTGAATTAGAAATTGTTCGATAAACCTCAAGGCCTTATCAGACATGTTCAGCGAGTAGACTGCCCTTTGCGCTGTGTAGTTGCAAACTGTGCAATTACCCGTAGCCGATCCCTCTATCTATCCCGTATTTATAGGGCTAGGGGTGGTACACCCCCGTGAAGGGTTACGATTTCGACAAATGTAGTTGGTCTATTTCTCAGCAACAAAATAGCAACAAAATACGCCGCTGCTCTCGTGTTGCTAGCTGCTCTGGTTTATGAGATACACTCTATCTCGTATTTATAGGGCTAGGGGTGGTACACCCCCGTGAAGGGTTACGATTCCGAAAAATGTAGTTGGTCTATTTCTCAGCAACAAAATAGCAACAAAATACGCCGCACAGTGGCCCGTTTCGGCTTTTTTGGTTCCAAAAATCATAGCTCCTAAACGAGTTGAGATATTTCCACAATTTTTTTTTTATTTTGAAGGTTACACCCAACGCTATGAAATTGGTGAATTTCAAAATAAAAACATTACAGGGTGTTTCGGAAATAGCTGTCAAAAAGCTTAGTTATATTAAGTGAGATAAAAATGATTAAATGTGAATTAAACAAACAAGAAAATTCATTTTCTGGCGTAAAACAAAAGGAATTGACGTTTAACAGTAGCGCAAAAAGTAAAACACCGATTTTAGAGGAACAGTGGCGAAAAAAGTTTTTTTAATTTTTTTTTTTTTTTGTAAATTGACATTAGAATAATAATAAATAACAAATTGAACAGCAAATTATACAATAAAAACAGTTGAAATGTACGTATAAACATTAGATTTCTTGAAAACTATCATCTTGGTCCGTGGTAATATTCAATAAACTCAACATTTCCGGAGAATAAAGTGCTTTCATATCGTTTTGGGTCCTTACGTGCCTCAGAGAAGAAATAAGCGGATCAGATGAGGCTGCAAGCATGTTGCATAAGTCTTCATTCTGCCTTATTCTCGAAACTTTGCAGGTATTTTGATATCTATACCTTTTGTAGTCCTTATTTTTGGATTCCTGGGCTTCTTCAGATAATTCTCCTAGGGGAAGTGATTGATACTCTATAATATCTTGACTGTGAGCCAAAATTTTGTGAAGAGTAGGTGTCAGTTGTTTTTCAGGATACTTTTGAGTCAACAGAGCTGCTGTTGCTTTAGTATACTCCCCAAATTTAACTGCGTTCACAACTTCCCTGCAGTTCAAAACATCAAGTATTATTTTCAGCCTGGAAATAACCTCTATGTTTACTCCAGTTATTTGAGCTGTTATCTCCGATTGCTCGAAAAATCTTCTCGAAGTGTTCCCATCATTAGTATTTCCGAATCCCTGCTTTGGTTTGTCTACATCGAGTCCAAGCTGATCACGGAAACACGTTTGTATCCTTTCCTTTCTTCTTTTTTGTGCTTCTTTGATCCCAATCGATTCACCGAAATCCTCTCCATCCTGTCGAAGTGTATATGCAAGTTTTAATATAAATTCCATGCATCTGATTCTACCATGCAGTGGAGATATTCCATATTGGTAGTTATGTTCGTCAATGTTTGCATTGGATTCATCTTGGCTATTGAAACTTTTTTGTGTCCTTTTGCATATTGGGCATGACCGCGTTGATTTTGTTTCTGTAAGTTCATTTAAAACTTTTCCGTCAATCTAAAATTTTATGACATCGAGCAATAAAAATAAACATTTAATCCGATTAAAAATTAATACCTACATAAATAATCACTGAACATTTAATCTCCTTAAGTCAAAAGTAACTGCTAATATTTTATTATGGATATAATATAAACCCTTCAATTTAATTTTTTTATTGCCTCCGATTTATGTAATATTTATGACATATCGTATTTTAAAATATTTCCGTCATCAAAAACAAAATTGTGGTGAATTCATTCCCCATTTCAGATAATTTTTTGAATTTGAAAAAAAAAATTTTTTGTTCGAAAATTCTGGAACACCCTGCAAATGTAATAAATTTAAAACTCATCATATTGTTAGCCGTGAACATTTTCTTCGAATTAAAAAAAAAATTGTGGTGATATCTCAACTAGTTCAAAAGTTACAGTATTAAACATTTTATTAATTTGCCATTGAAAACCCAGAAAATTGAAAAAAAGTGCCTGCCATCGATTAATAAAATCGCTCTAGCTCAGTTGGGCGCAAGTTGGCGCAAATTATTTCTTCAGGATTATATTAAGAAATACTTCAGCTTTCATTATGCGTTGAGTTTTGCTTAATGCTTTTTGAAGCTTTTTTTTCCATGCAATGTAAAGTCAGAAAAAGGTACAAAAAGTGGTGTCCAAAAAAAAAAAAAATATATATACCTAGACATTTTTTTTTTTTTTTGTAATATTTTTTCCAAACATATATTTTACCGTATTTGTTAATTTCAGAAAGAAAAAACAAAAATTCTTTCCCCACGTTCGTAATATAGCTTCTCAAAGTCAAGAAAAAGAAAAAAAAAATTGTTTGTTATTAAAACTGAAAAAAAAGTTCAACTTTGACCCCCTCTCAAAACCAAACCGTTGGGAAAATTAAAAAAAAACTTCGGTTTCAAGAACTTCAAATATTTGTTAATTCAGCGAAACAACAAATTTTGAATTCTGGAACAACGAAAAAAATGAATTTTGGAATGACTTTAGCCTAAACGGGCCACTGTGCGCCGCTGGTCTCGTGTTGCTAGCTGCTCTGGTTTATGAGATACACTCTATGTCGTATTTACAGGGCTAGGTGTACCACCCACCCCCGTGAAGGGTTACGATTCCGACAAATGTAGCTGGCCTATTTCCCAGCAACAAAATAGCAACAAAATAAGGAGTTGGATTCAAGTCGATAGGTGCTTTCTTTGTCTTGATATATAAGGGGAGATTGTAGCGTAATATTACGTCAGGTCCTCAGCCGTTTCTCGTAAACTAAGAGAGGTACAAAATCAATTCTTTCGGTACAAAATAGCAACAAATTAGCAACAAATTCCCAGATGGTCCCCGAGTCCGGCTTATAAAATGGAGATTCTAGCGTAATATACGTTCGTTTGAAGCGTGATTAATAACATTTTAAAACTTGAACAGTGAACTTGTAAATTTTCATACAAACTATTTTCTATTTTCTTTTAATATTGTTGTATTATCTTCTATGATTTAAAATATTCAACATAACACTTTTACATGTAAGAACTTGGCGTTCTTTTAGATCTCATTACTTTTGGTGGCTAACTTTTTACACAGTGTTGTTCGCACATAAGGGAACTTGGCTCTTTTTTTACATTTTATGTTTTTGTTCTGATCATTCTTGTGCGAAGTACCTACTGTAATGTCAATGTCAAATGTCTTTTTATTTTTCTTGGACCACCGAAATAAAGTGTTAATTTATTTGAAACCTGATTTCTTTTATGGAAACGATTCATAAGCCGAAAGTACCCCGTGTGTTGCCGAAAGTGCCCCGTTTCCGGGGTACATTCGGCAAAACGACTTTTATTAGTAGACACAAAAAATATTTAACTTTTGTTTATGATAGTAAAAGTTTTTTTTCTTTTTTTTTTCTTTTTCAAATATTAAATATTACCGGTTCATACGACATGCATCTAAAACAAATATTCATTACTTTTGTAAAATCGAGTCTTTGAAATTTAATGACGAATGTCCCCCAGATTACCCTATATAATAACCTAACCACTCAATGAAATGAATGAACTTTAAATAATTTTTTGGAAAGTGGTGCCAGGCTTCGAATAATTTTTAGTGATCACCTTATAATAATCACAAATCACTCTAGCCGAGTCCACCCTGATCCATTAGATTAGGGTGGCACATTAGAAGTGGTGTTCCAAACGGATTTCAAAAAGGATTTTCATAAAGTAGTATTAACACCATCTAAATCAAGAAGTTGTTAAAAGAAAATAAGTTTTTTTCAAAAAATATGTATGCGTGGGAAACCCGGTGTATTCTAATTTAATTTGATTTGCTGCAAATCAATTGGCAAAACTTTGTTTTCTGATCTTTGAACATATCGCAACTATAATCAAGTTTTGATTGATTGAGTATCACAGAGGTCAACTATGCACAATCTTTAATTAAAATCGACCATAATTATTAATTATGTCTTTCAGAACTAAAGCAGACAAATTTTATGTTTGAGCTTACAATTTATGCAAAGCAAGAAGGGTCGTTTAAGAGTTAATGAAAAACATAAGTATGTTCTGTATCAGCCAATGCTGGTTATAGGTATTTTTTGGAATTTCAGGATTTTTTTTAAATACATACATTATGTCCCTTTTAAGTCGCCTGTTCGATTTAAGGAAAGAATCCCTACTAAATTACACAACGGAAAAAGGATACAGAAATGATATAAAATTAAATTTGTATGCCACCATTAAGAAAAAGTACTTAGGTAAAGTAGACAAATGTTCATCAACATTGAGTATTTCCACTTTTTAATAAGACCACCACTGAAATGTAATTACGTTTTCGCTTAAAATGAACACTTAAAAAGCCGCTCATGAGATTTTTTATCACCATATATTCCGCCCTTGTAGAGTCGGAACTCGTAAAGCTTTGCTCAAAGTTTCAGTGTAAAATCTACACGTTTGCTTAAGTTCTCCATGCCTCTGTTTTAATACTATTAAAACTTTAATTACAATAAAGAGTCGCCACTATGCTGTATGTTGTTAAAAATTACATTTTACTCGTATGAAGGTATTTTGTTGTACATATACCCAAGAAATATATTTCTAGTACCCTACCGATGACCACTTAAATGAACATTCAAAAGCATTTGTGCATAAAGCCATTGCACTTAATGTTCAGATTATGAAGCAAGTGATTCTGGGAGGAAAAAAAAAGAAATAAAGAACAAAAAGCAAAGGACTTTGTATTATGTAGGCTTTCTTTCGGTCGGAAAATATTCAAAGTACCTTCCACGCGCTTGGAATAACCGAAGTTCATGCTCTTTTATGGTTTGATATGGAAGTTTAAAAAGCTTTTAAGTTGAACTTATAATTTATAATAGGTTGTGGTTATATTATCCATTGTTTCCTATTTGTGAGGCAAAATACACAGTAAAAAAGGAAAAATCCTTGAAATGTTTGTGGTATTATTTATGGATGAACAAATAATACACGCGATATTTAGGGGTTAAGGCTACAATTTGTATAATTCCCATGAGCTGGATCGTGCGAAATAATCGAATCTTAAGTTGTTTCTGCACATTTGTGGGTTGACTTGTCGAAATTATACAAAAAATCGTTACTTAAAATTTGGTAAGAAAATCCATAATAATGCACAAGAGAAGACCAAGCTATTGATTTATTTTTATTTTTATTTTTTATTTATGTATGTAGCTAACAGTTCAACAAAAAAACCAATTACAAGCTACAGTAAAACTTACAAATTTTAGATAATAATATATTTATTCAATCTGTAGCAATTATTAATATCTACTATTCAAAAAAAGAAAAAAAAAAACGAAAAAAGAAAAAAGAATGAAAATGAAAAGTTAAAACTAGAAAATGATCGAAAATGCTTGAAAGTATAGAAATTAGAAAAGAAAAGCAAAGGCAAACTGGAGATCAGAAAGATGGCAATGAGGATGAATTGAAGGTACAAGAAGCAATATTTGAGATTTTATGTTATTTTCATTCAAATCAAAATTGAGGATATCGAACGACAGGAAGTAATGATTATGATATATCTGCATCCGGATGATTGGTGATTTTAAAAGTATGTTTGTTCGTGCACATGGTGGTTGAAATGTTTGCAATGAATGGCAAGTGGACCGACATGGACATCTTATGTTTATATCAGCCATGTTGAAAAGATTCATTCGCTCTTTGTAATCGTTGTGTTCTTAAAATAATTTGTACTAAAGGTATCTGGTAAATTTCCGCTGAACTCTTTCTATTGTGTCATTGTGAGTTTTATAAATAGGAGACCATACAACAGCACCGTATTCTAATATACTCCTACATAACATGTTAAATAGATGAAGAAAAGACTCTGATTTTCTGCCCATGCATTTTGACGCTTTTTTCATTATGTAATCATAATGGGATTTAAATAAAAGTTTGAAATCAAATATTATTCCAAGGTCTTTATGCTCTGTCACTCTATTTAGTTCGATGGTGTTAATCCTATATTCAAAGTCAATGGGGATGAGTTTTCTAGAATAAGACATAATTGAACATTTATTTATGTTTAAATCTAATTTGTTTTTAATACACCATTCAAATAGCGTATCAAGGAATGGAATAACTTAAAGAGATAGCAGAGGTGAACTTACATTTGTTTCTGGTCAGGGTTGTTCTATGATTGATTATTGTTTGGCTAGAGGCGATTGGCTTACTGCAATTGAGGATTTTGAGGTGCAACCCGTAAGCTATTCAGCACATCTTCCAATAGTGACATCCATACATTTTATCAACTTCGATTCCACTCTGAGTGAACCACAACGAAAATATAAATGGGTCGATAGTCAGGTAGCGCTCTACAAGCGAAGACTCGATGCCAAAGTAAATAGCCTACCGAGCAATGTATCCTGGTCTTGTGAGCAGTCGGCTGATGAAATAATTGAAATCATCAAGAGTTCAGCCATGCCAACCAATAACAAACAAAATTTTACTGCTGAGTGGTACGACTGGGAATGCATAAAACTCAGAAAAAAATCTTTCACAATGCTCAAAATTTTTAGGAAAACCAAGTCTAGTTTCTTTAAATCACTTTATTAAGATGCAAACAAAACTTATAAGAGAGTATGCAAAGATAAACAAAAAGCTTTTATGTGTGGTCTAACAACAAGTTTATCCAAATGTAAGGACTCGAAATCATTTTGGTGTAAAGTAAGATTGTTCAGCAACAACAATAAATATCGAGTTACTAGCAAATCATTTTAAGAGACTTCTAAACGATACAACAAACTCACAACTTTTTCAATATGCTCTACCCTCAATCTCTGTTCCAGAACTAGATGAACCTATTTCAAATAACGAATTACAAACAACTCTTAAAAATATGAAAAACAATAAGGCAGCCGGGCTAGATGTAATTCCAGCCGAGTTCTATAAAAACTCCTCCCCGTCCTTCCTAAATCTTCTTCTTGATTTTTTTAATAAGCTTCTTGAAAAGGAAGAAATACCTCAGTCTTTTTTGATGTCACAAATCTGCCCAATTTTCAAAAAAGGAGATCCCAGCTCACCAGAAAACTATAGAGGCATTTCAATTCTTCCTTGCTTGAGAAAAATATTTACCCAAATTCTTTATTGCAGGCTTATGAGGTGGGTAGAAGAGAAAAAACTGCTAAGCACTTTCCAAGCCGGTTTTCGCTCTGGTCTTTCAACTGTGGACCAAATATTTGCACTCTCAAATATAGCTAAACGTTTCATCGATAACAAACAAAAACTGTATGCCTTCTTCATCGATTTTAGAGCAGCATTTGACACTATCAATCGGAACTCACTAGTTTATAAATTAGCGAATTTAGGTATATCGACGAAATTTTTAAAGCTTTATAAACTTCTCCTCACCAATACTTGCGCTGCTGTGTCAAATGGGAGCTCCATGTCCAGTTTCTTCAAAACTGAAAGCGGCGTGCCCCAAGGTTGCTCCTTAAGCCCGATTATGTTCTCCCTTTTTATTGACGATGTCTCCAGTGAGTTGCCTGGGGGTGTAAGGTTTGGAAACCTTCTTATTAAGGTTCTACTTTATGCAGACGACCTAGTTGTTTTGGCGGACAGCCCCACCACACTACAGTTACAAATTAATAGACTGAAAACTTTCTGTGATAAATGGGATTTGAAAATTAACACCTCAAAATCAAAAATTATGATCTTTGAAAGCACACGTCGAAGGAGGAACCCGCTCGAGTCATGGTCATTGGATAATGAACCTATAGAGGTGGTTAACCAATTTAAGTATTTAGGTGTTCTGTTCTGCAGCAATCTGGATTTTCGTCCCCACGTTAAAGAAAAATGCTTGTCAGCAAAAACGGCAATTAACCTTATATGGAACAAAATCTTCTGCAATAAGTACATTGACATATCGGCTAAATTTAGAGTTTTTGAAGTCACTATTAACTCATGCTTATGCTATGCAACTCAAGTATTTGGTTACCAAGATCTCGATGAATTTGAGATAGTGCAACGCTACTTTTTCAAGCGAATTTTTAAACTTCCAAATTCCACACCAACTTACGCTATACATGTAGAATCAGGTATCTCGCCAACTTTTCTAAAAAATCTTAAATTTAATGCCGATTACATAGTTAAAGTAATGCAAAGGTCAAATGAAAATCTCCATAAGCAAATGATGGATTTCGCATTCCGAAGGAATTTGTCGCCGTTTAAAGAATGGTATGAGAAAGCAAATGCGCACAGTTTTGATCTAAATCTTAGAACAATTTCTCCTGCTGATTGGAAAGGTAGCTTCTATGATTGTATTGCTTTGGTGGATGATTCACTGTATCTTAAGTTGTTGAATAGAGCTCAAACCTCCCCAAGCAGATTGGTCTATAAGCAACTCAATCACACTTTGTTTGTAAACAATTATTTTAATAGCAAACTGTCTGCAAAACAAATAGGTACATTGTTTAAAACAAGGACTGAGATGCTTGATTTGAATTACAAACCTCACAGAAATGATAATCCCAGGTGTAACCTCTGCAACAGAAATGAAAACGAAGATGTCAACCACTTTTTAGCCGTTTGCCCGATTCTGCAGGAACTTCGAAGACTTTATTTCTCAAAGAGCTTTCTCAATCTCCAGGAAGCAAAAGAAATCTTAAACGGAGAGTACGGTTGGAAAAATCCTTATAGTTATATTGATCATGCCTTAGATTATCGAAACAGTTTTTCAGAGTAAATTAAATTTTTTTTTAAATATTATGTATCTATCTTTTTTCATCAGGGAATTTATATTTATAAAAAAAAAAAAATTGGATGCTATGTTTTTTTTTAATTAATTAAATCTATTTATTTATTAAAGTATAATCTTAAACTTTCTTTTTGTTTATTCTCGATAAATGTCAATTTTCAGGCAGACGGCAAATATATATTTTGCCATGCTAATGTTCTTGTAAAATGTTTCAAATGTATCTCGAGTTTTGATCAAATAAAGAATTTTTAATAATAATAATAATAAATAACGTATCAAGGTCTTTTTGTAGTGATATACTGATATACAATCCCTTACAGTATTTACAACTTTGAAATTTTTTAAATCGTCCGCGTAAGCTAATGACATAGAGGAAATATTTTGTGTGATATCGTTAACATAAATATTGAAAAGTAACGGTCCTAAAATTGATCCTTGTGGCACACCAGAAGGAGGGATATATGGTCTGGATGTAACATTACTGAGGATTACATTTTGCTGTCTATCTGTAAGATATGACTTGAACCACATTACTAGCCTTTCTTGAAAAACCAAATTCCCTTAACTTCAGAATGAGTGTTGCATGACATATTCGGTCAAAAGCTTTCGAAAAATCTGTATACACCACATCAACCTGTGTACCTCTATTTCAACGCTTCTGCAATCGAATGTGAAAACAAAACAAGATTGGAGATCGTTGAACGGCCTTGAACAAAACCGTGTTGGCTGGCGCTTAGATATGGTACAATGTTAGAAATAATAGAGTTGTTCAAGCATTTTTCAAAGATTAATGATAAAGCGTTTAAAATTGACACTGGGCGATAGTTTTTAACATCAGAAGGATTACCATCCTTAAAAATTGGGAGTAACAAATGAAATTTTAAGACATGTTGGAAACGTTTGATCATGCAGAGATTTATTAAATAGAATACATAAGGGTGTAACAATTGTTGCTTGGCAGTTTTTATAAAAAGAGTTGGGTATGCCATCCGGTCCTGTGTTTTTATTAACATCGAGATTTCTTAATACATAATTCACATTATCTGATGTTATAAGTGGAACATATATATCAGTTAGGTGGGAATTTGAATTATTGTTTAAATTTCTGTTGATTGGTGAATAATTTGCTTGATAATAATTATAATTACGTTGAAAATATTATGATGCAAAAGCTTTTGTTATATTTGTACTAGTTGAATAAATTTCATCATCGAGTAACATTGTGTTGGGAATCTTATTAGATTTCCGTTGTTCCTTAGAATATGACCAAAAGAATTTCGTATTTGTTTTAAGATTATTTTCAACGTCATTAAGGTACTGATAATAGCATTCTCTTATTTGTTTTTTGACTAACGTACGAAGATACTTAAAAGTTATTATATCGTCAGGCCTATGGAATTTCCGAACTTTCTTAAGCAAACTATTTTTTTCTTTAATGGTATAAATAAGATTGAATGAATAGGTACCATTTAGGGTAAGACACATTGCGTTTCTTTTTTAAGGGAACATGTAAATTGATTCCATTTTGTATGGTTGCAATGAAACTGCGAAAAGCTAGGTTTGTTTCTAATGTGTTCAAAGAAGACCAATTTGTGTCAGATAAAAATGAATTTAAGTTCTGAAAATTTGCTCGATGAAATGTCTTTGTTGAATGACCGATTCTCTCAGATATTTAGCGATAAAACACTCTTTGTGATATAAGGGTTGTTTCACTACATATTTTTGATGGAAAAAAATTTAAAAAATGTATGAGAATTCTGCATTTTCCTGTTTGACAGAAAATAAGGTGGACCTGCTTTTACTGTGAAAGTTTTTACCATTCATTGAACCAAATCCCAATTGTTAAGTATACAATGTATATTATACACATAAATAATGAAGGTACATTGTATATGTTATGAGTGAGGATATTTGCCAATTTAAGACTAACATCGCTTTTGTATTCGCCGGAAGCTGTAACACTAATTAAAATGCATTGACCATGATGGCCTGTTACATTTATCAAAGAGAATCCAGAACTTCGTTAATGCAACCGAGGCACAGTTTTAATAAGCAAACGATTTTGCATTCGGTCTGGAATTAATTATTTCTCTCCGTATTACAGAAATAGGATGTTTTTTTCAACTGTTTACTTCCACATAGATCATCCTCATTCTGTCACCATCACCATTACTAACAACATTGAAGCCGACATATATCAATGTATATGCTGTGAAAACCAGCACCAAGAGATGATAGTCGTTACATGAAATGCTTTCGAATGTTGGTTTTTCAGTCTAGAATTCGGTAGTTTGGTGGGTTGTGTTGTCATTAATAATTGAATAGTAGTCGAACTTCCCGTAGCCCTCCTATTTTACAAGCAAAACGGAATGGATATTTTCGTTTATAATGGTGAAGCTTAATTAAAAGAAGGATAATAGTTTGAACATAAAAAATAGCACATTTTTAGAATTGAAATTTAGTATCATGGTTAAGTGCACTGAAGCCCTTCGAAATTTAGAAAGTTCAATGGCTTTTTAGATATTTGAATCTATTTGAATTTGAATATTTGCCCAGTCATGTTTTTGCTATTTAAAAACTTGTATTTTGCAGGAATAACATCGCCCATCTGCATCCTTAATATGTTTTGTTAAAGTCAAAACGTTACATAAACTTTATCAATAATTCGTTTAAACTAAAAACGTTTGTACATGTTTCGGACAGGAAATAAGTAGGTACGCTGTCATTTGATTTTTTTTCACCATGATCCTGAATCAGTTTGCATTAATAATGGTTCTGAAAATAAATTTGGACTTAGTCTTGTATTATTTGATTCTAATTAATTTTAACCATATCGGTCATTAAATTCGTCAATGCTTTATATACTTGTAAATTACTTGAGGGCTTGAGGCGCTTTAAATTTTGTTGTATCTCACTTTGATTGGCTAAATTGTCCTCAAATTTTTTATCGTCTGCATTATTTTTTATTTTTATTTTTTAATTCGAATGGATCCATCTTTAAAGAAATAAGCGACATCAAAATAACAAAACAAAATGGTAATGCCTGCTTATGATTTTTTTTGTTAGATTAACTTTGTTTAGAAGACAGAGAAAAGTCAACAATAAACAGCTAGAAAAAAAGTAGATTTACTTAAGAAGCCACAAAAAAGTTAAAGCATCTGATGTTCCTATTTATTGAAACTAAAACTAACCTTAACAGTTATGAATCTTGAGAAAATTCAACAATACACAGCAAGAAAAATGAGGTACACGTACGTATACATGTATGCGAAGCTCGAAAAAATTCAGTTCTTTGATAGTATTTGATTCCCAGTTTTTTTTTTTTTTGATTTTCAATTTGTGACCTATTTAAGAAATCACGAACAAAGTTAACGAATTTGCTGTAGGTACTTATTTTTTAGGGTTCCGTACACAGAGTGTAAACGAAACCCATATAACATCACTTCGTTTTCTGTTCATTCGTCTTTCACAAGCGATTTCTTCGAATCTGTTAGGCCGATTGCAATGAAATCACATATTTTAGTATTCAGTAGTAATCTAAAAATGTTATTTTCATGTTTTTAAGATAAATAGTTTCGAAGTTATTAAAGAGAAAAGATAAAAAAATACGAAAAATAAGATCAGTTCGGTTTCCTTTTATTTGTTTCACAAGCGATTTCTTAGAATCTGCTAAGCTGATTGCAATTAAATTTGGTTCACATTTTCTAGATAGAAGTGATCCGAAAATGCTGCTACCAGAATACACAGTTTCGAAGTCATTGAAGGAAATAGGCAGAAAGACTATTCAAATTATTTTCCAAGAAAATGTTTGGTTTCAAATCTTAATCCTTGTATAAAAAATCCTTCAAAACTGAAAGAAAGTAGGGTCGGCGTCGGATAATCAAGTACGGAACCCTCCTCGAGCGAGTTTATCTCGCACTTGTCCACTTTTTTAAAGTTAAACTCACCTGAACACGTGTTTATGTATATTATGATGCTCGAGAAAATTCGATTGCTTCTAGTTTTCGAATATATGTAATTTGATCACTTGATTCTCAGATGTTTTTTGATTTTGACTTATTTTATTATTAAAGCAAACACATTACTTGCTATGTTTTTATTGTTCAATGTGCGAGCATAAGGAAGGTGGAAAATACGGAAACAGCTTAGGAGGAGGTTTCGGTTTACATTTAGTACAGTCGACTCCGCTTAACTGAAACACCATTTTTGCAGACAATTTGTTTCAGTTAAGCGGAGTTTTCAGTTAGACGAACTTCGGAGTTTTGTCAAAATGCTTAAAAAAAAAAAAACAAAAATAAATAAAAACAAACTAAAGATAAAGTAAGTAACTTAGAGCCATTCTCTTTCTCTTCACTATTGCTCAACTTGTAGGAAGCCCTCAAGTTGGCCAAATCTAGAGTTAAGAAAAACTTGAGCGTTAAGGGACAAATTGAAAATCGTTTTTCTTCACTTCTGTTCACTCTCGAGAGTTGAAATTCAAAAGTTGGGTTCTCTCATTTTTTTTAAATTTCCCTGGAATATTTTGGAGTTTGTTTCAACTTAAGATTTGAATTTATGTCCAATAAAATTTTTACATACCGTGGGAAATTGTCATTTTGTAAACGTCCTTAGCTACGTGCAAAAACTTATCAGTCCACACACTTTCTTCAATTGAAACGGTTCGGTCTGAATTCCATTTTCTGTAAATTCATTCTCAACCAAAAATTGCCAGCATTCGACCAATCTGTTCTGCATAAGCTCAAACGTCCAGAAATAACTAAACGATGTCGAAATAAGCATACCCCAAGGCATTGCTTCTCGTCGAGAATGTATCGAAAAACTACCTTACCCGAAAGCACAGACCGACCGACGCGACGACGATAAATACTTAATTGAAATTATTTCTGCTTGAAAAGGCCAAACAAAAGATCGACTATTTCTACCCCTTCAGAGACCTCTCGCCAGACTTATTCCTCAATATAAATTGTCATGGCCGAAAAAAAAGTTGCCAAAAGTGAGACGAAGGCTGGCTAGTGGCAAATGATACTAGTTTTCTCGAAATATTCAAACAATTATTTTAATTCATATGAAAATTTTGAATTTGAGAGAAAACTCTCAAGTTTGTCTTTCAACTTCTACCTTTTTTGGAAGTTGAGAAAATCGGAAGTTGAATTACTTGAGAGTTAAAAATCAAAAATTGAAATCGTCAAATGTGATTAAGGAAAACCAAAATCACAAGTTGAGAATAAAAATCCTCAAGTTGAGTTCAACTTGTTCAACAGCTCATGTTAAGTTAAAAAATTAAAAATTATTTAAGAAAAAAATAAATCAATTGTTGTGTGTTGCTGTTTTGCAAATTATAAAAAGACACATTCTATTTAAGATCACCTATTGTATCGGAAACTTGGGAGTTTTCAGCAAAGATTTTTTTTTAAATGTGAAGAGAATCATACATTTCCTTAAGTGGGCTTCTAGGGCTCTATGATCTATACTTCATGAGAGCAGTTTTCAACAAACAAACGACTGACACATTATACATCACATCATTGCAGTGTAAATTATAATAGGTAATCGCACAGTCAGATATTCTGTTCTTCCATTGCTACGTAGATTTGAGAGTAACTTACGTAGATGACGCTAGTGTAATTCATGCGTGTACCATAATCACACTTTTACATCACACTTTTGCTTAAATAGAAATAAATTAAATTAAATGTTGCGTTCTTTCAACAATTGTGGCTTCGTTTAACTGTTTCACTTATGCGGAGTTGAATGTGTGAGAAATGTTAATTTAAGGCAAACAATTTTGTTTCAGTTATACGGAGTTTGCAACTAAGCGGAGTTCAGATAAGCGAAGGAGTTTTGGTGGAAAATGTTCAAAATGGCTCGGTTATAAATTTGTTGTTTCAGATAACCGAAGTTTTCAGTTAAACGGAGTTCAGTTAAGCGGAGTTGACTGTATTGAATTCCTGAATATTGAAATTAAGAGGAAAAGCAGAGTGTGGTATTCAGATTCATATTCGTGTTGTTAGCTGTTAGGCTAATAAAAATATCTATACATATATGTAGGTACTTGACAGTACGACCGAAGTTGGGTTCGTAAGCATTCCTGGAGCCGCTAGTACTACGGTCTTATCTCTTAAGCAGATTTTCCCATCACGAATTCTCTATTTTCCAATAAACTTATCAGAAAATGCAAGACGTTCGGCCGAAGCTCAGTAAATAATTCATAAAAGTCGATCTTTGATCTTTAAAAAAAAAATCAAAAAAACGACCCACGCAAATTCGCTCAAACCCTTAATTTTCATGTTTCAAGTCAATCGGACCAGAGGTTAAGGCTGTAGATGCGTTTACAGATAGACAGACAGACAGACAGACAGACAGACGGACGGAATCGCCGGACCCACTTTTTTCGACTTCTCTATCATCGTAATGTCATATCTCATCATAACCTCAATTTTTACTTGCGACATATAGAATATATGGCAAGTATTGAATTCGTACAAAAAAAAAAAATTTGTTACTTGCGACTTATAGAATATATGGCAAGTATTGAATTCGTACAAAAAAAAAAAATTTGAGATGATGATGAGATATGAAATTACGATGATAGAGAAGTCGAAAAAAGTGAGTCCGGCGATTCCGTCTGTCTGTCTGTCGGGAAGTTTTCAGGCAACTACAGCCTTAACCACTGGTCCGATTGACTTCAAACTTGAAAATAAGAGGTTTGAGCAAAAACTCATATCCCAGTTTTTTCATTTTTTTTTTTAAGATCAAAATTTAGTGTAGCCACCATACGATTTTTATGGCAAAAAACCAAAACTTTAAATTTTCTCCAAAACGGTTCCTACGATTTTTTTTAAACTTCCTCGAATTTAATTTTTTTAAACACTCATGTATTTTATGTAAAAAAAAAAAAATTTGTATTGCTCCAAAACGGTACCTCCCATAGAACCGTTTTTTTGTTATTAGATTTTCTCAAAAAATAAAAGTCCGATCAGCGTAATTTTTTTTTAAATGTACGTATATATTGCTCAAATAATTTGTTGTATTCAAAATTTCAAAATTTTTTTTGGATTTAAAAAAAAAATATTTTAAACTTTTTTTTTTCAAAATTGTGTATCTTAAAAACGAATCAATATTAAAAATCGAAATATACTCATAAAATGTATATTTACATATTCTTGAATACTGCATACCCAAATTAGTTTTAAGACATTTCTGAAAAATTTTATATATAAAAAATTAATTAAAAAAAAAAACGGCTCCGACGATTTTCAAAAAAAAAATTCAATAAATCAAAAATAAGGTTTAAATTTGTTTGGCATTTAAATTTTTGGAATAAAATGTATTTACGAGGTATATTTTCAAATTTTAATTTTTTTTAATAAAGTTAAAAAAAATTGAAAAACCAACATTTTCTTAAGAAATCATATGACATCAATTTTTTTCCGATTGAATCCATTTTTGAGGTACATATTTCAATTTACATATTTTTATTTATGAGTTTTTTTTTAAATTTTTTTTATGATTTATTGTGAATACAGGAGCAAGTTCGTACGACCGAGTCGTGCACATTTTTTTTTACGAATTCAATACTTGCCATATATTCTATATGTCGCAAGTAAAAATTGTTGAGATTAATGTTGGCTTTGACTGACTTTAAAAGATTTGAAAACGTTTATCAGTATTTTCCCATTCATTGTCATTCCTTTTTACCAAATGACCGTGATTTTGGAGTCATAAAAAATGATAAAAAGTATAATCGTATCTACGAGCCAGCACCCAGGAGGATACATTGATTTATTTTCGATCTCCAGCTCATTATTTACCTACAGTCATAGAGCTAAGAACTGAATATGTTTAGGAACTCAAGAAATGGTGGCCGATTTTTTTCAAAAAAATATATTTATCAATTGAATTCTATGGAAAAATAGTGTCAAAGGAGCAGAAAAAGTCATTCGCGCCTTCGACATTATGTAGGTATATGAGTTTTCAATTAGATGCAGGTCAAAAAGGAACTGTGAATGGACACATTTGCAGCATCGATTCCTTGGAAAAAAAATTCGATGAGTCGGCCACACATTTCCATCGGAATGGCCGTTAAGTTCAATTTCAATATTAAATCTGAACTTCGTCGTGTTCTTAACCATGATGAAAATGATGACCTAATATACTTACTGAATAAATTGACAATGAAAGGTCGATGATAAGTGAAAGAGTGTGTTCACAATTAAAATGCAAAGTTGTGAAGTCCCGATATATAAAAATAAATAAATAAGTAAATAAAAATATATTCAACAAATTTAAATGCAAATGTTTACCTGAGATCTGCTGATTATAGGCACCTGCTGCCTGATATTTTAGTGGAATTTAGCCTAGCATGGATGGCGTAGCGTAGTTCGGCGTTGTGTTAAGTGGAGTTTTTTTTTTGGCCTGTGTTAAAATATAACAATGAATAGAAGTCGTCGCATTAACAAAATTCAGAAATGTTTTTCAAGACGTACAGATTAAATTCTTATCAAAAACAAAACTTCGTTGAAATTGCAGCTAGGCCACTATTGCACCAACAGGGCCTGATGTTCGCTTTAAAAATAAATTGCGTACCCAAAATAGGCTAATCGATGTTTAAACAAGAACAAACTTTTCTATTACTTCCACACTAAATAGACAAATTTAAATTTGCAAACGAAATAAGCTTCCTGATGGGATAGCGTGACACAGAATAACCCTCAAGGGAAACACCTAGTTGTACCCCGGAAAATTGTTCAATTCAAATTCACACAGTATGTACGATCGATGCTTCGCAGTTCCTAGCGTTATTGCAATGTTGCTTGACTTGCTCGCTCTACTCGGAAATTTTGAAATTGTTGAAATAAATGTGTCGCTACTCGCTATAGATATCTTGTATACGCATACGTTTCCATGACTATACTCAAGAAATTTCAAAGCAAATGCTACACATATACCTACTACACTAACAACTCATTTAGTTGCCCTAAATGGTAGAATATTATGCTGCATCCCTATTCCCCAGATAGTAGTTGTCGCGTTGTCGATGTTCTCACTATCCTCATGATGTTGTTCGAGCTGCACCCGGATGAACGGCTGGTACGGTGGTACGTTGATATAAATCGTAATTCAAATACTCATTACTGAAAACTAATTTACACACCAACCGGAACCCATAGCCTTTCCGCCAGGTAACGCATGCAATACAATCGAGAACATTTTCAAACTAACAACATTTTGTCATGAGTCTGGACATCCAGGTAGTTAACATTATTGCAAAGGTCAAGCTTCTACGGTTATTCTGATAGTTATTTTCCTCTCACAGCTCATACAAACCAAACAAAAACATTTTTAATTATCATATTTATGCTACATTATGACTCAACGGCTGTACTCATTAGCGTTCTTATACTGCAGTCCAATACCTTAAAAAAGTATATGTAATGGTTAAAACAACTTTACAAAATCAGACCAAAAAATTTAAAGATTATTCAAAAACCCTAGAACCTTCGGGGGCCATTCCTTCATTTTCCCATTTTTCAAATCCCCATTACGAAATTTTAAGGTTACGAAATTCTCGATAACTCACACGATTATGATAAAATTTGGTACAAAGCATTCTACTGAAAAAAAATAATTCTTTTGGATGCAGTGCTAAGAAATATCTTTCAGTACAAACCTTTTGGAATCATTGGTTTGATACGGGTAAGATGTTTATGTTGCAGGATAAAAACAACGAAAAGTATTGCAAAAATTATGTTCAATCATGTGACGTCACCAACGCTTTTTTATTTATTTTTAGGTATTTAAGGCGGATGACTTTTTTCTTCATCAAAAAGCCGAAAATCAACTTTATTCAAACGTGATTAGACTCGATTTGCTTCGAGGGCCCCGAAACATGCAAGTTTCGGCACTGTTTTCTGCCAGCTGCAAGCAAAACGAATCCTGATGAACACAATTTTTAGCTCGATGCCATCTGCATTTAAATTTTCGAGATAATTGTGCCCTGGGGACTTCAAGGACCGAAGGCAACACACTGTACAGTGACAGTGGGACCCAGAATGTTGTTAAACAATGCCAGCAGTCATTGGGCATACAGTTATACACACACATTCGTAAAACCATACAAATAAAGGTTCATATTCGGATGCAGCTGTAGGTGGCTGCGGTGGATCGTTACCTAGATATTTTTGCGGTATCCCCAAAAACCAGAATCTCTAACTTAGGGAAGTCAACCATTATATTTGCTTATTTTACCATCGTCGTCGCTCGTCGGGTGGCCACTGTAGCAAGGCTGTAGCGGTACGGGCGGCACAGCGTGCGGTGCGCGGCGGCGATAGGTGGCGGCGTCATCCTTTCCTTTGTATATCGTTTCTATGTTGATGATGGTTCAAAATCGTATTTATGCAGTTAATTGCAAATTAATGCGACTCGATAAATTCCTATTCCAGACATTCGAGACCAAACCAAATGTCCACACAATAAAAGTTCGTTTGAAATCCTTTGGCTCTCGGTCTGGGTCACGAGTTTCGAATGCATTTAGACCAAGCAATGTTATAACAAGGTATCGGGTCATCGTCGTCTGTTTTTGCATATTTTAGTACCGACGAGGTTGAAGAGGAAGAACTGTTCAGTATCTATAGTTTTGGCTACTGTCGAGAATTTAAATAAAACAAGAGGTTGTTGCAGTGAGGGATGGTGGTGCAAATAATTACAATCCATTCACGTTTCGTATTCATTATACCCATACCATACACAGTGGTAAGTTAAGGCAAAATTTTAAACAAATGCTTTGCTTAACGCTTATATAATGTAATGTTTTGAAAGGAGGCTTTTTTCTCATTTTGGAAGTCTGAAACTTTCATAGAAATATACCTTTCATTTCATTTCATTTCATTTTATTTATAAATATACTTCCACACATTAAGATACAAATATCTTATAAGCTAGTGCAAAGTTAAATTTAGAAACAAATTTTATCATGATAACAACTCATAGATGCTTGAATTATTCAAAATTTGAGTAAAATATATGAAAAAAATATGAGTGCGACCCATGGAGTCCACACGACTAACTTCCCAGAGTAGGAAAATACGTAAAAACATTAGTTGTTTTGCAAAATATTGAGCCAATAAATCAAAAATAAGGTTTAAATTTGTTTGGCATTTAAATTTTTGGAATAAAATGTATTTACGAGGTATATTTTCAAATTTTAATTTTTTTTTAATAAAGTTAAAAAAAATTGAAAAACCAACATTTTCTTAAGAAATCATATGACATCAATTTTTTTCCGATTGAATCCATTTTTGAGGTACATATTTCAATTTACATATTTTTATTTATGAGTTTTTTTTTTAAATTTTTTTTATGATTTATTGTGAATACAGGAGCAAGTTCGTACGACCGAGTCGTGCACATTTTTTTTTACGAATTCAATACTTGCCATATATTCTATATGTCGCAAGTAAAAATTGTTGAGATTAATGTTGGCTTTGACTGACTTTAAAAGATTTGAAAACGTTTATCAGTATTTTCCCATTCATTGTCATTCCTTTTTACCAAATGACCGTGATTTTGGAGTCATAAAAAATGATAAAAAGTATAATCGTATCTACGAGCCAGCACCCAGGAGGATACATTGATTTATTTTCGATCTCCAGCTCATTATTTACCTACAGTCATAGAGCTAAGAACTGAATATGTTTAGGAACTCAAGAAATGGTGGCCGATTTTTTTCAAAAAAATATATTTATCAATTGAATTCTATGGAAAAATAGTGTCAAAGGAGCAGAAAAAGTCATTCGCGCCTTCGACATTATGTAGGTATATGAGTTTTCAATTAGATGCAGGTCAAAAAGGAACTGTGAATGGACACATTTGCAGCATCGATTCCTTGGAAAAAAAATTCGATGAGTCGGCCACACATTTCCGTCGGAATGGCCGTTAAGTTCAATTTCAATATTAAATCTGAACTTCGTCGTGTTCTTAACCATGATGAAAATGATGACCTAATATACTTACTGAATAAATTGACAATGAAAGGTCGATGATAAGTGAAAGAGTGTGTTCACAATTAAAATGCAAAGTTGTGAAGTCCCGATATATAAAAATAAATAAATAAGTAAATAAAAATATATTCAACAAATTTAAATGCAAATGTTTACCTGAGATCTGCTGATTATAGGCACCTGCTGCCTGATATTTTAGTGGAATTTAGCCTAGCATGGATGGCGTAGCGTAGTTCGGCGTTGTGTTAAGTGGAGTTTTTTTTTTGGCCTGTGTTAAAATATAACAATGAATAGAAGTCGTCGCATTAACAAAATTCAGAAATGTTTTTCAAGACGTACAGATTAAATTCTTATCAAAAACAAAACTTCGTTGAAATTGCAGCTAGGCCACTATTGCACCAACAGGGCCTGATGTTCGCTTTAAAAATAAATTGCGTACCCAAAATAGGCTAATCGATGTTTAAACAAGAACAAACTTTTCTATTACTTCCACACTAAATAGACAAATTTAAATTTGCAAACGAAATAAGCTTCCTGATGGGATAGCGTGACACAGAATAACCCTCAAGGGAAACACCTAGTTGTACCCCGGAAAA
The DNA here is from genome assembly GCA_943590905.1 of Sphaerophoria taeniata. Lineage (NCBI taxonomy): Eukaryota > Metazoa > Arthropoda > Insecta > Diptera > Syrphidae > Sphaerophoria > Sphaerophoria taeniata. Next base: position 149,072,984 of record OX016540.1, on the reverse strand, counting down.
TTGTTCAATTCAAATTCACACAGTATGTACGATCGATGCTTCGCAGTTCCTAGCGTTATTGCAATGTTGCTTGACTTGCTCGCTCTACTCGGAAATTTTGAAATTGTTGAAATAAATGTGTCGCTACTCGCTATAGATATCTTGTATACGCATACGTTTCCATGACTATACTCAAGAAATTTCAAAGCAAATGCTACACATATACCTACTACACTAACAACTCATTTAGTTGCCCTAAATGGTAGAATATTATGCTGCATCCCTATTCCCCAGATAGTAGTTGTCGCGTTGTCGATGTTCTCACTATCCTCATGATGTTGTTCGAGCTGCACCCGGATGAACGGCTGGTACGGTGGTACGTTGATATAAATCGTAATTCAAATACTCATTACTGAAAACTAATTTACACACCAACCGGAACCCATAGCCTTTCCGCCAGGTAACGCATGCAATACAATCGAGAACATTTTCAAACTAACAACATTTTGTCATGAGTCTGGACATCCAGGTAGTTAACATTATTGCAAAGGTCAAGCTTCTACGGTTATTCTGATAGTTATTTTCCTCTCACAGCTCATACAAACCAAACAAAAACATTTTTAATTATCATATTTATGCTACATTATGACTCAACGGCTGTACTCATTAGCGTTCTTATACTGCAGTCCAATACCTTAAAAAAGTATATGTAATGGTTAAAACAACTTTACAAAATCAGACCAAAAAATTTAAAGATTATTCAAAAACCCTAGAACCTTCGGGGGCCATTCCTTCATTTTCCCATTTTTCAAATCCCCATTACGAAATTTTAAGGTTACGAAATTCTCGATAACTCACACGATTATGATAAAATTTGGTACAAAGCATTCTACTGAAAAAAAATAATTCTTTTGGATGCAGTGCTAAGAAATATCTTTCAGTACAAACCTTTTGGAATCATTGGTTTGATACGGGTAAGATGTTTATGTTGCAGGATAAAAACAACGAAAAGTATTGCAAAAATTATGTTCAATCATGTGACGTCACCAACGCTTTTTTATTTATTTTTAGGTATTTAAGGCGGATGACTTTTTTCTTCATCAAAAAGCCGAAAATCAACTTTATTCAAACGTGATTAGACTCGATTTGCTTCGAGGGCCCCGAAACATGCAAGTTTCGGCACTGTTTTCTGCCAGCTGCAAGCAAAACGAATCCTGATGAACACAATTTTTAGCTCGATGCCATCTGCATTTAAATTTTCGAGATAATTGTGCCCTGGGGACTTCAAGGACCGAAGGCAACACACTGTACAGTGACAGTGGGACCCAGAATGTTGTTAAACAATGCCAGCAGTCATTGGGCATACAGTTATACACACACATTCGTAAAACCATACAAATAAAGGTTCATATTCGGATGCAGCTGTAGGTGGCTGCGGTGGATCGTTACCTAGATATTTTTGCGGTATCCCCAAAAACCAGAATCTCTAACTTAGGGAAGTCAACCATTATATTTGCTTATTTTACCATCGTCGTCGCTCGTCGGGTGGCCACTGTAGCAAGGCTGTAGCGGTACGGGCGGCACAGCGTGCGGTGCGCGGCGGCGATAGGTGGCGGCGTCATCCTTTCCTTTGTATATCGTTTCTATGTTGATGATGGTTCAAAATCGTATTTATGCAGTTAATTGCAAATTAATGCGACTCGATAAATTCCTATTCCAGACATTCGAGACCAAACCAAATGTCCACACAATAAAAGTTCGTTTGAAATCCTTTGGCTCTCGGTCTGGGTCACGAGTTTCGAATGCATTTAGACCAAGCAATGTTATAACAAGGTATCGGGTCATCGTCGTCTGTTTTTGCATATTTTAGTACCGACGAGGTTGAAGAGGAAGAATTGTTCAGTATCTATAGTTTTGGCTACTGTCGAGAATTTAAATAAAACAAGAGGTTGTTGCAGTGAGGGATGGTGGTGCAAATAATTACAATCCATTCACGTTTCGTATTCATTATACCCATACCATACACAGTGGTAAGTTAAGGCAAAATTTTAAACAAATGCTTTGCTTAACGCTTATATAATGTAATGTTTTGAAAGGAGGCTTTTTTCTCATTTTGGAAGTCTGAAACTTTCATAGAAATATACCTTTCATTTCATTTCATTTCATTTTATTTATAAATATACTTCCACACATTAAGATACAAATATCTTATAAGCTAGTGCAAAGTTAAATTTAGAAACAAATTTTATCATGATAACAACTCATAGATGCTTGAATTATTCAAAATTTGAGTAAAATATATGAAAAAAATATGAGTGCGACCCATGGAGTCCACACGACTAACTTCCCAGAGTAGGAAAATACGTAAAAACATTAGTTGTTTTGCAAAATATTGAGCCGATGCATCCCGTTGTAGTTGTACACGCACGTTGGTTCAAAGTCAAATTCCATAAAATTGATGATTTAAGAAAATATATCAAGTTTATTGAATAAGAGTGGCGCCATCTGTCAAAAGTTGGTCGTACCAACTCGTGGACTCATGCACAACTACTTTACACAGTAAAATACAGCCTATATTCCTCCTGAATATTGCAGTTTTCTATTAGTGAAGCAATTTTTCTAATCGAATTAGTTTTTCCGAAAATTAATATTTATATGGCAAAGCAGCGTTTGGTGGGTCAGCTAGTAATCAAATATAGTCTATGATACTCCTAAATATTGTTTTTTTTCACACTAACTATAAGATTGAAAGATAATGTATTGACCAATGAATATTTACTTATGTATATTGGAAAAATTAGGTTTTTCCTTCGGCTTTTTTGGTCATTTTGATCGTTGCAATGAAACAAGGTTGTTACATTCGCTTTTCCCGACGTTTCGGAAGGGGTTGCTGCCTTCCTCAGGGGAACTTTATGGCACATGAAATACAAAACACATAGTACAATATTATGGACAACAAGAATAAGAAAAAACTTAAAATTTAACAATTAAATTTTAAAAAATGTACAAGAAACACTTCTAATAATTAAGAAGTTCAGTCTATAACTACAAAAAGAAAGAAAACTTTTATGAGGAAACAAGGGAGCAGTATACAGATGATATACTCTGTGTGTCTTGCTTGCAAGACAATATATCAGCAATATATATCAGCTCTTAACAACACAATACCGCGTCGAATGAGACCAATTTTATGACAATACGATGAGTGGTTCGCGAGATAATCGAGACGAAAAATAACGTAACGCACCCACGAACACACATACACACACATACATCATAATATAAAAACGCTTGATTCGGATTCTAGTGACCTCGAAACTTGAAGATATGCAAAAATTGGAGATTCAGAAAATCGGCCACATTACAATAACTTTCTCTGGGAAGTTAAAAAAAAGAAAGAAAAGTATAGAAAATTAATTGATTCAATTAGTTAAATAATATGCCGTTAGTTCCTTTTGAAATCCCCTCCTATCACTTATGCATTATGCTCCTAAAATGTAGTGGGAGAGAGTTCCAAAGCCCAACGGCGGCGTAAACGATAAACTGACGTTCAGACGTCAAACATGAAAAACGCGGCTGAAGGATCTGCGCTGATCTTGTAGAAGCACAGAAAGTTATTTTGTTGAACAGATTCGGAGGTTGCTGGGTTTGTATAATGTTAAACAGCAAAGTTAATGATCTGAATTGCAAAAGCTTATCGAAGGTTAGGGTGGAAATTTTATGCGAGAAACTAGATACTCTATCAAATCGCTGGAGTTCAAAAACGTATCTTATTGCATTATTGTAAGCAACATTTAATTTTCTTTTGCACATTGCATCGCATTTCCCATACACCTCACATCTATAGGTAAGAATAGGAATGATTAGTGATTTCACCAACACAATTCTGGTTTTTATTGGAGTAAAATACTGTGACGCCCATAAAGAACGTAATACACCATACACTTTTCCTACTGTTAGGGTCTTGATGAAAACCATTCCTTAGTTCTTGGCTGTGGAAACGTATTCGATGAGGTCATTGTTTAGGATGATCGTAGGAATATGACAATAATCAGGACGCACACCTGCTTTTAAAATAAATAGGTGAAATGAATTCGTTCGAGACTTGTCGAAGGTATAATGAGTCTTTGAATGCACTGATTAAGGATTATAATACGGAATTTGTTTTTTTTTTTTTTTCAGAAACGCATTTGGTGATGAATGCAAGCTAGCATCTGAACGTGGTAACAAAGTAAACCTACCGAGGAATGCAGCAATTTCAGACAAGACTCAACAGAGAAGGATTTCCATAGCTACATAGCTAGACAAAAGAAAATAGTATGGGAAAATACATTGTTCTTCCCAAAATGCATCGGGATGCCCATCGAGTGATGTGGGCAAAAATATCAACAACGCTTAATGCATATGGACCGTCTAAAAGCATTGCGTAGTGGAAGAAGGTAACTTTCGAAGGTTTTCATTAATTTTCTATTTGCATATTTATTTTTTCTGTTCTAGAAGAGAAAGCTATAGTTGCCAATAAGCAATCTAATTGGCGATGGACCGTTCAATATCAAACACTTGATGCCAATGAAGAGGCCATTGTGCAAGCTTGCGGCATCGAAGCTGTCTTCGACAGCATTAATTGGTGGTGCAACCAACAATTCTCCCCAGTTACTATCACCAACGCTGCCGGTTCAGAAGACATCTAAAAATAAAACCAGCAGCATGGAAGATGATCGTGCTCGAAAGCAAATAGAGGTTCAAGACCAATTTCTAATAGATCAAAAAGAAAACTTCTCTGCAGTAATAGAAGCCTTGGCCCTTGGGAGCTATAAACCAAAACCTCAATGCAATTTAACTTACATTGCAGAAGTTGTGTGAGGAAAAAGAGGAGAGAGGAACTTCACAAGCCCTCAAGGCTGAAGAACTTTAGTTTAAGCGAATGGAGATCGACATCGAACTCGCTAATGCCCATGCCACGTAGTGAGCTGTGGCATGCGTCTGAGCGGCGGCGGCGGCGGGTGGCCATTTACTGAGCGGCGCTGAGCGGTGGTGGGCCATTTGCTAGTAGCAAAAAAGCCTTCGTCAAGTGTGGTCCTTCGTCGCACAATGGGGCAAAACTCCAAAAAGCTGGAATTTAATCAATTAATAAAGTTGAGCTTTGGCGTAAATAACTGATCTATCTCTCTTCGAAATATAAAAGAGAATCAAAACAGAGAGAGAGATAATTGATTTGCAACACGTGGTATTTAAGATATCTTCTCAAATTAGGAGAAAGACCACGTTTTGCATCGAGTTTAGACCTCTTTTTGTCAAATTGCCTTGATTCAATAAATTGTGTTTAATTTTTTTTTTTTAATTACGTTTTATTAATTGAATCTTTTTTAAATGAAATCAGTAAGCTCAGGTGCGTTATTATACCTTTTCTTTTTTTGAAAAAAAGTTGTTTATGTTATTTAAATTCGTAGTCAAAAATGAAAAAAAAAATGTGTTTGTGTTCAATTTTTCTGAGTAAACAAGCTTTTAAACACCTTTTAAAACTAAATGCCCATTTTTGGCTCATTAAATTTTAAAAGTGACATTGAACATTTTAAAAAGTGAGTAAGTTAAGAGTTTCTTTTGAACCTACTTGACAGGAAAAGAAGCCTTAGCTTTAATTATTGAAGCAAATTTACCCCACTATCAATATGAAATAATATGGTCAAGGGCCTTCAGTATTTCTGTCATACAAAATAGTTCAAGAGTAAAAAAAGCTGTTATCCGAGTCCTGAACATATCAGTCTTTCCGAAACTTCTGTGAGTACAGACCTACAAGGTTTGCAAAACTTAACGGTTGATCGTTTGATAACAGTGCAAAAAGACGTTATAAAACTACTAACCACCGAAGAACTACAAAACGTACCTATATGCTTGTTCTCCAAATGGGGTTTTGATGGTAGTTTTGGACACAGTTCATATAAGCGAGCTTAGAGCTCGTTTGTTTTGGTTTTGATTTTTTTCTAATATTGCAATGGCCGAGAATTTCAGGGTCGATTATAGTAATATTCGTGGGTTAAGAACGAATTTTCTGTCGAAGTACCTCCACACTGTTTTAAACAGGCCAGCTGTTTTGGCACTAAGCGAAACCCAACTAGGTGAGGCGCTACTGATCCTACTGAATTTCATATTCATGGGTATAACTTAGCGCCTCTATTCCTTTCCCACCATGGCCTCGCCGTTTATATTAGAAGTGATATTGCTTACCAATTTCAACCACAGTATAGCTCTTATTTAAATCCCTTCTTTAATTATATGTGGTTCAAATTTTCCGTAAATAAGCAAATCATCCATTACTGTTTCCTTTATAGAAGCCCAAATTTGGATAGGGTTTCAACTTCTGACGAATTTGACTCACTGTCCGACTCCATTCAAAGAATTGTTTCCCTGCATCCTCACACTGAAATCGTTATTACGGGCGATTTCAATGGACACAATTCTTCCTGGCTTCTCCATTCGAGCAAGACAACACCCGAAGGAGTGTGTGCTGAGATTTTTGCTGAGTTTAACCATCTTGCTCAGCTGGTCAACGAGCCCACTCGAATACCGGACATTGACGACCAAGCAGAGAATACTCTTGACTTGTTCCTTACCTCTGACCCCGATAAATACATAATAAGTGTATTATCGCCTCTAGGCCGATCTGACCATTGTGTCATATCCGCAAATTTCTCGTATCAAAAAATCCCAGTTAAAGAAGAAGCTCCTAAGAGAACCGTTTGGCAGTACGAGAAAGCCGACTATTTCTTCTGGGCTCGTTCCGAGTAGTTGGAAAACAGCATTTGTCCAGCCTGTACCCAAAAAAGGCGAATCCTCCTCTCCCTCCAATTATCGTCCGATTGCACTTACGTCCCTTCTTTCTAAGGTCATGGAAACGCTGATAAACTATCAGCTTAAGAAATATCATGAAGACCGAAAGCTTCTTAATGACCGGCAGTACGGCTTTCGCAGCAACAGGTCCACTGGTGATCTGATGGTTTATCTCACCGAACAGTGGAACAAATCTTTACATCGTTTTGGAGAAAGTAAGATTTTTGCACTTGATATTTCAAAGGCATTTGATACAAGTTGTATTGGACGGGTTCAAGTCTGAAACTCATAATATAAATGCTGGTGTGCCCCAGGGCTCCGTTTTGTCTCCGACCCTCTTTCTCATTTTCATAAATGATCTCTTGTCTGTAACTTCTAATCCAATTCATTATTTCGCTGACGATAGTACCCTTAGCTTTTCATATTCGTTCCCAGACTCACATCCCTCCTCTTCGGATGTGGAACTGGAACGGCAAAATATGATAAGCTCATTAAACTCTGACTTATACAGCATTGTACAATGGGGAATAAGAAATCGCGTAGAGTTTAATGCTTCGAAAACTCAATGCTGTCTTGTATCGTCGAAGCGAGATATACCCCCCCTGCCACTGTCCATGAGTGGCACTTGCATCAGTGAAACCGAACATCTCGAGATTCTCGGTATGTGCATCACCGACCACCTCCTGTGGAACGATCACATACGCGATGTCGCCAAAAATGCCGCAAGATGTTTGGGTTTCTTAAGACGATGCAAGAATTTTTTTCCCCTTCTGATCTGGCTACCATCTATAAAACATATATACGTCCAAAGCTTGAGTACAATTCCCACGTTTGGGCTGGTGCTCCAGTATCGTACTTAAGTATTTTGGACAGTATCCAGAGAAGAGCCTTTAAGATGATTGATGACCATACCATCGTTGAAACATTAACGTCACTTGAACATCGGCGTAATGTCTCATGCCTCACCCTCTTCTACCGGTATTTCAACGGTATATGCTCTAGAGAAATAGCCAGTTGCATTCCTCCCCTTAAGATATTCAACCGTAATACCCGCGCCTCCAGGAATGCCCATCAGTTCACCCTCGAGCCCAACTTCGGTCGTACGGTCATGTTCAGAGAATCGTTCTTTAGCCGTACTACGCGAATGTGGAACTCTCTTCCACACTCTGTCTTCCCCAGTCATTGTAATGTTCAAGAATTCAAAACCAATGTTAACCGACACCTCATCCTTAACCCTCTATCTCATTTTCCATAACGCTCGCACTGTGCTTTGGCATAAAAAGGGAAAACAAACCCCTTGAGTGCGTGCTCATTATAAAAAAAAAAAACAAAAAAAAAAATGGATTGGACGCAGATGATTCGGCTGTTTTCCTTACGTGCTTAGTTCCACTTCGCTTAGTTTCAGGTGTCAGGCGTCGTAGGCTACTAGTTGAAAGTTTGGTTTATGCTTCCATAGTGAGCCATAGTGAAATCGAGAACTCGTAGGCTTGGTGTTCACCCAATAAAAAGAAAAAAATATGATGAACTTCATAATTTATATGAAAGACTGCGCAGATTTCCATCAATAAAAATAAAAGTTATTTTTGCCAGTTTTCTCTTATTAAGCGATTTTCACGGGATTCCAAGGATCCACATCGTCTCTAAACTCTATATTCCACTCTTTTCCTAAATTTTTCAAACTTCCATTAACTATTTTCTACTCGTTGATTTGTAAGACCTATTCTGGAACAATTCCACCCTGTATTCCATGGAAAAAAATAATTTTAATGTCAACATTAGTGCACAAATTCAAATTAACTTCAGTTCTTAAAAGTACGCCGCTCAGAAAAATTAGAACAGATTCTATTGTAGAGCAGCGGCGCACAGTGGGGACACTTGTATGGGAGAATGGAAAAACTCCGTAAAAACCAAACCACTGAACCGATTTTGTTGAAATTTTCAGAAAAGATTGCCTGAAGCAAGGAGAATCAACTCCAGAAATTACCACCCCCTGCCACGTCCACAAGAAGAGAAAATGGTCTTCAAACAAAATCAAAACTTGTTTTTTCTTAAATCCAACATTGAAAAGAATAAATATCATTTGAAATTATTGAAATTTATTTTGAAATTAATGAAATGTTTGAAAAAAAAAATAAGAAGCATTTTTTTTATGTTTTTTTTTTTATTGAAATCTAATTTTTATCTCTAATATAATATTTGGGGCCCTCAAAAGGGCCATTTTTAAAGAAATCTTTCTCAGATACTTTGTAATGACTGTTTTATTTATCATTACATTAACAAGTGTTTAGCTCAGCTTCTTCACTCATTCACGTTCACGTGAACGTGTTTAGCAGGAATACAATCATATTTTTAACTTCCCATAGGAAGTTATTGTAATGGGTCCGATTTTGTGAATCTCCAACTTTCGCATTTCTCGATGTTTTGAGGTCACTAGAGTCCGAATCAAGCGTTTTTAAGATGACATCGGTGTGTGTGTATGTGTGTTCGTATGTGCGTTACGTTTTTTCAGCTCGATTATCTCGCGAACCACTCATCGTATTGTCATAAAATTGGTCTCATTCGACGCGGTATTGTGTTGTTAAGAGCTGATTAGATTTTGAGCGAAATCCGCTTAACGGTTTTTAAATGGCAATCAAAAATCTAAGACAACCTTATAAAAAATGATTTATTTTTATTATAAAAAAGGGTTTTCCAATATGAGGTGTTATTTTGAATAGCCCGCTATTTCGGTAGTTGTCACTTTTGAAGCTGTCATTTTTTGGCATTTGACAAGTAGAAACTACGCCATTAATAAAAATGGAACGATACACGCTTCAACAACGCATTGAAATTATTAAAATTCACTATAAAAAATGGTGAAAATTTGGCAGAGACGGTTCGCACAAATAAAACATTTTTGGGTCGTCGTGAAGCACCTTGTCGGACCGCAATACAGAAATTGGTGGACAAATTCGAGCTGTTGGGACAAGTTAGTGATGTGAAGAATAAAACCCGTGCACGTCGCTCAAGAACAACTGAGAATATTGCTGTTGTAGCCCAAAGTGTTGAAGTAAACCCAGGTTTGTCCATTCCTCGTCGTTCTTTGGAATAAGGCATTCCACAAACGTCATTACACCGTATTTTTCATAAGGACTTGGGTCTTAAGGCTTATAAAATTCAGTTAACACAAGAACTCAAGCCGGCTGATCATCAACAACGTCGTGTCTTTGCTGATTGGGTCCTTGAAATGCATGAAAATGATCTGGAATTTCATCGAAAAATCATCTTTACTGATGAGGCCCATTTCCACCTCGGAGGCTACGTCAACAAGCAAAACTGTCGCATCTGGGGCTCGGAAAACCCAGAAGTTATTGTTGAAAAGCCTCTCCATCCTCAACGCGTGACTGTTTGGTGCGGTTTATGGTCCCGCGGGGTCATTGGACCTTACTTTTTCGAAAATGAGGCTGGAGCAACAGTTACGGTCAATGGATTGCGCTATCGAGAGATGATTAATGATTTTAACTTCCCAGAGGAAGTTATTGTAATGGGGCCGATTTTGTGAATCTCCAATTTTCGCATTTCTCGATGTTTCGAGGTCACTAGAATCCGAATCAAGCGTTTTTATGATGATGTCTGTGTGTGTGTATGTGTGTTCGTTACGCGTTACGTTTTTCAGCTCAATTATCTCGCGAACCACTCATCGAATTGATCTCATTCGACGCGGCATTGTGTTGTTAAGAGCTGATTAGGTTTTGAGCAAAATCGGCTTAGCGGTTTTTTAATGGCAATCAAAAATCTAAGACAACCCTAATATAATGAAAATTATGATAATTTCTGCAATAATTTCAATAATAGTGCAAAAAATCTTATAGTTAGTGGGGAAAAAAACACAATATTCAGGAGTATCATATACTATATTTGATTACTAGCTGACCCACCAAACGCTGCTTTGCCGTATAAATATTAATTTTCAGAAATACTAATCCGATTAGAAAAATTGCTTCAATAATAGAAAACTACAATATTCAGGAGCAATATATGTAGGCTGTATTTTACTGTGCAAAGTAGTTGTGAATGAGTCCACGAAATGGTACGATCAACTCGGCAGTGGCAGATGGCGCCACTGTTATTCAATAAACTTAATGTTTTTCATAAAATCATCAGTTTTATGGAATTTGACTTTGAAGCAACGTGCGTGTACAACTACAACGGGATGAATCCGCTGAATATTTTGCAAAACAACTAATGTTTTTACGTATTTTTCTGCTATGGGAAGTTAGTCGTGTGGACTCCATGGGTCGCACTCATTTTTTATATATGTATTTTTAAGAGAACAAGTTTTGAAGTTACTTAAGAAAATATTAAAAATATGCCAAAATATCAAAACCTGGGCATTAGCCCCTCCCCCCCTAATCTCCGAAATTACTGCACCTAAAATTCTGAATAAAATATTGAGTTATACGTCTATAACATGAAAATTACCGGAAAAATAATTTGAAATCACAGTTATTTATGTAACATAGAAAATTTTACAATACACTAATTTCCAATTTCATTTAATTTTAAAACCATTTTTTTGAAAAGGTGGTAACCCTATTGACTTCAAATTGAGCACAATCATTCATTAGTTACCTGCAATGACAAACATATTTTTTTTGTATTTTTAAGGCAAATAGTTTTGAAATTATTCAAGAAAATACAACAAAAAAGGCCGAAAATGCAAAAAACTAAACTTTACCCCCTCCTCATCACCAAAAAGGGTGGGCCTGGAATTTCCAAAAATAATTCAAAAAATATTTCCATATGTATAGATTACAGAACAACAAAAAAAATTGCAGTAATAATGTAAATAATGATATATTTTCAAGGCAAATGGTTTTGAAGTTATTCAAAAAAAACCAACAAAAAAGGACTATGAAAAACACTCATTTTCACCCCCCCTCATCTCCGAAAGGGCTTGGCCAGGCATTTCCAAAATAATTTCAAAATGTAGTTTAAACGTGTAGATTACAGATAATACAAAAAACATTACAGTGATGATGTAAATAAGCATAATTCCGAATATGTATTAGGGTTCCGTACACAGAGTGTAAACGAAACCCTTATAACATCACTTCGTTTTCTGTTCATTCGTCTTTCACAAGCGATTTCTTCGAATCTGCTAGGCCGATTGCAATGAAATTTGGTGCCCATATTTAAGAATTCAATAGTAATCTAAAAATGTTGTTGTCGTATTTATAAAATAAATAGTTTCTAAGTTATTAAAGAATGAGGAAAAAAACACGAAAATACGTTTTTCACACATTTTTAGCTTCAAATTGCTCTAAAAATCGAATTCGGACGTATTCGGATGAGATTTTTTTTTGAAAAATATTGCTGAGATTCAACACTACCTTATGATATATGTTCGCCTACAGAGGGAAACAGAGAAAATAGTTAAAACCATTTATGACGCTAAAATTCCGGAAAATTATAAGTTTTCTTAAAATAAAAAATATAAAAAAAAATGTTTAAACCAAACTTGCATTTCATAATTGTTAATCTGTTTATTTTTAATATATTTACAAAAAAATTTGTTTGAAAAGTCGAAATTTAACCGATTTTATACCATTTAAGAAATACTCATATTTACATCAGTTTTCACTATTTTTCAACTTTGAATACAAATTTTCATGTCTAGAATATTTTTTTGAAGAAATTTTTTTTCATATCCTGATTCTACAACATTATTACTATAAGAAATGATTCCAACATATAAAAAAATCTAACTTTCATAAAAATGAGTTTTTTCCACTTTTTCCCCACTGTGCGGCGCCGCGACCGACGCGACGCTCTGACGCTTAAAAAAATCAAACGTCGCCGCTCAGGGCGTACGTGGCCACCCACAGTTCAATGTGTTTTAATAATTTTACATCGGACAGCGCCACTCAGCTCCGCTCCACTCAGCCGCTCAGACGTAATACGCTCACTACGTGGCCAGGGCTTAACGCAGAGTTCGAAATTCGAATTGTAATTGGCGAATAGGATTTAAAAAACTACTGCTACACTGACCGGCATACAACCATAAAATGAGATACATGTCATGTGAAGTGACTTTTTGTTTATTTTTACTTTTTTTCATGAATTGTGGTTATATCCTTTTTTGTATGTAGGTATGTTAAGTATGTATGTTAAGGATTGTTTGTTTAATGGATTTAATGGATGGATTTAATTGATTGTTAACTTCCCAGAGGAAGTTATTGTAATGGGTCCGATTTTGTGTATCTCCAATTTTTGCATATCTCTATGTTTTGAGGTCACTAGAATCCGAATCAAGCGTTTTTATGATGATGTCTGTTTGTGTGTATGTGTGTTCGTATGTGCGTATGTGCGGACGTGCGTTACATTTTTTCAGCTCAATTATCTCGCGAACCACTCATCGTATTGTCATTGTTAAGAGTATTGTATTGTGTTGTTAAGCGCTGATTAGGTTTTGAGCGAAATCCGCCTAGCGGTTTTTTAATGGCAATTAAAAATCTAACACAACCCTAATTTAATGAAAATTATGATAATTTCTGCACTAATTTCAACAATAGTGCAAAAAATCTTATAGTTAGTGTGAAAAAAGAAAAACAAAATTCAGGACTATATTTGATTACTAGCTGACCCAGCAAACGCTGCTTTGCGGCATAAATATTAATTTTCGGAAATACTTATCCGATTAGAAAAATGGTTTCACTAATAGAAAACTACAATATTCAGGAGTAATAAAGGCGCCACTGTTATTCAAATGAACTTATGGAATTTAACTTTGAAAACAACGTGCGTGTACAACTACAAACGGAACGCATCGGCTGAAAATTTCGCTCTGAGAAGTTAGTCGTGTGGACAACATGGGTCGCACTCATATTTTCTTTTTTTTTAGAAATTGTTTATTTAATTTGAATGACGGTTAGCCCACAAACCTTAGGTGGTTGGTTGAAGTAGTCGAAGGAGGAGCTCCTTAGGACTTTGTCTGGAATCGGTACATTTCGTTCGCAGCTTATATTATGCGAAGCAGCACTCGCATATTTGTGCCTTTTTTATGGGTATAGTATATCGTAGTTATACCGTATACCTAACGTGACTATTTATTTTCTTCTTTATTCTTCTTCATAACGGGACATACATTCCCTGAGACAGGGGGGGGGGATTATTATGGGATTCGCGGCGAATCGTTTTGCTATTGCTAGCGAGTTTGACATTTTTCAATTATTGCGTTCGCTTTCGTCTTCTTCGTTTGGAATTCGACCAATTAACGAATTCGAAGGCGTATTTGAAATGTCATATTATTTGTTGGCGAGTTGAAATACGACAGCTTTTTATTGGTGGATTCACAGGCGAAAGAGTGTTTATTCAGAGTTTTAGTTTTAGTTTTAATTCTTTATTAGTTTAAAATAACTTTTTGAACAATTCGTTTCTAATATAAATATATAATACTAGCTGACCCCGAGAACTTCGTCTCGCCGCCCTTCACAGCAAACCCAGAATAAGTATGTATGATTAACACAGATATTGGCTGAGTTCGTAATTGCAGGCTTTGTTGCCCATGCCCTGTGATTTGCTTGAATCGAATTGAAATAGAGATCTACATTTATCTGAATTTTTCCAAGCTTTACAACTGACTTTCTACTTTCATTAAAGCAGGCAGTAAAATGAAAATTTCGTTGTGAAATTGAACAAATTTTCATTCTTCTTGTGTTTTGACTATTTCACAAAAATCAGATTTCCAAAAAGCTTACGATTGTCCTCTTTATTTGCTGAAGATTGTCCCAAAAATTAGATTTTACTCAGGCCATACCTACAGTGAAAATTTTATAAAAATGCATTAAGGATTGAGCGGATTAAGAGTCCCTACCAGACATACAAACAAACCAATGCACCTTAAATTCCATGCAAAAACTTGATTTTAGGTCTTGAAGTTCTTGGCGTTCTCGCAGAGTTTGCCGAATTCCCAATAAAAAAATTCCATTTTGCCATTTGAAAAGCAGTGCACCTACAATAACAATTTCCGCTTTGAAAACCAATGAGTTTTCCGAGTTTTTCATCAACAACTTTATGTTTTCCATTCGAAAACCCATTTTGAAATTTTCCAGTTTTCCATTTGAAAACCAATGCACCTGCAATAACATTCAGTTTTCCATATGAAAACCAATGAATTTTAGGAGGTTTTCATCAAGAACTTGCATGTTTTCCATTTGAAAACCCATTTTAAAACAAAAAATTCCAAGCAAGAAAATCTTATTCCCGACATTATTTTGATTTTTCCAGTTTTCCGATTCTTCCATGAGGTTTTTCCTCCATGAGAGTTGTACCCGCTCTTAAGAAATTGTTAGTGTTATATTTAAGGTTGAGTTTGCAGTTTTCCCGTAACTTAACAGAGTTGCCACAGTTTTGGACGAAGCAACGTGTAGTAAAATTTTACCAGATTCTCCTACTTTTGCCAATATAAAATTTCCGAAGAATGTTTTCCAAATTACTCCTGGTTGTAGATGTCGTCATTGTCAGAAATTCAATTGTCTAATAGAAGTGTTAAATGCAAACCGAAAACTGCGTATCTTTTTTTTTAGTGTTCAGAGCTTTCAAAGCTGTGTTCCATTTTTGCTTGTTTGCACGACTCAGAAATGATATTAATTGGGAATAGTAGTATGATTAATTGTTATTGTTTTTCATAAGATACCTCTGATAGCAAAATTATATACCGTTAGGATATTAGTGAAGTTTTACTCAATGTTGTCACAAAAGAAATAAAAGTTACTAATTACTTTTCATTTTCCTTTCTTTAACTATTTGTATTTCAATTTCTGGTCCCACTTTTAACCCTGTCAGCAACCAATATGCCCTAATAGCCACCTAAATTAATAGGAAAAAAAAACTAAATTCATGGTGGTCCTGTTTGCAGAACAACTATTAGGAGGAGTACGAGCTCGAAGTTGTGCGATCCTTCAATTAGATACATTGGGTCAGTATATTAGCAGCCGATAAAAATATGGAGGTAGAAATACTCGGGCGGTTGCAAGTGTGGAGAAACCCAAATGAAGCCTTAAATTCAAAATGTACAATTAAGACCGTCAAGCATGGCGGTGGGGGTGATATGGTATGGGGATATATGGTGGCATCCGGGGTAAGAATATAAGAAATAATCGAAGGGGTAATGAATTAATATGTTTAAATTTCTATTATTGAAAAAAATTTAAGATGCGGTACATCTTGGCATTGCTAACGTTTTTTTTTCAACAGGATATGTAATGATCCTTAGTATACCGAACATAACACTGGTATTGTGGCTCTTTTATAAGACACCTCACCTCCTTAAAACTCCTCCACAAAGCCCAGACATCAACCCCATTGAGCATGCCTGGGATGGACTTGAAAAAAAATCAGAAACCATGATATCCACAATAAAGAGCAATTAAAAGACGCGAATGGAATAATATTAGCGTTGAATATACCGAAAATCTTGTTACTATGTTTGCCTGGAAGGATAGCGTACACCACGACGACGACGCTCAAAGCCTGTGGGTGCGAAACTGGATCTGGCCGGAATACATAGAAGAATTTGCTGATCACGGTTGTGGCGACAATGATGATGCAACTTTTTTGTATTTCTTCTCTTCTTTGACCATGTGTGTACCTACATACATAAACATGTGTTTGTACACATATGTTTGTATAGCAAATACTAAATGTTCATTTAAAATTTTT
This sequence comes from Sphaerophoria taeniata, assembly GCA_943590905.1. Taxonomy (NCBI): domain Eukaryota; kingdom Metazoa; phylum Arthropoda; class Insecta; order Diptera; family Syrphidae; genus Sphaerophoria; species Sphaerophoria taeniata. The sequence continues at coordinate 149,056,475 of OX016540.1, read as the reverse complement.
TCGATTTGACAATTTTCGAAAATTGAAATCGATCAGATTTGTTTTGTTATTATTTTTTTTTTTTTGAAGTGAAAAAAATATGTTTTTTTAACATTGGCACCGTTTTTCATTTCATTGCATTTGAAAAATATACATTTTATATTTTCTAAACCTTCTACCCTAATACCTCTTGCATTTAGAGAAAAAATTAGGAAAATCGGTCAACCAGTGTGCCCGGTTAGCGAACGAACACAAAAATTAGGCTGTTCTTTTATATATATAGATAGATATAAAAGTTTATAATATGCTGCCCATTTTTTTTTTTGAAAAAATTAATATTAGTTTCCATTTTAATATTTATTTATTTATTTATTTATTTATTTATTTATTTATTTATTCGTGAATGCTTAACAAACTGTAAGATATAAAATCTTATTAGGTAGTTGTAAGCTAGATTACAAAAAAGGGCAAATATAGAAGTTACAAATTAATAAAGTAGAAACAAAAACAAAAATAAAGATAAATATAAAATTTACAAATTACAAATTACAAAGTTTAATTAAATTTTAATTATAGTTACGTTATCAAGCTAGCAGAAAAATAAGATTTTAATACTTTTTTGAAACTTGTTGCGTTTAAATTGTCTTTAATATCACGAGGCAATGAGTTCCAAAGACAGACAGAATTAACAAAAAATTGACGTGCGGAAGTTAAGAATGAAAAACGAGGAACAATTAATTGACGAGATCTGTGCGAAGATGTGGCTGTTATTTTTTCATAGCAGTATTGTGGTTGGCGTGAAAACATTATGTCAGCAAGTAAAATCAAACTACGAAATTCTAAATATTGGTCAAAAGACATATCCAGTAGCTGCGTTGCAAGACCAGAAACCCTATCGTATCTACGTAACCCATATACATACCTTACGGTCGAATTGAATGCAACATTAAGCTTACGCTTACTAATATAATCAAAGGGCACGGTAGTGCCCAGCCAAGTTCTAGCACTACTCCCTTTTTACAGGATCGAACTCAAGCACATATTTAACCCCCCTTAACTTTTGAACCCATAGAGTTAGAAGCATCAAATTTGAATTACGTATTAACTTCATGGGCACAAAGGCCCTGTGAAAAACATAATTTTGTAGAACCACTACTTCCTGAGATATTGAACAGTTAAAATTTCAAAAACCGTAATTGACTGACTGACCCACTGACTGGCTCACTGACTGACTGATCATCAAAATTATGAAGCACTTCTAACAATAGCAGAATCTTGAAATTTGGTACAATGGTAGGTTTTCGGGTGTATACAAAGGAAAAAATCTAAAATTTCAATTTGCTCCTTCAGGGGGCGTGGTATCCGCCCACTTTCTAAAACTGGTCGTAGGATCTTGAAATTCGGAATTCTAATAGAGTTTTGGTTGAATATAAGGAAAAATATAAGTAAAATATTTTGGTTTCATTTAGGGGCGTGGTTTCCGCCTACTATCTTTAATCGGTCGTAGGATGTTGAAATTTGGAATTCTAGTAAGGTTTTGGTTGAATAACATGAAAAAATTAGAAAAAAATTCTGTTTCCATTTAGGGGCGTGGTATCCGCGTACTTTGTTAAAATGGTCTAAAACGTTTAAATTAGAAATTCTGATAGGGTTTCGGTATAGTATAAGACAAAATAAAAGTACAAAATAGCAGATTCATTAAAAGGGCGTGGCCCAGTTCCTCAAAATGTTCATACAATGTTGAAATTTAGAATTCTGGTTTGTTAAACTTCATAAAACTCCATGAGTAACTTTCCTTAGTAGTTTCACAATGGACCCTTGATATCTTAATGTGACATCTAGACAGCCACTTTAACCTAACTTACCTATTATTTATTTATAAATTGGCAGAGGAATTATATTGTTAAAGTTTGCAAATGGCTAGCTTATAAATTTATTTCTAGGTTCATGCTTTCATAAAGAAAAAAACTTTGCAAAAAGATGTGAAATCAGAACAAAAACATAAAATGTAAAAAAAAGAGCCAAGTTCTCTTATGTGCGAACAACACTGTGTAAAAAGTCAGCCACCAAAAGTAATGAGATTTAAAAGAACGCCAAGTTCTTACATGTAAAAGTGTTATATTGAATATTTTTAATCATAGAAATTAATACAAGAATATTAAAAGAAAATAGAAAATAGTTTGGATGAAAATTTACAAGTTCACTTGGCAAGTTTTCGTTTGAAGCGTGATTAATAACATTTTAAAACTTGAACAGTGAACTTGTAAATTTTCATCCAAACTATTTTCTATTCGCACATAAGAGAGTCACTCCAAGATTCTTAGCTGTTTCAACGTAATCGATTGGAGCATTGCTCAAAACAATCGGTGGGAAATAATCAAGGTGTAGAGATTTTCGAGATATCACCAGGCATTTAGACTTCTTAGGGTTAAGAATAAGTCCGTTTAACTCAGGCCAACTTACAACTTTTTTCAAGTCTTCATTGATACAAGTGGCTCCATGTTCAATTAGGCCGAGAGGACAACTAAAGTACAATTGAACGTAGTCTGCGTACATATGTGAGGAACAGTTGGAAATTATAGATGGAAGTTCGTTTACATACAAAGAAAACAAAAGAGGTCCAAGAGGAGGAGGGAGGAGGGACACCAGTAACGTTTGGCAGAAAGTTGGACAGGCTATCACCTACTAGTGCTGCTTGCTTTCGGTTTGACAAGTAAGAAAAGATTAATTTGGTTGCGTCAGATGAAAAACTGAAGTTTTCAAAAAGCTGTCTACATAATTTGACGTGGCTAACTGTGTCGAAAGCCTTAGAGAAGTCCAACAAAACCAAAAACGATACCTCATCATTATCCAATGCTTGCCTTAAGTCAGAAGCGCTGTAATACAACTGTGTTTCTTACGAAAACCAGATTGTTTTTGGGTAAGCATTGAGTTCATAGTGAGATAACAGTTTATTTGTTTCTGTAGTACCTTATGTAGCTCAATATAGCAGAACAATAATCTATGTGAGGCAATATAATAGAGTTATAAATACCAGTTACCACTGGGACTCATGTGAGCCAAAAGGAACTCATTTTTGTTTATGTTTGTTATTGCGTACGTGTTTGTTTGTTTTAGTTTAGTCTACTAACAACTAACACTGCACTAAGTGATGAGACATTTGTTGTAAGATTTACAGCCCTATTATGACTAGCAACTATCGACTTGATAGTCGATATATATCAACAAATCTAATGAATTCGTATTATGACTATCAACTGTCAACATTTTTTATCGACTTTGAATTTTATTGAATTTATAGCAATTGTGAATGATTTTTTTGATAGACACGGTATAACGAATATCAAAAAATTTGAAACATATCAACTTTTCTATCAACTAAAAATTCCTGATTGAAAGGCAAACAAACAAATTGATTTGACATTTTTAAAGGCAAAAAAGTCAAAAAGAATAAAATTTTGGAGTTCCACTGATAACTATTTTTATTGTACTCCAAGTCTGCAATACTATTTTTGAAATAGCTTAAATGGTTTCCGCGTTATTTAAGAAAAAAGTTTGCAAGTCGTTTTTTGGAAAAAATTTTATTTCAAATTTGAAAAGTCAAACATTTAAATACACTACTCGTCTCCAAGGAAATTTTGATAAATATTCACAATCGGTCAAAAATAACTAGTTGATACTCATAATACGAAACTATCAACTATTTGATAGAAGCTATCGACTATCAAATTGATACTCATAATAGGGCTGTTAGCTTGCTATAAGGTCTCTTCGGCATTTTCTGGTAGTGTGATTTTTGATAAGCTGGCTCAGGGACTCATATTATTAAATTTGACTCATCTTTTTAAGTATTCTACTGTTAGTACATGAAAAAAGAGTTTATTTTCATTTCTGCATGTTTATTAACATTCTTCTTCTCATGCAAATTATAACATGTAAGCAATACTCTTGCAAAACAGATTGAATTAATGATAACCAACAGATGTAGCTTCAAAAAAGGCCGCTATCAACTGCCAAAGTTCAGAATCTTCTATTAGAAGAACCTTTGTTTGAAAAATAAAATTTATCGAACGTTCTTTTACTTTGTTCCTTTGAGGGATGCATTTGTTTTCAAAATGACTAATTTTTTCAGCTGCGGGGACTCATTTAAATTTTAACATGCAGTAACACTATTATCATTATTAACTGGAATATTAAGTGTCAAATCACTGGAATATTGGAAGTCATTTTTTCGCTTCGCTTCGAGTCGAATTTGAAAGGTCGGATTGAAAACGATCCGCCGCGAACCCCATAATCAGGCCCCTGTGTACAACAAGAGACAAGAAAATGTTCCGCGATGTTTGAAGAAATCGATAAGTTGTGGAACCAAAGAAACGAAAAGCATTTTCCACTAGCAGATTTGTCGACAATTAAAGTAATTCTCGGATAGTTCTTAAATACTTCTTTCTTCCCCCGATCTTTGCACTGGGGTTGTGAAAAGCTCTAAATCAGGATTTTGATATCATGAAGATTATATGAATGTTGCCCAAACGCTAAAACAACGAAGAAAACTTCACAAAACAAAAAAAAACCTCTTCTCTCGGTCGGTGGTCTGCAAGAGTTGACGCCATTAAAGCTTTCGCGAAACGACTTTCTAGAATACAAGAAGTTCTTGACAAAAGAAGGATCTCAAATAGACAGCGGAGACTTTACGGGACATCAACGATCTTCAAAGATACAACATGAATTCGTTCGATTGTATGATGCCGTCGCGTCGGTTTGGTTTAAAATTTTCAATGTGAGAAACGTCATCCTTAAAGAAAGATGAGCTACCATAAACGTTGAAATTGACAATCGAAATCGATGGGTGGATGAAAAAATTCCTGAAACTTTTCCAACAATTAAGCATTTTAAAGGTGGAAAAGTATTTGCGGATGATGAAGATGAAGACGCAAGCCCAGCAATCGACATCATATCTGAAGAAGAAAAATTCAAACCAGCAATTTCCGCACTATAATCGATGCCGTCATACGAAAAGATTCAAGACAATACAAAACTTGAATGAAGTGTTGTCTTTTTTATAAAAATTAACCGATTTGGATGAAGATAGCTACTCTCTGCCGGAGAATGAACTAAGTGTCTATGAAGAGTCGAAAAATGGAATCATATACACTTCATATTTAAGTTTATGATTTTAAAGAAAATATTGAAAATATTTTTATTATTCTTGTTTGTGTAGGGAAATTCGAGGAGATGGATTAATTTTACTTTTCATAATACTAATTCATCTGTCCACCGTGGTCCTTGCCTGGGAATGCTTGAAATTAAAGTGCCATGAAAATGTTCCACCTGATCAAAAGTCCAAAGTTTAGCTTCTCCCTTTGTTTGCTCTGTCTCCACACGAAACTACTATACGAGCATTATATATTTGGCGTGGATGGGCAATATTTTATATTTTTTATCACAGAGATATTTTGCTGACTTAATTCGTATAAATTGACTTGCAACCATTGAAATTATGGTGTGTCTTAATTTTATGTTGAAAACGTATGTTCGTTCTCTGATGGGTGAAGAATCATAATCTGGGTCTCGTCGATGCAGCCGATTACTTTCGATAATTGTAGTATGTAAGCTTTAATGATTATTTTATAGAAATAAATGCAGGACTACCTACGAGGATTCCAAATCTTTAACGATATAAATTAATACTTAGCTCGTATGAGCGGAGAACAACTGGCCCGATAAGTTCTTTGCTATACAGTTCTTGGTAGAAGGTAACGGATCCCACCAAATTTAAACTGGATGGTGTCGAGAAATGATTGGGATAGGTGTGTTACGTAGCAAAACAATACGTAGCACAAACAGGCACAAATACCCATGGTATCTTCTTCGAGTTTCAGATTCGAAATAAGATCCGATACAAAAAAAATTCGAAAAAGGAACTAAATTTTGGTACCTGTTGCCATCGATGTCCATGTCATGTCGCAGTCGCAAACTTCGGCGACGTCGTCGTCGCGCTACGAGAGCCTAGATTCATTCCCTGGGTATTTGTTGACCACTACTCCTTTTTGTGGCTTAATAGAAGAATATGTAACCTGAAAAAAGAAATAATTGGTTAATGGTGTTTACAGAAGGGAAGAAAATGAAAAAAAAAAAAAATGAGAATCAGCCTTGCGAAAGACAAATTGAGAATACTCAATTTGGAATTTCAAAAGACTAATTCCCATAAACACCTAGCCTCAAAGTAATCCTGGAATGATTCTACCCGACAGGAAATCCACAAAGAAACACAAAAAGATGAACCATGACCTGGAAATAAAAAGATAAAACACGAAATTAATGAAAGTTTGAAGACAAATATTTCCACTGTGGAAGTTTGTTTACAAAATTCAAATGCACTTTTGCACTTGAAATTTGCCAACAAATTCCCACACAATACTTGTAAATCACTTACCTGAGAATATGATGAATCCTTTAGTCCACAATTATTACAATTTTTCCTCCCTTTTATTTAAATTTCCACCAACAATAAATTCAAAGAATTACAAATAAATTGAATCACAATTCACAAATTCAAGCATGTTGGTTTGGTTTTATTAAATGTCATTTGGCATTTCAATTTCAAATCTTTACTGAGTGGACTGCGCATACTAGCTTTCTCACTCTAGCTAAAGGGAAAGGGGTGAGAAAGTTAGTTGTGTATGTACGAATACAATTTGGAATCTGGGACAACCAGTGCTGTCAGCCAAGTAATAACATTAAGTGTTTATTTGTAATTTTTTTGTTCAGAATCGGATAAATTAGGATTAATTAGGATAAGGTAAGGTGAATTTGATAAGGGTTGATAATATTGTAGTGAAAGTAGATGAGTTATCAACTTAATACTTTGGAATGAGGAGAAAGTGTATGGGTGTGTGGGTGGACTTAATGGATAGACGAGGGGGTTCATAGTTAGTGATAAGGATACTGAATATAACTAACACTGATTGAATCTAAAAGAAGAAAAAAAGACGTTACAAGAATAAGAATGGTTACATCTCACTCAGGATAGAGGTTGTTATATACCTGGAGGAACCAAAGAGTTGGACAAAGAACCTATGTACTTACTTTATAAGATTGTTAAAGAAATTATTGAGAAGTTGTGGTTCATACCGTCCAGTAGAATTGAAACTTGAAAAATTAAACTGAAACTAAAGAAATTAGTTTGAAGTTTTTTTAAACAACAAAATTTGAAGAAAAATACAGATAATTTGGAAATTAGAGGAGACAGAAAAAAGGCAAAAAGTCCGTACATATAGATAGTGACCAAAAGGGCATAGTCAGCCAACTGAAAGAAAAAACCCAATAAGAGGAAAACAAAAATAGCAGAGGTTGAAAAATCAACCTCTGCCAGGTTTTTTTACTAAACCCCCTTTTTTCACCCATTGGAATTTTCCGGAAGGAGTCACAAAGGTGACTTCACTGAAGGACAAACAGGTCAAATCCTCATAAGGAAGCTGAGGACATAGTGCCATACATATAATAGACTATACAAGAAAAGTGAACTTTCAAATAAGAAAACAAAATTACAAAAGTGAAGAAGAAAATCTATCATAAATAGTGAAATTAGTAATTTTACAAGACATTTTTTTTAAATCTTGAATTTTCTTTATCTGAAATTTATATCAAAACTGTGTGGTGTTAGTTTTTCTGTGTAAGCCTTAAACGCGATTCAATTTTCTTTCAACGTTTTTTCAAAAAGGAGAAATACCACAAAGGGTAAACCTGTTTCCACGAAGTACTGCTGGCAGGACATCGAGGGATCGAGGAAACCGTAAGTTTTTTTTATAATTTCTCCACATATATGTTATATCAGAGCCCACTTGTGCACCCCCACAAACACTTGACTTCAAATTCCAATAGTGTAAACATCTAAAAATCTAACAAAGAATGTCAAACGATTGAATGCCTTTCATAGCGGACGATCGTATCCGATCTTATAAACATAAAAATGCATATCAGCACTTTTTGCCTTAAGCAACTTGTGTGTAAGTATCCAATGGATACCAAAGATATTTCTTCATGTTATGAATCAGTTTTCATCCGCAGACAAAATGCTGCGTTAGCAATTAAGCAATATAAAAGGGATTACTTGAGCTCAATGTAGTTAGTTCTTAGTTAGTTCTTACAACGTATAGCTGAAGATTTCCCCCCACCAGTGGTAAGGGATCTGAAGCTTTAACTTTAACTCAAAATAAAGATTATTTCAAATTTAAAATTAAATTGTTTTACTCGGTGGTGTTCTCTAACGAGAACACAAATTCAATTTTTTTTATAATTTAAATAAACTTAAATAAAATTGGCGCAGTCGGTAGGATGCCAGTCAGACTATAAGTGAAAATTATAAGAGACATGGTAATCCAGTGGTCGAACCGGAATTAAAAAAATTTTTCGCGACCCAAAAATTTTTTTTATTGTGAAAATTAATAAATACAAAAAAGTGTTTTAGTTGACAATAAAAAATTAAATGCAAAAAAAAAAAAAAAATTAAATTCAGTGAAAATAAAAAGGCGAGCAAAAATCGGCGATTTCATTGAAAAAATTAAAATTGCATAACACTGAAAAAAGTGAAAGTTGTGTATCGAATGAAAATCGATTACAAGTATTAACTTGATAAGTGTTTAAAATTCGAATGAAAATCGAATAATAAAATTAATCAGTGACTCACCCCAATTCATATGGTAATGCCACAAAACTCCATAGAGGAGGATTAATTTTGAAGTGCAGAAGAAGTGGAAGAAATGAAAAGTAATTAAATAAAAACTCTTTACAAAAACAAAATAAAATAAAACAGAACAAAATAAAAATTATTTGTTTAAAACTTTTGTGTGAAGAAAAAACGCACATTAAAAAATTTAAATTTATGGTTCATATTATAAAGTAAAAACTTTTTGAATCCAACGGCAAGTGGTATGTAAACGAAAGCCCCAACGTGATCGAAAATTAATGAAGGAAAATTTAAATCGAATCAGAAGAGATTCGCAACGGCAACAAAGACAACATAATTTTGATTACTATCGAAATAACATCATGGCGATTAACCAGCAACAAGCAGCATTAGAAGCAGCAGCAGCCGCAGCAGCAGCACATCAAGAACAACAACGAGTTGGTAATAATATTAATAATATTAATAATAATAACCATGTAGTATTAAGAAGCCTGCAACTAAACCCTTTAAAATACATTGAAAGACTTTCTACCTTTGATGGAAGAACAGAAGATCTTCCAATCTTCATACAAAATGTCGATGACATTATTCCAACTTTATTAGAATATAATGAACAAGGTCAAAAAATGTGCATTAATTTGCTTAAATCTAAATTTATCGGTAGAGCTAGGCAAAGCATAGAAATCCACACCCATTTAACAAAATGGACGGATATTAAAGCAATGCTTATTGAAAATTTCGGTGGCTTTAAGAATAGCAACCAATTATATGAAGAATTGAGAAATTCTCAATATAGAGGTGATGTAATAAAATTTTACAATTATATTCAAAAAAATCTCTCTTTATTAAATCAAAAATGCCAACAAGAAAATAATTTCTTAGATATTCCTCGTAATAATGAAACAGCATTAAATATCTTTAAAGAAAGATTGCCTACCCATATGAGGACAATTCTTTACGCCCTTAAACCAAATACCATGGAGCTAGCACTTCATGAATTAAATAATGCAGGATTTGTCATAAGACAAAACATTGATGCAAATAGTAATAGTGAAAAACAAAAACAATATAATAAAAAATTTGAAAATAAGTATGAACAAAAAAATAATAATAATAATTTTAAAAACCCTAATAACCCCTTCAGAAATAATAACAATAGGGAAAATAATAATAACAATAAAAATAACAATAATAATTGGCAACCAAAACCTTATGTACCAAACAATACAAATAATTACCAAAGACAGAATAATAATAATTATAATAACAATTATAATAGAGGTAATAATCCTTACAATTATAGACAACAACCCCAAAATGCTGAGCCTATGGATGTAGATCCTACATCTTCGCAAATTAGGCGAACACCTAAAGCCAATTATGTAGATAAAAATATAATTCAAAATGATTCAGAAGGTAATGCAAATTTTCGGTATGCAGCCTCGGATCAAGAATGGGATTGCCCTTTGTTAAATTAAAAAAAGGACAAAAGACTCTCAGAATGCTCATTGATACAGGAGCAACAAATAGCCTTCTAAGAGAAGAAGATGCTCCAAAGAAATTAATTAAAATTAGGAAAAATCCTTTAGTTATAAAAACTTGTGGGGATCCAGTTACAATAAATAAAGAAATAATCATACCAAAAGATCAATTTATTTTTTCAGTCATCGAAGACTGTGAATTCCAAATTCACACATTCAGTTCCGAATATAACGGAATATTAGGGAATAATATTTTAATCCCAAATAATTGTGCTATCAATTATAAAAAGAAAATGTTAGAGTTGAACGGTAATAGCATACCATTCTTCCTCAGCAAAAATGAAGAAGAAGAATATGAAAGTACAATCAATTACTTTAATGATATTTCACAAATTGACACAATTATTGATGATTGTTTCACAAATGAACTAAGGACTGAGCATTTGAACGCAGATGAAAAAAATAAATTAATAAAATTATTAAAAACGCACAAAAATTCGTTTTATCATAAAGGTGACGATTTGAGTTTCACCAACCAAGTTAAGCACAACATACCAACGGAAAATACTTCCGCTATATACACAAGGATATACAGATATCCTGAGGTCCACAAAAAAGAAGTGGATAGGCAAATAAAAGAGATGCTTGAATCAAAAATAATTCAACATTCTACTTCGCCTTATAACGCCCCAATTTGGGTTGTTCCTAAAAAAGAAGACCACGCTGGTAATAAAGAGTGGCGAATAGTAATAGATTATAGAAAGTTAAACAATGTTACTAAGGAAGATAAATATCCTATTCCAAACATGGATTCGATATTAGATAAGCTAGGACGAGCAATATATTTTACAACGTTAGATCTTACAAAAGGATTTTATCAAATAGAAGTTGAAGCTAAAGATAGGGAAAAAACAGCATTTAGTACATTAACGGGACATTATGAGTTCGTAAGAATGCCATTCGGTTTAAAGAATGCACCTGCAACTTTCCAAAGACTCATGAATGAAGTCTTGAAAGATTACATAGGAAAAATATGTTACGTTTATTTAGATGACATCATAATATTCTCTTCTAGCCTACAAGAACATATGGATTCACTCCATAAAATCTTATTGACACTCAAGAATGCAAATCTTAAAGTATCATTAAATAAATCTGAGTTTCTACGAAAAGAGACAGAATTTTTAGGGCATGTAGTAACCCCAAATGGTGTAAAACCAAATCCAAAGAAAATTGAAACTATAAAGAATTTTCCTATCCCAAAAACAGTAAAAGAAATACAAAGCTTTCTAGGATTAACAGGATACTATAGAAAATTTATACATGACTATGCAAAAATAATTAAACCTTTAACTTTATGCCTAAAGAAAAACAGCAAAATAAATATAAATGACCACGATTACAAAGAATCTTTTCATAAATTGAAAACGTTAATGACTAACGATTTAATAAATAGACACCCTGACTTCTCTAAAGAATTTACACTAACAACTGATGCCAGCAATTTTGCTATTGGAGCCGTGTTAAGTCAAACACATGGACCTCTCAGTTTTGCCTCAAGAACACTTAATAAACATGAGTGCAATTACAGTACAATTGAAAAGGAATTATTAGCAATAGTTTGGGCAACGAAACAATTTAGACATTACCTATACGGTAGACAATTCATTATTAAAACAGATCATAGACCTTTAGTATGGTTACACAATTTAAAAGAGCCAAATACCAGACTCCAACGATGGAAAATAAAATTAGAAGAATACGATTTTAAAATTGAATATATCCAAGGAAAAGAGAATAAAGTAGCAGATGCACTTTCCAGAATCAAAATAGAAGACAATAAAATCATATTACATAACCAAGATGAGTTAGCAACACAGCATAGTGCTGAATCAGATAGTTCACATCTTATTCCTATTAGTGAAAAAGCGGTTAATTTATTTAATCGACAAATAATTCTTGAAATCAATGAAAATGATCATCAAGAAATTTTGTACCCACATGTTGGAAAAAGAAGAATAATATTCAGTAGAAAAGAATATAAAGAAGAGGACTTTATAAATATAATAAAAGAAGTAGATACAACGATATTAAATTGTATGTATGTTAAAGATGATGCAATATTTCAAAAATTCCAAGATATATGGAAAAAGGAAAATAAATTAAGTAATAAAATATTACAAAGAAGCATGATTATATTAAAAGATATAAAAGAGTTAGAAGCAAGAGAAATGATATTAAGAACTCATAAAAATCATAATCACACAGGAATCGAAAAAATATTCTTAGAAATTAAACGAGAATATTATATGCCAAACCTTAAAAATTTAATTAATAAAATAATAAACAATTGCTCAACATGTATGGCAAAAGCAGAAAGAAACCCAATTAAACTACCCTACGAAAAAACGGAGACTCCAAAGAGTCCTAACGAACACTATCATATCGATATATGGTTTGTTAATAAAAAAGAAAAATATTTATCATGTATTGATAAATTCTCTAAATTTGCAGCAGTTGAACCAATTAAAACAAAAACTTATGTAGACGTAATAAACGCTCTCACTAAAATATTTTCATACATGAAGAAACCAAATAAAATTACTCTCGACAATGAAAACGCATTTGTATCAGAAACATTTAAGAACTTTTTAGAAAATAACAACATAATCATACATTATTGTACAGCAAATAGACACACCGGAAATTCCGATGTAGAAAGACTTCATAGCAGTCTAAATGAACATATGAGAATCTTACAGCAATTACAACTATCCAATGAAGAAGATATACCAATAAAGCACGCTACAAAAGCACTTGAATCTTACAATAATGTAATCCATTTAACTACCAAAGAAAAACCAATCGACGTTCACTTTAATAAATTAGACAACGAGAAAATATATGAAAGAATAGAAAAAACTAAAATACAAATTCTAAATAAATTAAATGCAGGTCGAATAGACAAAGAAGTCGATGAAAATTATATCAAAATAACTGAGCCCGAGAAAATTAAAAATAAAATCACACCTAAACATAAAAAAGTAAAAGTTACAAAGAAACAAAATAAAAAATCCACGTTAGACATAGGTAATAAATATAAAAAAATCAAAAATAGAATTGCTCATAAAGATCAATTTCCCGTACGTAAGAAATTTACAAAAAATACTATTGATTCCAGATCCAAAAAGGATAACACATCGAACATGGCAATATACAATCCCACTTCACATCCTGATGATATTAACGTTAACAATAATGACCACTGTTAAAGCAGAATTAGAAATAATTGATTTAAATAATGGGAATGGATTCACCATAATACAATTAAAAGAGTATCCATTAATTAAAAATTACGATACAATTGTCCACATAATAAACCTAACAGAGTATGAACAAAATATAGAAATCATGGAAAGAAATGTTAAAAGAATGCCAGAAGAAAATGATAGTATAGTTAGGAAAATGACAAAAATACGTAATGAATTTGAAGTTCTCTTACCTCACCCAAAACAAAATAGACAAAAAAGAGGATTAATAAATATTGTAGGAACAGGTTTGAAATTTTTATACGGTACCATGGACGATAATGACCGTCAAGACATTGAGGAACATTTAAAAATTATAGAAACAAATAACCATAATGAAATTAACAATTTAAATAAACAAATAATAATCAACGACAAATTTAATAACCAAATCAGAATATTAACCGAAACTTTAAAGAATGAAACAAATAGTATAATAAAAAGAATCGATACATTTATAGGGACCTATAGCTACGAACAAGATATAGCTAAAATACAGTATGAAATCAAATTAAGAGAAAATCTTGATTACTTACATGAGGACATAGAAAAAATTAAAGAAATAATAATGACATCCAGACTAGGAATACTTAGTAGAGACATTTTAACGACAGAAGAAATTAACAAGTATGGCATTAATATAGATAACCTAGAAGAGCTAAATCTGAGTTTAGCATTATATAAAACCAATATTATATTCATTATTAAAGTACCCAAATTTACAGATGAATTATACAAAAAAATGTATGTTCTACCAATCCCAAATAAGGATAATAATTTACAATTAAAAATAAATAACAATCTGTATCTGACCAATAACCAAATTATATATGAAGATACAAAATACATAAAAAATTTAAGTAAAGTAAATGATGATTGCATCGAAAATATACTTAAGAAATCAATGAATTGTAAACTAATAAAAAATACGAAAGAAGAAATATTAGAAATAGGAAACAATAATCTTGTATTAATTAATGTAAAATTACAAGAAATAAATCAAAATTGTAATAATCAAAAAATTATAATAGAAGGAAATTACCTTATCAAATTTGAAAATTGTAAAATAAAAATAAACAACAAAGTTTATGAAAGAAATAATTATAAGCATGAGCCAATAATTCCCAATACAATTTTAAATATTAATTATACTAAAGTTGAAGATTTAACTCTTGAAGAATTACAATATGAAAATATAAACAATTTAAAGGAAATTAAAGAACTTAAATATAATCACAAGAAGTCAAGTTTAACTATATACTTTATCATTTTAACAATAATAATCATTTTAATACTTTATGCTTATTTAAAAATAAAAAATAAAGATAGGAAGATAATAAATAATGTAAATCTTCCAACGGTTACTTTGCAACCATTAGAAGACTCTAAAGGGGGAGGTGTTATATCAGAGCCCACTTGTGCACCCCCACAAACACTTGACTTCAAATTCCAATAGTGTAAACATCTAAAAATCTAACAAAGAATGTCAAACGATTGAATGCCTTTCATAGCGGACGATCGTATCCGATCTTATAAACATAAAAATGCATATCAGCACTTTTTGCCTTAAGCAACTTGTGTGTAAGTATCCAATGGATACCAAAGATATTTCTTCATGTTATGAATCAGTTTTCATCCGCAGACAAAATGCTGCGTTAGCAATTAAGCAATATAAAAGGGATTACTTGAGCTCAATGTAGTTAGTTCTTAGTTAGTTCTTACAACGTATAGCTGAAGATTTCCCCCCACCAGTGGTAAGGGATCTGAAGCTTTAACTTTAACTCAAAATAAAGATTATTTCAAATTTAAAATTAAATTGTTTTACTCGGTGGTGTTCTCTAACGAGAACACAAATTCAATTTTTTTTATAATTTAAATAAACTTAAATAAAATTTATATATATATGTTCTTGGCACAAAGGCCTACAAATGAATTGAAGACCGTGGTAGGCAAGAAAAGAACATAAGAAGAGAAAGCAATCCCACAGGTTTTTGGTTCTTGATTTTGAATTTAATTTGAACTTGATTTTGTGAATTATAAACATACATATCATTTGATTTAACACATAATACATACATATTTTACATATACTTAAGTTACACTAATTTGAATTCAAAATACATACATAAGAGATAACGATAAGATACTTGAATTCATTTTGTTCTAAATAAAATTTACATAAATGATGAACATACAAGATTCTTGAACGAAAGATTTTCTTATTTCTAATATGGATTGCTAATTTTTAAGCTGTTGGTGTGTGTAGGCTGTATAAAGCTGTCCTATGTAGATGGTGGGTTTTGGTCAACGCGACGAACGATGACGTCATGACGATCTTATAGGTAAGCAGCTGGTTGGTCATTTTAGGGGCTACCTTCGACAACATCGGCCACGAAGGTAGCATTCGGTTGTATCGGACGGATTCAAGGGTGGGTCGGCCAGACCATCATCAACAACACCTGATGAGCGTTTCGCGATTCTAGCAGAGCGTCATCTGGGGACAAAAAGTGAAGTGCTTTAGTTTAGGTGAAACAAATTTCAATTGGTGTAGGGATTTAGTTAGTAGTTTAGTATAGGGTACTTTGGTGATGGGTTAGGTAGGTTAGTTAGGTTAGAATTAGGTTAGTTTTTTTTTGTTTTCAAAATGAAGCACTGAACTTGCCTGTCCTTGGATGATGCTCACGTACCTTGGTTTGTGTCTTTCTTCTTACCCCTTCCGATCCTGTTAACGTAGATTTCCTCATCCTTCTCCCATTCCTTTTCCACCTTTTTTTTACTTCTCCTGGCACGGTTTTTCTTTTTTAGTCGAGCGGGAGATACCTTTGGAAGTGGCAAGAACCTACCCCATCCGACGAGCTAGTCCGTGCGACCGCAAGCGTGCCGCTGCCTTCTTCCAAGGTATCAAAGAACTCCCCCGTGGAATCCTGGCTCCTAACAGGTGGAACAACTAGTTATAACGAAACATAGACCAGATCTCGGTTTTGGCGCAGGAGAAGACAAAAACTTCATCGGCAAGGCTGTTACGATGGCAAGAATTTGGTAGTGCTCATTATTTTGTCTTTGGAATCCTTCTTTCTCATTTCCGCACGGCAGCTTTTTGTAATAATTTTCTTTTGAACGCGGCTTATTGTTCAGAGTACCTTTGATTACGCTTTTAAATTAGAGGCTGTCTTCATCAAATCAAGACTGGAAATAATTCAAATTCAGGATAATGTGATCGATTCTGAATCATTCAGCTTCAATGCTATGTTCTTAGTTTTTCTATATTGTATTACCTAAGTAGATAGAACCTATCTTGAAATATCTTGCAATACTTTTCAACAAGATAGAAAAGGACCAAGACTGAAATCTTCTATTTTAATGCCTCCAACAAAATACATAATTTAATCTTAATTTAAGAAAGTTTTATTTTAGATTCAATCCTAAAAGTTGGGACCCAGGATGACTGTACAGTGTACATTTCGTTTTTTAGAGAATCTGAGCCTTGATACCCATTTGACAGTCTAACAACAGAAAAAAACAACAAAAACAAAAAATGAAAACTTGTAGCTCCAAAAGGACCTAAGTATACTAATCCACAAGATAGTAGACTATTACCAGGTGGCCTGATAGCTACTGCATTTACACTGGTCTGAGTGAAACCTCTTTTATATTCCAAACAAGGAAACCTTACCTTAAACAAGTCAAAGAAGCAGAAGAAGATGAAACAGAAGAGTAAATCCAGCAGATGTGGTTAGTAAGGGATGGCTTAGATATTTTTATGGCATCAAAGCGGCTTATCAACTTTCAAAGTTCTTTTTGACGTGACGAAAATTGCTTTCTAATGCAAATTAACTGGATGGAAAATGCAGATTTTCCTATCGGCGCCGTCCATCGTCGACATTCGTTGTCGTTGTCAGTCGGTGTTGTCGTCGAATCAGTTGGCAGCACGGGTTGCTGACTATGACGTCGGTTATTGTCACTGCACAATGGCAGCGGTATTGGCAATCTTTGGTGACACTGGCTGCTGGCTGGCGCTGCATGACTGGCATGTGGTGAAACCGGGAAAACTTTTGTTTCATTATTAATTTTGAATGCACTGAACACTGATGTTATAAAAGGAGGAGAGTTTGTTGGGTTTGTCGGCCTTGTGTGATGGCAGAAATTGTAACGATTGAAGTCTGATACTTATAAAGTGAACCTATTTTCAACTAACATTATTTGAAGCAAACTCACTGAGACTAGGGCATGCATGTGCACTTTGCAATAGAATAGCACAGCTGCCACAAACCACAGAATATATTTAGAAAAGTTGAGCGAGCATGACGTTGATGATGATAAGCGAAGTTCATTGATGGGAGCATAATGTTATACTCATCGTCACCTAGAGTTGATATTCATGCAGGAATAGGTTCATAGTTTCAACTTAAAATTAACGTAGTCCCTTTACTGAATAAGCTTTAAACCTACCACGAAAGTTCTCTAATATTCTATTAAACACCTTGAATCTCGGTTATTCTAATCGTCGTTGAAGGCGTCATACAAATCCATTTTTGTTTTTTTGGTGAGAATATAGAGATAATTCATTTTTGGGTGAGTAAAAAATTGTTGGAATCTTCAGTAGTTGCAAGTAACGTTTTCTGTTTAGTAAAATCCTGTAGGAAATGGTGCACCTAACTGTATTTATACGGCTCTACCGCGCGTGTGCGTGTGTTACAAATGCGAATCGGTCTCGGTCACCTTAGTTGTCAAACCTTGATTATGCTAGCTAGATTATTGAACCTATACAAGAACAACCCATATAAATTTTGGATTGTATCCATTCTCTTTGCTCTTCCTTAAGCGTTTTACTCCGCCTCTGTCAAGTTCTAAAATCTGATAATAATTTTTTCCACAAGACAAGAACAACCCATATAAATTTTGGATTGTATCCATTCTCCTTGTACGAAAACGGTATAGAATTTTCCTCTTCCTTAAGCATTTTACTTCGCCTCTGTCAAGTTCTAAAATCTGATAATTTTTTCCACAACATCTAATATTTTAAAATGAACTGCAGTCTGATACATGACATAAAGGGAGTTCCGATAATCTTCCATGTCCCGCGAGTGTTAATTCCTTTGAATTGGTAATAAGGCCCACCATAGGTTAGGTTAGGTTGGAGTAATGAACTTTAACATACCGTACTTTTAATGAAATTAGAGAGACAGTTTAAAAACAGATTATGGATCGAATCAGAGGTAAATGTAATATTAAGTACCTCTTTCCTGTTCTTGGTTATAAATGTGGGTTCATTACCAATATTATAAATAAGTAGCCTTGTGCTTAGTAGGTAATCAAATAAGGACTCACCTCTTTCATTTATGTCAGAGCTACCCAATACCGTGTGATCGGCGTTAGCGTCCGATCCGATTTTTCGATAATAAAGATTAGTTCTTGGTTTAGGTTTTGATTATAGATTTGTGCGAGGTGTTCGCGTTAATAGCAAATTGTTATAGGTACATTGATAGTGAGTCAAACCAGCAAAATCGGCGATTTTAAGCAATGACAAATTTTTCCAAGCAAGTCTCTTGGTTGACAAAGTAACAAACATTTGTAAAAATCTAAATTATATTGATCACAGTCACAATGATCAAGAAGAATTTGTGAAATCGATAAAATTTCAATGCAAGCAAGTGGGCTTAAAGTTAAGTGGAATTTGGGAAATTGTCAAAAATATAGAAACTGCATTGAATTATGTATGAAACACAACTGTTTTATTTTGTTTTGCACTCACCAACAAAAATAACTGCAGTCCAATCAATGGTAGGTACACCGATTATGTCGTTTACTTTTTTCAGTTGAATCTTATACGTATGAACTACAAGCAGATTATTATTTCAATTTTTTTTTTTCAAATTCTAACAATTTAATGAATTTAGAACCATGACCAATTATTTTACCGCTTTTCAATATTTTATAGAATAACAAAAGCTAGCTAAATATTTATATACGTATATATGTATGTTTTTCTACATGTTCATATTTTCTTGTGTATTTTTGTTTTTGTATTATATGCTCTTGCCTATAATAATTAGAGTATGTACACACTTAAATTTTATTAGACAATTTATTAACCCCCCACAAACCTTTTTGCTGAATATGGTTTCTCTGAAGAATGCGAAATACATTCGTAACAATAAAATATAAACACTTATACATACATTTGTTTTTAGTTAGTTACGTTCTTTGCAGTCTTTAATGTATTTTGCTACTTAATTATTTATAAAATTCGACCACAAATTCGGCTATTGTTCAGTGTTTAAAAACCTATACATACTGATAATAACTTTATACGATAATGAATGTTTAAAGAAACCCAATTCAGCCCATTTGGTACAATAATGGCAAAAGGAAAAGAAAATTGTGTAGATTGAAGTAATGATGAATTGACAACAAATCTGATAAGTCCACAAGACATTTCAGCTATGTTTATTTTTTAAAGACACAATAAGTAATTAAAAAGGATTTTTCACATACCGTCAATTTGTTGGACAATATTTTACCCTCCACAGCTAGAGAGAAATTATTTTAACATCATTATAGAATGTGGAATGGATACAAGCAGCTGTTTATAATCCATTTTGCGCATTTTGGCCACTTGAGTGAACATCACATACGAAATTTTGGGCCAATTTCTAAAATGTATATACTCTTGGTCATTGGAAAAGAAGTAACTTAGAGTGTGTGAATTTTTTAAAATTTAAACATTGTTTTTTTAATCAATTGTTATATTTTTGGATAATTTTGTAATTTAATTTTTGTTGAAATCTTTGTCAGATTTTTAGTTCTGATTTCATACCATGGAAAATTTAATTTTTTAGCCTCAATAAGACAGGTTAATCTATATTTTCCCTTGCTCACTAAAAAACACCCTTTTAAGTTTTTTTTTTTTATTTAACGCCGGGGAGCGTTCAAGTATTACGTAACGCAATATTTTGAAGATTTTTGACCCCACCTCCTCCCTTGTAACGCACCGTAACGTTTATCTGTACTTTCTCCCTTTCTGATGAGACTCTCATCAACAATTCTCTGGGTGTGTGTAAAGAATTGAGGGAACGCCGATTTCGAACGGCAAAGTTGAGAAGCACTTTTTCATGACAGATTGATACTCTTGGATGTTTTGTCCAGTTCTTCGCAAGAGGCAGTACCCGTGAAAGATGAAATAAAAACTTTATGGGCACGAGAAGGACTCGAACCCATGACGCGACGTTCTGCTTAGCAGCCAACGCACCTAACCACTAAGCCAAGGGAATCTGCAACCATAAAAAACATAAAGCAAAGAAGACATTTCTCTATCTATACATGGTTTGAGGTTGAGGCTGATGACTAAAGAGGAGTAAACGAAGTTGCATCAATAAGGATTCATTACTTGAAAAGCCTTGAGGAAAACATAGTGTCAACGCGTCGCCCGAGAATTGGTTTGTTCCATACGCCAATTTTGTCGGTTTTGAATTAGGAATGGATTCTATGGTAATTTTGTAGGCTCTTTCTAAATCTGTGATCAGATTTGCGCTACGTCGTTTCAATCCCTAGATATCCAACATCAATTTTGTTCCATATCCACCAAAATCAATATTTTCTAGAATTGTTTTGTGCCATAAACCATTTTTTGGCGTTTGGGACATTTTTTTCCATATAATTTTTGTCAAGTTTTTCGTCAGAATTTATTTGTTCCACGTGCATATTACGGTGACAAGGGATATAAAAAATACCATGAATGTTGAGAATTTGTTTGTGCACTTGTGTTAAAGAAATGCTATGTTTATGGGACAATGATCGCAAACAAAATTTTAGTATTGGCTTGTGCCATATCTATTACAATTGGGTAGATATCCCGAGACAATTGTATGAAATCAGTTAGTCGTGGCTTGGCTACCAAAGCGGAGGACGTGCGCGGTCGGTGAAGTTTATATATTTATACCCCACCTTAAAATCCATCATACTATGGAGTGATTCATGTGTTCCGCAGAATATAAACAAAATCAATTCCATCGCAATTAAAATGTTCCTGAACCGAAGTGATGTAGAGATGATTGTCCAGAGATATTCCGAGCCGGGACATTCTTTAATTCAGGAGGTGGATTGTATTCATTTGGCAATCGATAAGTGTTTGAAAAACCTGGAGATTCATAGTCCACTTCACATAGTCAAGCTTTTAACAAGCATGAACACGGACAAAGTTGAATTTAAAATTATTCAAATGCTTCCTGAAGATTTTAAGGCGTATTCCATTCCGGCTAACAAAATGGACTTCATCAAAGTACCTTTTTCCAAAGTAAAAATATTACTTTATGAAAAAAATTTCGATTTTGAAATAAGATTTAAAAACTCGGCGAAGAAACAAAACTGTAAGTTTATTTAAGACAGCCACCAAGGGTGCACTACCAACACCGAAAAATTTGCTTTGTGCAAAATCAACACAAACCTTTAAAACACCGATCTCAAAAGAAAAGAAAAAAGACCTTAAAGACTTGCTACCGTTTTTTCTTGAAATTGATAAGTTATATCTTAAAACATTGCTTAATATTTAGAAACTAAAAACGTGATAGCAGTAGAACTGCTTTTTTATTTTGTTTTTACCAAATTATTATGTATTAACAATGTACTATCTTTTCAAGTAATGAATTAATAAGAATATTGTACTGTAAATGAAACCTTTGTGATAGCGCAGTAGAACTGCTTTAATTTTTGTTTTATTTTTTTTTTTAAGAAAAATGTTTATTTTTATTTTATTTTTTTAATAAAGACTATTGAAAACAAAGATATAATCGATTTTCTTTTAAAATTTTAGCATCCAACTACATGTCTTCTTGCCTTTCACATTATATATTGATGATAATTGGTTTGTGTGTTCCACGTGTATGAAAAAAAAAATCATTTTCAAAATGTATGAGGTTGGACACAAGCCAAATAAGTAGACTTTTGTGCTGATTAAGGTGTTAACGGTAAGGCAAAACACTTTGAAAATAGGTAGGTGAAGTCTTAATAAGACTATCTTCAATTTAAAAAAATAAAAATAAAAATCCTATCGCACAGTTTCGGAGTACTAAGCACGCAAACCTTTAAATGCGTTTTTCTCGAAAAAGTGCCAATGGTGTATGGAACAAACCATTTCTCAGGCGACGGGCTGGCTCGATTGCACGGAACTGACGCCTATTCTCCGACTCATGTGCTTCCCAAAATGAAAACTATAATGACCGTGTCGTCGCATTGAGTTATTTTTTGGAAAAAATTAAACTCTTCAAAAAAATCAGCCACTGCTTTTTTATAAGAGGTCACAGCTGTAGAAAGGAGTATAGAAAGATAGAGATCATAATTTCTGCGGACGAATATTACAGAGTACCTACGAGAATCACGAGAAAGTGTTCTCTATAAATGTGTCGGATTTCAATAAAGACTGAAAAAAAACGGAAGATATAGAAACCATAGTCGTTAACAACATCTACAGCGGATCTAGCACCATGGTGAACCAGTTTAAGAAACAGTTTTCAAAAGCTTATGAAAACTGAAGAAGTTCCTCCAGTAAAAAAAGTTTCCGTTAGAAAGATAGCTGATGTAAATACAGTGCCGGTTTTAGCACTATGAGCGCCCTGGGCGAGATTTATACGGCGCCCCTTACTGCAATTCAAACCCATATGAAAAAAGGAAAAAAGATGTAATGAAATTACCATTTATTAAAAGAAATAACCATTTATGAAAAAAAAAATTAAATTTGCCTTTTCTAGCCTTTCTGTCGACGAACTCTTTTATTATTTTATCAAAATCGAGGTTTTCAGCAATTTCATTCTCGATTGACAAAGTTGCCAAGTTTGTCAATCGGAATTGCGATATTGTCGATCGCAGAGAGATTTTTATCAGCTTAAGCTTAGAAAAGCTCCTCTCCCGACTAGCAACCGTTACATTTGGATACAGTTCTTGTAAATTGCGATCTTTGATAAAATCTAAAACAAAAACAGGGGTAACCACATTCTGCTCAGACAAAAAAGATTTTAGACTTATGACTTCATCTCACAACATACACCCATCTATATCTGATTTAGAGTCTACAGTTAATTTCAATTGGAGATCACCGCAGAGTTTGACAAGGTCAGGTTTTTCCGGAATCTGTTTTATATTGTATGTACATAAAAGACCAATATTCCGAGTACTCATAACTCATTTAACTGTTCAAATCAATTTTTACGCCTGTTTATTTCGTTGCTTTTCACTTACCAAATATTACTCTTTTTGTGAACATATCCATTAACTTGCATTTTATTCTAAAAAATTCAATTTAACTGCCAAAATTATTCTCTTTTGGTGAATAGACGGATTGAAAGAATGGCCGCATTCACTAATGTAGTCACTACGTAGTCAACTCATTCTGATTGGTCAAATACAACTAAGAAATGAGTTGAAATTTCCCCTCCGACGTAGTGTAAAAATTTTGACTTCAAAGTGATTGACAGATTTTGACATTTCATAATCAGCTGTTGAATAAGAAACAACAGTTCAATTTCAATTTTCAAATTTGAATAAAATTTAAAATGAAATTAATCGTACAATACGACAATATTAATAATCTGATAGGGTCTGAAAACGAAATTTATGTTTACAGATCTTATCAGGTAGTGTTTTTTCATAGTATAATAAGCAAAACAAGACAACACTTCTGATTAAAGATCTCTAACCTCAAATCACAAATTCACAAACGTTTATTACTTCATATGTTCATAGTCCAGTAGTTTTAGGCATTTTGAAAAACAATGTAGGGAAAATTTCCTAACGAGCTGAATTTTTGGATACCCTTTTAATACGGTCTTGTCATGAAGGTGTTAGAAATCGACGTTGATATCGTGTCGACTAAAAAAGCTATAAGGGTCAAAAGGTCTGAGCTATCTTTATTTGACAGCTTGCTTTCGACTAGCTTTGTAGTGCAATTTTGCTTTCTCAAAGCTAGTTGATTTTCGACTACGTAGTGACTAGGTTAGTGAATGCGCCCAATATATTAGTGAAAACACGCACACAACTTTGCAATCCGTAAATTTTAGCTTGAAGGCATTGTCATTTTGACAGCTTTGTTTCCCATCTTGTTACTTATTTAATCTTTGATGACCAACATCAGGATCGCAACGTAGCATGAACCATCTGATTACTGCTTCTGCGCCTGCGGCGCCCCTTTATATCCGGCGCCCTGGGGCGGTCGCCCAACCGCGCCCCACCCTAACGCCGCTACTGTGTAAATAAACTGATGAACTTCCTTAATGTTGCGAAAGATGGCCACACAAAGTCAAACAACAT
The DNA here is from genome assembly GCA_943590905.1 of Sphaerophoria taeniata. Lineage (NCBI taxonomy): Eukaryota > Metazoa > Arthropoda > Insecta > Diptera > Syrphidae > Sphaerophoria > Sphaerophoria taeniata. The sequence continues at coordinate 149,031,723 of OX016540.1, read as the reverse complement.
TAACTATAAGAAGAAGAATTCAACAATCTTCAGGGTCAACAACTGAAATCTGACAATCATGCGCCCAAAAAGAAAACCGCATAATGTCGCAGTAAGTACTTAAATAATAATAAAAAACAAAACACAATTAATAATAATTACATACAACATAGGTACAAACATTTTCTTTTTGTGAACTTCTGCAAATGTATATCCAACACGTTTATTACATTATCTTCGCCACATCAACAATACAAAACAACTAAACAGTATTGTCCTCGTTTGTGGGAAATTTCAAATCAAAAACTTCTCCATCATTGGGTGTGTTTCCACGGCCAACACGAACGAAACAGACAGTCTGTCACCGACTTGTAACTTGTGACTACCAACTTCCAAGGACCTGTAATTGCAACATCGTGAAACAATTATTACTTGACACTTGGCTGATACAATTTGTTGCCAAAGGAGCAGGTGGAGGAGGCGAAATGATGAACGACTGTTTTAGAGCACACTTGACTTTACCCATGCAATATGAACAGAAGTGGAAGTAGGAGCACTCAACCCCAAGCTTCGTAGGAATGTCTTCAATAGTCTTCTTTGTACACGATTAGAGGACTGAGGGTATGTCATATAGTCCGCCTTGTCAAGATTGAAGAGAAGAACAGGGGCTAAGGGAGAAGACTGTGATTGTATAGTTGTCACATCATAAAGTCAGCCAGAGCAAAACAACCTAGCTTTGATGTTTTCTTTTTTTTTTTTTTGTCTCATATTGTTCTCTCCTCTGTTTTGCTCCGTTTATTGTTTTCTGAAGTGCGGTGCAGTACGGTACATTAATTCACACCTATCTAATCCAAACTTGTTCGCATAGGGGCCACATCCGTCCGCCATTATTTGTCCCTTCTAATGGGCGGACAACAAACATTTTACGCGGATAATAATAAAACATCAGAATGCACAGTTGTTGGCCACTGTTTTGCAGTCATTACGTTTGAGTTTGAGTCTTATTCGTACAGTCAGTGTATGCGCTATTATCCTCTTATTCTTTCTTCTGTTGGTGCTTCTGTGCTTGCATGGTGGAATCAGACCAAGTTGTTTGCGCCATCATTATTGTGTGTTGTTGATATTGTTTTCTGTATGTTCTGCTATGCGATGCGACGTCACATTGTATTGTTGCCGAGTTGAAGTACTTTGAGGACAACCTCTTTGTTCCACCTCTTGATGCCTCTGCTTTGGCAGCCTTGATGTCAGTATGATTTTACATACTTGTATGAACTTTGAAGTGTCATTAGAATTAATTTTTGTTTCCCCAATCTTGGTGACGAAATCGTCCATATTTGGCATACCTACATCCTATGTGACATGACAACAAAAGGCGACTCTAAGACGTCAAAACATACAGTCGTTTTGAAAAAGCGATAACGGTAGGTACGTTTATGTATGTTGGTTTTCTGGTATTCTACGATAACACATGAAAGCCTTACAATTTTCTGCCAGAGTGTCTAGACAGGATATGTAATTTACCTAAGATTAAGGATTCCTTATGTTGTGTTTCAAGATCTGTTGGAACTTGATGATTGAAAAATTAAAATGCGTATAGGACTGTAGGTGAAGCAATTAAAAATTTCGCTGCTGATGCCTAGAAGAATGACGACGAAGATGGTAGAAAACGTATGAACGAATGGATGAACTTTCAGCACAAGTGCATGCTTTCAATACTTTGTGAATAAAGCAGTATAGGAATTGCGCAATGTCGACCTTTGATAAGACTGGAATGGAAGCGTAAACGATACACGTGTCTAAAGACGCTTACATAAGTGGTTGAGTATGGGATTACGACACGAGCTTTGATGTTCTCTAACCCTTTTAGATAAAATGCATCGATGGATGAACAAGCATTAACGAGGGCATTAAAATATTATCAAATGCATGGAGAAAATATGGTGGAAATGTGATGCAAATCTTAAAATAGAGATAAAATTTTAAATAATCTGTTTTTATCACCGATTGCAAGTTCATTTGTTTAACACCCTTGAATATGGATCTTGGAAAGAACTACTTAATGCCAGACAAAAGAATTATGATCTAAGACTCAGAATAAATATACTACTGGCCCCAACCGGATACTCTAAATAATTCATGATATATTTGTCAAAAACGGGACTCCCGAAAAGTCATGTATCAGACGGAATCTATCTAAAAAGATATATGAATGACTGATGGAATGGATCAAGCAAGACTTTAAAAACATGCCTCGTTAGGATGTACGTAAGAAGATTCCCGTAATAACATTCTAATGGCTTCTAAATTTAAGGCGAGTAGTGTCCGTGGCTTAGTGGTTACGTGTGTTGGCTGCTAAGCAGAACGTCGTCGTGGGTTCGAGTCCTACTCGTGCCGATAGCTTTTATTTCATCTTTCACTGGCACTGCCTCTTGCGAAGAACTGACAAAACTTCCAAGAGTATCAATCTGTCATGAAAAAGTGCTTCTCAACTTTGCCGTTCGGAATTGGCGTTAAATTGTAGGTCCCCTCAATTCTTCACACGCACCCAGAGAATTATTGATGAGAGTAAGCCACTTAGGCCTTGGCTCTTCAAGAGCTGACACGCCACTCTCTTTTTATTTTTTATTCTACCCGATTAGATCGTAACGTTGGCGTTTGTCTGAGTTAGACTTCCAGATAACTCGCTGTTATAAATACTGAAGAAAATCGCTCCCTGACTCTAATTTCGAAAATTAGAGCCACTTTTGACAAGTTAAACATATCGTTGATCATGACCAATAGTGCTTAAAAATTACCAAAGATGATCAGCTTAAATAAAGACCCTCGTTAGCCTTTTCCAAACCAACCAGAACTGAAATAATTGTGCTTTGTTTTCTGGGCCTGTTTCACTGGACGCAATATCAAGTCCTGCGATAAACCTGACCGATTATCTGCAATTTAAGCTTTATTTCAAGCTCGCAAGAGGTAATATTATGTGCTTACAATAATCCCCAATAGGTATTTGAATAACTAAGTGGCACAACCGTTGAAATCTTTTCAAGTCAGCTCCACCAGTTTATAAGACTAAAATCCACCTGATTAGCCGTCTTCCACTACTGTTGCGTACTATGAAGCTAGATTTGATGACAATCCAAAAACCCAATTCAGCTGCCATTAGTTCTACCTACATTGATGGTCAGTGAGCAAGGGAGATATAACTATCGAACAAAAAACGTCGAAATTAATTCCACACCCCCTTACAGTTAATATGACTGGGCCGCATATCGTATAACTTGGCCAGTGTAATATATGGTTTATTTTCGAACCAGATACAACGACAAAAATATAGCTATATGAAGTGAATTTCAGCCAATATTTATGTATTTTTCAGTCGTGCTCGCGTTGTTTCGTAGCTTATTGCATTAAGAGAAATGAAAAACAAAAATATAAACGAAATTGAATTTACCATCCATAACATTCCACAGAGCACTCCATCAACGATATTTACTACCTCTGCCAACATACCACGCCGCCGGTTATACCTTTTCAAAAAATTCTAACACCACGCTATTTACAAAAGAACACCTGTCGAAAATCTGGCAACTCAATTTGATAAGAAAATTCCGATTGGCACGATCTCATGCCACCCAATGTCAGACACAAAATGTGTCTCAATTTATAAGCCAACCATTTTACCCACCCGTCAGCATCGCTAACTCTGAAACATCAAATAGGTAACGATAAAAAAATCTCACTTAGGAGAATTGTTCGACTCTGCTCTGCGCACCGGTTAACGAAGAAAAATTAAAGAATTTTTGACAGCACTCTTGCGAACACCACCATCACTTCCGCCACAATGAGTCTCTGACAAACAAACGGTAGCGTGCGCAAAAAAGAAGAACAAAAAAACACAGACATTTACACCCATGTCACTCCTCCTTCTCGTTGTCCAATAAATCAAATTTTTTCTGTTCTTTGTTTCATTTATGTATTTTTTTTTTTTCGGAAACACTTTCTTGCCGCAGTAAAAACTAAACACGACTTATTGTGGGTGAGGCAGAAAGGTGAGTTGTAGACTTAAATATTTTTTTTTTTTCAATAAATAATATTTCCTTCAAATTGATAATTTTGAAAACAAGGATTATAATGATTTGTGAAGTCGTATTTTAATAATTGAAAATTGGTATAAGCTTTACAGTATACACAAGTTTAGATTTTCGATTAATATTGTAATATTCGGCTTGGTCCGACAATTAAAACTTATTCACTTTTTAAATAAAACACAAATTCACTTTATTCAAATCACTCACAAACTTATTTATTCAACACTTTCAATTATAACTTTGCAAACACAGTATCGTTACTTTATCGCAGTTCACAATCAATTAATTCGCCTCGCCACCAAACGGCTATTTATATCAAAATGATGGGTTCTAGAAACTACTATTGGTGCCTATTGGTTCTTGGAGAAGCTGAAAGTTCGAGAAGCTCTCTATTTACAAATAAAAATACTGGGATTACTTTTTGTAGGGGCTAACGTTCTTAATGCTAAACAAAAAGTTTCTCTTAGTTACTAGGTATTGCCCCTCACAAGTGTTTACTACTACAATTAAACGATATTAAGTAAAGAGACTATGTACATTAAATAAACAAGAGATACAGAGTAAGTAAAGAGAGTAAGAAAAGTGTGTACATTAAATATAGAAAGAGATACAGAGCGTAAGAGATAATAAAGTATACACATTAGACATTTCAATAGAAGGAGAAACAGAGCGTATGAGATAAATAAAGTGTATACACATTACATTGCCCCCTCCTTAGGATTGATCGTCCCGAACAAATCCATCATTCTCATCACCACTGTAGCGATGTAGTCGGTCGCGATGTACGACTTTAAGTTTACCTCTGACTCTTTTTTGTATCCGGTATACGACGTCGTTGATTGTGCTAATCACTGTATATGGACCTTCCCAGTCCCGTTGAAGTTTCGGTGACAACCCTTTTTGTCGATGGGGATTGTAAAGCCACACTCGATCTCCTGCTTGGAACTCTGTTGTTGTCGCTCGTAAATCGTAGCGTGTCTTCATTCGGTCACTGAACATCTTTATTTTTGACCTAGTATCGTCGTGGATCTGAAGGAGTCTTTCTCTGAGGTCTTCCAAGTAGTCATCCTCGGCTTGCGGTTCCGACGTGGGACATCCAAATTTTATTTCGCTCGGCAATCTGATGTTCCTTCCCATCAAAATCTCGGACGGTGTATGGCCAGTTGAGCTATGTCTTGCACTTCGATACGCCATCAAAAACAGTGGAATGTGTCGGTCCCAATCTCGCTGGTTGTCGTCCACAACTTTGCAAAGATGTTCCTTAAGGGTTCGGTTGAACCGTTCGACCATGCCATCAGATTGTGGGTGGAGTGGTGTTGTTCTTGTCTTCTTGATGTGAAGAAGCCCACAAACTTCCTGGAATATGTTTGATTCAAAATTCCTTCCCTGGTCGGAATGCAGTTCTAATGGAACACCGAATCTGCTCACCCAGTTGAACACAATTTGGTCTGCGACTGTTTTGGCTTCTTGATTCGGTATGGCGTATGCTTCAGGCCACTTGCTGAAGTAATCCATGACGACCAGAATATAACGATTTCCATTATTTGTTTTCGGAAATGGACCCGCCACGTCTATTGCAATTCTTTCAAAGGGTGATCCGACATTATACTGCTGCATTTGGCTGTGATTCTTTTTGTTCGGGCCTTTGGTGGCAGCACAGGTATCACATTTTCGGCACCACTTCTCGACATCTTCCCTTGCATGTAGCCAATAGAATCGTTGTCGAACCTTTTCTAGCGTCTTGTTTACTCCTAGATGGCCTCCCGAAACTCCATCATGCATCTCTCGCAGAACGTCCATAATCTTCGATCTCGGTAAGACTAGCTGCATTACATAGGACCTTCTTGGACATGCAACGAGTCCCACTGTGCCCAATAGGCCTTAAGAGCCGGACTTCTGTCGGAGATATCAGCCCATTCCGGTTTTTCCTGGTGTTCATTGCATGCGAGGATGGGTTCAATATCTGGGTCCTCTTGTTGAGCCTTCCTCAACTCGTCGTTGCTCCAGCCATAAATGGGATCGGCTCTGGTTCGTTGGACAGTGACCACTTCTTTTTCTTCTTGGTCTGCAATGCTAACAGTCTTTCTTACATGGTCTCCGAGACAGTGCATCAGCATTTGAATGAAGCTTCCCCTTCCGATGTTGAATTTCATAATCGTACGTCTGCAGCCTCTCAATCCATCTCGCCACTTGACCCTCTGGATTCTTGAAATTCAAAAGCCAGTTTAGTGCTCCATGGTCGGTTCGGAGAAGAAACTTCTGTCCATAGAGATACTTATGGAAGTGCTTTGTTGCCAAGATCAGTGCAAGAAGTTCTCTTCTGGTCACACAATAGTTTCTTTCTGACTTTGAGAGTACCTTGCTGTAATAGGCAACCACCTTTTCTTCGCCATCATGTACCTGTGACAATACAGCACCAATCCCGACATTGCTGGCATCAGCATCAATGATGAACGGTTTTCCTGGAGTCGGGTAGGTCAGCACTGGTGCATTACACAAGCGTTGCTTGAGCTCTTGAAAGCTGCGCTCGCACTCACCTGACCATTTAAACTGCTTTCCCTTTTCCGTTAGCTGATGTAGACTCTTGGCGATCTCAGCAAAATTCTTGACAAAGCGCCTATAGTAGGTGGCTAGACCCAGAAAGCTTCGGAGTTGATGTTTGTCCTGTGGTGTTGGCCAATTCTTCACGGTGTCAACCTTATCAGGATCCGTCTCCTGGGATGAGATGATATGTCCCAGGTATTTCACTTCGGTTTTGAAGAGTGAACACTTTTCTGGATTGAGCTTGAGGTGGACTTCTCGAAGTCTTTGAAACACGGCTCTCAGATTTGTACAATGTTCGTCAAATGTTTTCCCGTATACGATGACGTCATCCAAATAGACCAGGCAAGATTTCCAAGTGAGTCCTTGCAGGACGCATTCCATAAGGCGCTCAAAAGTCGCTGGAGCATTGCACAGTCCAAAAGGCATCACTTTGAACTGCCACAATCCGTTTCCTGTCGAGAACGCTGTTTTCTCTTTGTCTTCAGGATGGATTTCTACTTGCCAGTATCCACTTTTCAGGTCCAACGTTGAGAACCATTGTGCTCCTTCCATTGCGTCCAGGGTATCACTGATCCTAGGCAGAGGATACCTATCCTTCTTGGTCACATCATTCAACCTTCGATAGTCTACGCAAAAGCGGGCTGATCCGTCTTTCTTCTTTACCAGGACCACTGGAGACGCCCAAGGGCTTTTAGAGTTTTCGATCAGACCCTCTTCTTTCATGGTGGTTATCAGTTCTTCAACTTCACCTTGTTTGGCTAGTGGAAGGCGTCTTGCAGGTTGACGGATCGGCTTTGCATCTCCGGTGTTGATTCGATGTTGAACCAGTTGTGTTCTGCCATATTTTCCTTGCGATGACGAAAAGATGTCTGCAAATTCTTTGAGGAGACCTTCTGCAGTTCTTCGTTGTTGGTGACCAAGATTAGAGGTCTTGAGAATGTTCGTCTTTATGGAGTTCAGCTCTTTGGACTTCAATGTTTGCCTTGGCTCTTCTTCGCTGATCCTTGTTATCGCTGATACAGATTCGCATTGTACGACAATCTCACCTTTTCTAAGCTTAACTTCGTACGGCTTGATGTTCAGTATTCGTACGGGAACCATGTTCTTTACGGGTCTAACAAGAGTCTTCCCAATGGTGACGTTTTGGGAGGACTTTACAGATGCTGGTTCGACCATGAGGTATCGATGGCTGCCAGGCTTACCCTTCAATTTCGTCCACACGAATACTTCTGAAGAAGCAGGCAAAGTGAGATCTTCTTTGATGACGGTTTTCACAGATAACGAGGTCTCATACGAGTGGATCCCATAAATCATCGGAATCTCGATGTTCCGATATTTCAGGTCTTGGTTCCCGATGTCCAATATCACTCCGTGATCTTTCATGAAATCGACGCCGACAATGCACTCGTGGCATATATCTGCTACCAGGAACAGGTGAGAGAATTCCAGCTCTGCCATCCGGATCTTAAGACGTACCTTACCATAGACTTTTGCGGCTTCTCCAGTTGCAGTCCTTAGACGATAGCTATTGGTGTTGTGGAGCCATGTCTTCTTAACGAGGTCCTGCCGTGCAATGGACGCCGTGGCACCGGTGTCGATGGTAGCCACACATTTGTTGCCGTTTATACTTGCTTCCACGGTCAGGCTCTTGTTGTCACGTTTCGTTTGAGAAACCTGGATGGTGTTTCTGTTGCTATCGGCACTAGAAGCCAGCTTCTGTCCCTCGAAGTTGGTGGGGTGGGAAACAACTTGAGAAGCAACATTTTTGTAGGTGTAACTTTGACCAGTTGACATATTTCTGTGTTCACAGTGTTGGCATGCGGTTCCTCTTCGCGGTAATCTGCACTGTCGTTGAAGATGACCGGTTTTGTTGCAGTTCCAGCATCGTGCTCGTCCGTCTCGCTGACTCCTTTCCAGAGTAGCCTTCTGACAAGAGCATTCTTGGACTTCCAATTCTCTCACGCGATGCACGTTTTGCGAAGCTTGTTCTGCGGCTTCCATTGTTAGAGCGAAAGCCAATGCTTCTGGTAGTGTTTGCTTTCCGGCAGTGCGAATAGCCCTTTGGAGATTTATATCGCCCACAGCTCTCACAAAGGCTTCAACAGCAAGTTGATTTATTATCTCGTTGCCAGCTGTTGGGTATGCCAGGTGAACCAATCGCTCGATATCTGCCTGAAGCTGCTGCAGAGTTTCACCTCTTTTCTGTGCCCTGTTGTTTAGTTGTACTTGGAAGACTTCTGCCATGTGGCTATCCCCAAACCGCTGTTCAATGGCGTTTACCAGAACTTTGAAGTCACCACTCTTCTCTGCTGGGATGGTTTGTAGCAGTTCAGCAGCTGCTCCTCTCAAGGCAAGTGTAAGAGCAATGTATTTTTCGTTATCGTCCCAGCCGTTTGTTAATGCTGCTGCTTCAAACTGTTTCTTGTAGATCGACCACGGAATCTGACCATCAAAGCTTGGAGGATTCACTTCTCTCTTTCTTGAGCATTCACCAGAAGGTTCTCGAGCTTTCATCTTTCGCACTTTTTCTAGTTCATTTGTGATGGTTTCGATTTGTTCGTCCATTTTCTCGAAACGTGCATTTTGTTTTTCGACGCGCTCGTCGAGAGTATTGATTCTCTCTTCGAAGTCCGTAAACCTGCCCTCTAAAAGGTTTCTCTGTTCGTCAAACCGCTCTAGAATATTCTGCTGTTCTTGCTTTTGGTCATTTCCTTGAGCCTCTAGTTGTTCCAGAACATTCTTGTTTTGAGTTTCTAGTTGCTCCCGAACGTTATCTTGCTCTTTCTTCTGTGCGTCAAACCGCTCTAGCACATTCTTTTGATTATCTTCAAATTTGGCTAGAAGAAGTGTCATCATGGTAGATAAGTCGGCAGTTGCATTTACCTCTTTCGATTTTGCTTCCACTTCGAAAGCAAACGTATCTGGGTCTTCATTTTGTTCTTCCAGATATTCCTGTAGCCGTTTTACGAGTTCGTTTTTACATCCTACCCCACTTAAGCCACGTTTGCTTAATTCGGCCTTTAGCTCAGAGACAGTTAAGTCTTTCAAAACTTTACTCATTTTTTTTTTTAATTTTTAACTTCACTATTTCACAAAAAATAGTTTAATCACTGTTCACTGTTTTATTCTCAATAAGTTTTAATCCCTTATTCTGACACCAATGTAATATTCGGCTTGGTCCGACAATTAAAACTTATTCACTTTTTAAATAAAACACAAATTCACTTTATTCAAATCACTCACAAACTTATTTATTCAACACTTTCAATTATAACTTTGCAAACACAGTATCGTTACTTTATCGCAGTTCACAATCAATTAATTCGCTTCGCCACCAAACGGCTATTTATATCAAAATGATGGGTTCTAGAAACTACTATTGGTGCCTATTGGTTCTTGGAGAAGCTGAAAGTTCGAGAAGCTCTCTATTTACAAATAAAAATACTGGGATTACTTTTTGTAGGGGCTAACGTTCTTAATGCTAAACAAAAAGTTTCTCTTAGTTACTAGGTATTGCCCCTCACAAGTGTTTACTACTACAATTAAACGATATTAAGTAAAGAGACTATGTACATTAAATAAACAAGAGATACAGAGTAAGTAAAGAGAGTAAGAAAAGTGTGTACATTAAATATAGAAAGAGATACAGAGCGTAAGAGATAATAAAGTATACACATTAGACATTACAATAGAAGGAGAAACAGAGCGTATGAGATAAATAAAGTGTATACACATTACAATATCATAACAATGAAGAACAAGACCAAGACATATTGCAATTAAACAGGTCTTTGCAATGGTAGAGAAACAAAACAAAACATTGTGACTTGTGACTAATTTATACCTGTTCTGTCTATTGAGCAAATAAACAATATCCTTGAACATTTTTTATTTGATACAAGTGCATCTCGAAAGCTCGCAAAACAAATGACCGCATGTCATAACACCGCGAGATTTACTACTTTTTGGAAAAAGTCGAACTCTCCCTTAGTCGAAATTCTCCTTTACTCCAACATTTTGAGCATTTTTGATCATTCCCTTCAGTTTTTCATACGAAAAGCATTTTCTAAGTTGAACACTCCCTGAGTCAAAAATACCTCTCTCACTCGAAGACTCGAACACTAATTTACTTCTCCACCGATTTTTTTCTCCTTGAGTCTAATTCTTTTTAACTTATTTTTTAAAACTCAAAACCAAAGAGCGACCTCTTATGACACAACATAACTGAGAAAATTTTAGGGTTTAGACTTATTCTAGATTCTAGTACTTAAATTCTAGAATCAGTTTGTACTGAGCAGTGCACAATAATTTGTTCAACACATACCATAAAGTTGAGGCTGGAACTTTGTATATGGAACTACCAGGTACTATCAAAATTGGTTTTCTGCTTGGTTTGACAGTTCTTTGACAGAAGCAAGCAGAGAACCATTGTATTTCTATTAGCTAGAACCCGCGACATGGCAATCGATTGTAGTGCCATCTTGAGTTCTAGCGCAGTGCTAAGTTTTTTTTTACATAAGTTTGGTATTGGGATTTTTTTTTTGTTTGGTTTTGATCTGGCACAAAAAATCCAAAAACACATTCTTGATTCTACTAGGTGATTTATATACAATGCAGAGAACACACAATACAAACTTATGTAAAAAAAAAACTACTTCTGTGAAAATTCTTAGGATCGTTTTCCATCTTGAAACTACCCCCCAAATATATATACAAAGGGCTGGACTGATTTTTAGGAGATTTTTCCAAATGACTGTGAACGCATGAGAAATAAATTGGAGAAATTTAAAAGGGAATCAAGAAAAAATCAGATCTTGGCACTCCCCAATAAAGGCTTTTAGCAAATAAACATTTAAAAAAAAAAAATAGCTCCCTAAGTCTCTATAGCTCGAATTTTCCCAAAAATCTCTCTAGCTCGAACAATTTTTGATTTTAAGAGTCTACAGTAGTACTATTTTGGAAATTTATTATGAAATTATTATTTAGTATTGGAATGTATTGTAATGTGTATACACTTTATTTATCTCATACGCTCTGTATCTCCTTCTATTGTAATGTCTAATACTAATGTGTATACTTTATTATCTCTTACTCTCTGTATCTCTTTCTATATTTAATGCACACATTTTTCTTACTCTCTTTACTTACTCTGTATCTCTTTCTATATTTAATGTACAAACTTTTCATTACTCTCTTTACTTACTCTGTATCTCTTGTTTATTTAATGTACATACTCTCTTTACTTAATATCGTTTAATTGTAGTAGTAAACACTCGTGAGGGGCAATAATTAATTAAGATTAAGAGAAACTTTTTGTTTAGCATTAAGAACGTTAGCCCCTACAAAAATCCCAGTATTTTCTCTCGAACTTTCAGCTTCCCCAAGAACTAATAGGAACCAATAGTAGTTTCTAGAACCCATCATTTTTGATATAAATAGCCGTTTGGTGGCGAGGCGAATATAGTTGATTGTGAACTGCGATAAGTAAAGTACACTGTGTTTGAAAAGTTATAATTGAAAGTGTTGAATAAATAAGTTTGTGAGTGATTTGAATAAAGTGAATTTGTGTTTTATTTAAAAAGTGAATAAGTTTTAATTGTCGGACCAAGCCGAATATTACATTGGTGTCAGAAGTGGGATTAAAACTTATTGAGAATAAAACAGTGAACAGTGATTAAACTATTTTGTGTGAAATAGTGAAGTTAAAAAAAAAATGATAAGTAAAGTTTTGAAAGACTTAACTGTCGCTGAGCTAAAGGCCGAATTAAGCAAACGTGGCTTAAGTGCGGCAGGATATAAAATCGAACTCGTAAAACGGCTACAGGAATATCTGGAAGAACAAAATGAAGACCCAGATGCGTTTGCTTTCGAAGTGGAAGCAAAATCGGAAGAGGTAAATGCAACTGCCGACTTATCTACCATGATGACACTTCTTCTAGCCAAATTTGAAGAGAATCAAAAGAAGCAAGAAACTCAAAACAAGAATGTTCTGGAGCAACTAGAAACTCAAAGAAACGAGCAGAAGACCGAGCAAGAGAATGTCCTCAAACAACTGGAAGGAAATGTCCTCAAGCAACTAGAAACTCAAAAGAATGATGTTCTGGAACAACTACAAGCTCAAAGGGATGACGTTCGAGATCGGTTTGATGAACAGAAAAATCTGCTAGAAGGCAGGTTTGCGGACTTCGAAGACAAAATCAATACTCTCGATGAGCGTGTCGAAAAACAAAATTCAACGACTAATGCACGTTTCAAGAAAATAGACGAACAGATCGAAACCATTACAAGCGAACTAGAAAAAGTGCGAAAGATGAAAGCTCGAGAAACTTCTGGTGAGTGCTCAAGAAAGAGAGAAGTGAATCCTCCAAGCTTTGATGGTCAGATACCGTGGTCAATCTACAAGAAACAGTTTGAAGCAGCAGCGTTAACAAACGGCTGGGACGATGACGAAAAATACATTGCTCTTACGCTTGCCTTGAGAGGAGCAGCTGCTGAACTGCTACAAACCATCCCAGCAGAGAAGAACGGTGACTACAAAGTTCTGGTAAACGCAATCGAACAGCGGTTTGGGGATAGCCACATGACAGAAGTCTTCCGAGTACAACTAAACAACAGGGCACATAAAAGAGGTGAAACTCTGCAGCAGCTTCAGGCAGATATCGAGCGATTAGTCCACCTGGCATACCCAACAGCTGGCAACGAGATAATAAATCAACTTGCTGTTGAAGCCTTTGTGAGAGCTGTGGGCGATATAAATCTCCAAAGGGCTATTCGCACTGCCGGAAAGCAAACACTACCAGAAGCATTGGCTTTCGCTCTAACAATGGAAGCCACAGAACAAGCATCCCAAAACGTGCATCGCGTGAGAGAATTGGAAGTCCAAGAATGCTCTTGTCAGAAGGCTACTCTGGAAAGGAGTCAGCGAGACGGACAAGCACGATGCTGGAACTGCAACAAGACTGGGCATCTTCAACGACAGTGCAGATTACCGCGAAGAGGAACCGCATGCCAACACTGTGAACACAGAAATATGTCAACTGGTCAAAGTTACACCTACAACAATGTTGCTTCCCAAGTTGTTTCCCATCCCACCAACTTCGAGGGACCGAAGCTGGCTTCTAGTACCGATAGCTACAGAAACACCATCCAGGTTTCTCAAACGAAACGTGACAACAAGAGCCTGACCGTGGAAGCAAGTATAAACGGCAACAAATGTGTGGCTACCATCGACACCGGTGCCACGGCGTCCATTGTACGGCAGGACCTCGTTAAGAAGACATGGCTCCACAACACCAACAGCTATCGTCTAAGGACTGCAACTGGAGAAGCCGCAAAAGTTTATGGTGAGGTACGTCTTAAGATCCGGATGGCAGAGCTGGAATTCTCTCACCTGTTCCTGGTAGCAGATATATGCGACGAGTGCATTGTCGGTGTCGATTTCATGAAAGATCACGGAGTGATATTGGACATCGGGAACCAAGTCCTGAAATATCGAAACATCGAGATTCCGATGATCTATGGGATCCACTCGTATGAGACCTCGTTATCTGTGAAAACCGTCATCAAAGAAGATCTGACTTTGCCTGCTTCTTCAGAAGTATTCGTGTGGACGAAATTGAAAGGTAAGCCTGGCAGCCATCGATACCTCATGGTCGAACCAGCATCTGTAAAGTCCTCCCAAAACGTCACCATTGGGAAGACTCTTGTTAGACCTGTAAAGAACATGGTTCCCGTACGAATACTCAACATCAAGCCGTACGAAGTTAAGCTTAGAAAAGGTGAGATTGTCGGACAATGCGAATCTGTATCAGCTATAACAAGGATCAGCGAAGAAGAGACAAGGCAAACATTGAAGTCCAAAGAGCTGAACTCCATAAAGACGAACATTCTCGAGTCCTCTAATCTTGGCCAACAACAACGAAGAACTGCAGAAGGTCTCCTCGAAGAATTTGCAGACATCTTTTCATCATCGCAAGCAGAACACAACTGGTTCAACATCGAATCAACACCGGGGATGCAAAGCCGATTCGTCAACCTGCAAGACGCCTTCCACTAGCCAAACAAGGTGAGGTTGAAGAACTGATAACCACCATGAAAGAAGAGGGTCTTATCGAAAACTCAAAAAGCCCTTGGGCGTCTCCAGTGGTCCTGGTAAAGAAGAAAGACGGATCAACCCGCTTTTGCGTGGACTATCGAAGGTTGAACGATGTGACCAAGAAAGATAGCTACCCTCTGCCTAGGATCAGCGATACTCTGGACGCAATGGAAGGAGCACAATGGTTCTCAACGTTGGACCTGAAAAGTGGGTACTGGCAAGTAGAAATCCATCCTGAAGACAAAGAGAAGACAGCGTTCTCGACAGGAAACGGATTGTGGCAGTTCAAAGTGATGCCTTTTGGACTGTGCAATGCTCCAGCGACTTTTGAGCGCCTTATGGAATGCGTCCTGCAAGGACTCACTTGGAAATCTTGCCTGGTCTATTTGGATGACGTCATCGTATACGGGAAAACATTTGACGAACATTGTACAAATCTGAGAGCCGTGTTTCAAAGACTTCGAGAAGCCCACCTCAAGCTCAATCCAGAAAAGTGTTCACTCTTCAAAACCGAAGTGAAATACCTGGGACATATCATCTCATCCCAAGGAGTTAAGACGGATCCTGATAAGGTTGACACCGTGAAGAATTGGCCAACACCACAGGACAAACATCAACTCCGAAGCTTTCTGGGTCTAGCCACCTACTATAGGCGCTTCGTCAAGAATTTTGCTGAGATCGCCAAGAGTCTACATCAGCTAACGGAAAAGGGAAAGCAGTTTAAATGGTCAGGTGAGTGCGAGCGCAGCTTTCAAGAGCTCAAGCAACGCTTGTGTAATGCACCAGTGCTGACCTACCCGACTCCAGGAAAACCGTTCATCATTGATGCTGATGCCAGCAATGTCGGGATTGGTGCTGTATTGTCACAGGTACATGATGGCGAAGAAAAGGTGGTTGCCTATTACAGCAAGGTACTCTCAAAGTCGGAAAGAAACTATTGTGTGACCAGAAGAGAACTTCTTGCACTGATTTTGGCAACAAAGCACTTCCATAAGTATCTCTATGGACAGAAGTTTCTTCTCCGAACCGACCATGGAGCACTAAACTGGCTTTTGAATTTCAAGAATCCAGAGGGTCAAGTGGCGAGATGGATTGAGAGGCTGCAGACGTACGATTATGAAATTCAACATCGGAAGGGGAAGCTTCACTCAAATGCTGATGCACTGTCTCGGAGACCATGTAAGCAAGACTGTAAGCATTGCAGACGCCAAGAAGAAAAAGAAGTGGTTACTGTTCAACGAACCAGAACCGATCCCATTTATGGCTGGAGCAACGACGAGTTGAGGAAGGCTCAACAAGAGGACCCAGATATTGAACCCATCCTCGCATGCAAGGAACACCAGGAAAAACCAGAATGGGCCGATATCTCCGACAGAAGTCCGGCTCTAAAGGCCTATTGGGCACAGTGGGACTCATTGCATGTCCAAGAGGGTGTCCTTCGACGTAAATGGGAATCAGCAGATGGAAAGTCCTATGTAATGCAGCTAGTCTTACCGAGATCGAAGATTGTGGACGTTCTGCGAGAGATGCATGATGGAGTTTCGGGAGGCCATCTAGGAGTAAACAAGACGCTAGAAAAGGTTCGACAACGATTCTATTGGCTACATGCAAGGGAAGATGTCGAGAAGTGGTGCCGAAAATGTGATACCTGTGCTGCCACCAAAGGCCCGAACAAAAAGAATCACAGCCAAATGCAGCAGTATAATGTCGGATCACCCTTTGAAAGGATTGCAATAGACGTGGCGGGTCCATTTCCGGAAACAAATAATGGAAATCGTTATATTCTGGTCGTCATGGATTACTTCAGCAAGTGGCCTGAAGCATACGCCATACCGAATCAAGAAGCCAAAACAGTCGCAGACCAAATTGTGTTCAACTGGGTGAGCAGATTCGGTGTTCCATTAGAACTGCATTCCGACCAGGGAAGGAACTTTGAATCAAACATATTCCAGGAAGTTTGTGGGCTTCTTCACATTAAGAAGACAAGAACAACACCACTCCACCCACAATCTGATGGCATGGTCGAACGGTTCAACCGAACCCTGAAGGAACATCTTTGCAAAGTTGTGGACGACAACCAGCGAGATTGGGATCGACACATTCCACTGTTTTTGATGGCGTATCGAAGTGCAAGACATAGCTCAACTGGCCATACACCGTCTGAGATTTTAATGGGAAGGAACATCAGACTGCCGAGCGAAATCAAATTTGGATGTCCCACGTCGGAACCGCAAGCCGAGGATGTTTACTTGGATGACCTCAGGGAAAGACTCCTTCAGATCCACGACGATACCAGGTCAAAAATTAAGATGTTCAGTGACCGAATGAAGACACGCTACGATATACGAGCGACAACAACAGAGTTCCAAGCAGGAGATCGAGTGTGGCTTTACAATCCCCATCGACAAAAGGGGTTGTCACCGAAACTTCAACGGGACTGGGAAGGCCCATATACAGTGATTAGCAAAATCAACGACGTCGTGTACCGGATACAAAAAGGAGTCAGAGGTAAACTTAAAGTCGTACATCGCGACCGACTACATCGCTACAGTGGTGATGAAGATGATGGATTTGTTCGGGACGATCAATCCTAAGGAGGGGGCAATGTAATGTGTATACACTTTATTTATCTCATACGCTCTGTATCTCCTTCTATTGTAATGTCTAATACTAATGTGTATACTTTATTATCTCTTACTCTCTGTATCTCTTTCTATATTTAATGTACACACTTTTCTTACTCTCTTTACTTACTCTGTATCTCTTTCTATATTTAATGTACACACTTTTCATTACTCTCTTTACTTACTCTGTATCTCTTGTTTATTTAATGTACATACTCTCTTTACTTAATATCGTTTAATTGTAGTAGTAAACACTCGTGAGGGGCAATAATTAATTAAGATTAAGAGAAACTTTTTGTTTAGCATTAAGAACGTTAGCCCCTACAAAAATCCCAGTATTTTCTCTCGAACTTTCAGCTTCCCCAAGAACTAATAGGAACCAATAGTAGTTTCTAGAACCCATCATTTTTGATATAAATAGCCGTTTGGTGGCGAGGCGAATATAGTTGATTGTGAACTGCGATAAGTAAAGTACACTGTGTTTGAAAAGTTATAATTGAAAGTGTTGAATAAATAAGTTTGTGAGTGATTTGAATAAAGTGAATTTGTGTTTTATTTAAAAAGTGAATAAGTTTTAATTGTCGGACCAAGCCGAATATTACAGTATGATATGCAAAATTAATTATTAAAATAAAATGAGTGGCGCTCTTGAAGAGCTTTCGTTAGGGCTAAAAATATTATGGACAAGGATGTCAAAGATATGCAGTGTAAATTGAGCGAATATTCTGCGAACTATAAAAACATTCTTTGGCGTTTTATCCCAGCTTATTCTACGTGGATGGGAAGTTCATGGAAGCGTTTAATTCAGTCAATCAAGAAAAGTGTGAATTATATTTTAAAATCTATAATACCACGTGAAGATGTTTTAAGAAATTCACTTATGGAAACCTAATCACAGATAAATCGACGCTCATTTGCCTGTAGACCCTGAAAATCCGAAACCGTTGATCCCAAATATGATGCATTTTGGTGAAGAAGATAAAGATGTGACTGCGCCTGGTGTTTTCACTGAATATGATGTTTGTAGCAGACTTTATAGTAGAAGAGCCCAGCATTTGACGTCTTCACTAGTCAAGCGTTGGTACAAAGAATATCTGACCTGACTCTTGGCATCATAAGAAGAAAGAAGTGGTACAGGAATATAAAAGAGGTAGACCTAATCATTGTGGTTGAACCAGATGATTTTCATTCACTTTGGAAACTAGGTCGTGTAGTGAAAGTTTACCCGGGTCCAGATACGAGTTGTGGATGTCAAATTATCGAATGGTTCAATTAAATCCAAGAGATCCGTAGGAAGGCTTGCTGTTTTTGACTCAATCGGTGCAGAAACTGACACAAGGTCATTCGGACATATGTATTTTAATTCTGGTCTCAAAATATTCCTGGTGAATAAAGCTTTTCTTCGATAAGGGTTGCACATTCAGTTTTCGAAAAAATTTACATACATAGGTATGTATAAAAATGTTCTTATCTCAAATAGTTTGGAAAAATTTGTATATCCGCCTTTTGAACAACATTAAATTGAATGAGTATTACAGAAGCTATCTCACTATCGACAATAATTAATTATTAATAACAAATTAAAGCCATGTCTCTGTTTACTTGCGACATATAGAATACAAATAGATATGGCAAGAAATGAATTCGTAAAAAAAAGTTGAGGTTTAGAGGAGTGGGTCCGGCGGTTCCATCCGTTTGTCTGTCTGTCTGTAAACGCACCTACAACCTTAACCACTGGTCCGATTGACTTCAAACTTGAAAATTAGAGGTTTGATTTTTTTTTTAAGATCAAAATTTAGGGTAGCCACAATACAATTTTTTTGGCCGAAAACCAAAAGTTTCAATTTTCTCAAAAAAAGCTCCTACGATTTTTTTAAACTTCCTCGAAAATTTTTGTTTAAAACACTGATGTATTTTATGTAAAAAATATTTTTGTATTGCTTCAAAACGGTACCTCTCATAGAACCGTTTTTTTTGTTATAAGATTTTCTCGAAACATAAAAGTCCGTTCAGCGTATTTTTCTGAGAGTACGTACATATATATTGCCCAAATAATATTTTGTTTTCAAAAAAATTTCAAAATTTTGTTTGTATTTTTCAAAAATATTTTTAAACTTTTTTTTTCAAAATTCTGTATCCCGAACCGATCTATATTAAAAATCAAAATTTACTTATAAAATGTATAGCTACATATTCTTGAATCCTACTTACCCAAATAAATTTTAAGGCATTTTCGAAAAATTTTATATAAGTATACAAAATAATTTAAAAAGAAACCGCTCCTATGGGATTTTTTTTTGAAAGTATTTTAAAAATCAACAATTTTTTAAGAAATCATATGAGGAACGTATTTCAATTTAAATTTCTATTTATGAATTCTATTTTATTTTTAAAGTTTTTATGATTTATAATTTGGAATACAGTCGTGCACATTTTTGAATTAATTTTCGTCCTCAAAAGGACGTTTCTTGTTTTTGCAAGAAGAGAAGACAAACCTGAGCGTTTATAAACAATTACATAATGTACAAAGTTATAGTGTAAAATTCACGCGAATTTTAAAACTATCGCAATGGAGTGTCCTCTCTATAGCATGAACAACCTGGAACTTACTTATACAGGGTGATTCACGAGTGTTGTGCCAAAAAGCTAGAGGGTGTAGGTTGAGTTGAGACAAGAAAAAAATCTTATGGGAGGGGGGGGGGGTCTATCCCCCCCGTTTAGCCGGGAGGGGCAATTTTCTGAAAAATTGACTTATTTTGTAAAAAAAAATATTAAAAATCAACGGCTTCGTTTACAACACCGTGCTATACCTTTCTGAAAAGCCACAAACTTCTTCTTTCACTTTGTTTTTAAATTAAATTGTTTTAACGAATAGGTTAAAAAAAAAAATTTCAAACTTACAATTTTCAAAAAAAAGCAAAAAAAACATTTTTGAACTAATTTTTTTCAAAATTTTATGTAATTAAGTACTAATTTTGTTTTAAAAATTCAATGTGTTTGTTAATTTTTAGTCGAAAACAGAAAACCGGATGAAAAAATGTCTTTTCGTTTTTGAGAAATTAAGAAAAAACCAAAACCACTTTTTTCTAAAAAAATCTTTGTTTTTATTTTTACCTATCTGGACTTTTAGTTCAATTTATTAGTTTAATTTATAAATTTAATTTTTTGTAATTGGAGTTTTATGAGGACTCAATAAAGTAGAAAAGTATTACATTATCCCTGGATTAACCATTTTGTTCATTGATAACGTCTGCCATTGACCTTTCACTGCTAGCTCTCCGTGCTCTCGTGTCGGCGGATTCTTGAAAACATGCTACGACTTGAGCGCCATCTATTGGGATATCTATGAGCGTAAAGTCTTTCGGCTTCCCGATCTCGACAAGAAGTTAAACCGTAGCAGAAGTTCCTGTCCGCTAACTCTTCTCGAGCGTATGAGTTTGTTATTGTTATGTGTTGATGAGTTAATATTTTAATTGTAAATGGTTGTTTAGTAAATATGCGATGCCTTTTATTTACCTTTAGGTTGTTTATTGTTTTTTCATTCAAGAAAAATTGCGGTTTAATTAATTTTAAGCCCCTAGCAGGTAGAACCCTTCGCCGGCGAGTGGCCGCGGCCCTAGGTATAGTAAGAAAAAATTGCAGGTCAGTTTTCAGACGTTATCAAATGAGCAAAATGGTTAATCCAGGGATAATGTAATACTTTTCTACTTTATTGAGTCCTCATAAAACTCCAATTACAAAAAATTAAATTTATAAAAAAAAAACCAATAAATTGAATTAAAAGTCCAGATAGGTAAAAATAAAAACAAAAATTTTATTTATTTATTTTAAAAGACATTTTTGCATCTGGTTTTCTGTTTTCGACAAAAAATTAACAAAGACATTAAATTTTTAAAACAAAATTAGTACTTAATTACATAAAATTTTGAAAAAAATTGGTTCAAAAATGTTTTTTTTGCTTTTTTTTTGAAAATTTTGAGTTTGAAAATTAATTTTTTTTAAACTATTCGTTAAAACAATTTAATCTAAAAACAAAGTGAAAGAAGAAGTTTTTGGCTTTTCAGAAAGGTATAGCACGATGTTGTAAACGAAGCCGTTGATTTTTAATATTTTTTTTTACAAAATAAGTCAATTTTTCAGAAAATAGCCCCTACCGGCTAAACGGGGGGGGGGATAGACCCCCCCCCCTCCCATAAGATTTTTTTCTTGTCTCAACTCAACCTACACGCTCTAGCTTTTTGGCACAACGCTCGTGAATCACCCTGTATATGGAATTACTTATATATAGAACTAACTGACCCGGCAGACGTCGTCCTGCCTTGATTTGAAGAATTAAAGAAACTCCCGAAGGTTTCTGGGATGGTTCAATGCATTTTCTGCTGTTGGTTCCATAGTCATTCCAATGAATTTCAAAAACTCTTTGACAGAGTTTCATTTAATTCTTCAAATCAAGGCAGGACGACGCGACCGCGACAGCTAGTGCGCCACAGGACTCATCTGTCAAATGAGCTATATATTAAACTTATATTCTCTGTAAGAGCTAGGGTCGCCTCCGGCCACCGGTATGGCGCTAGTTGACATATGTCAAAATTCCCTTAGCAAGTTAATGCTTCCATAGGCCGATTGGTGTGCCACAGCACTCATCTGTCAAATGAGCTATATATTAAACTTATATTCTCTGTATGAGCTAGGGTCGCCTCTGGCCACCGGTATGGCGCTAGTTGACATGTGTCAAAATTACCTTAGCAAGTTCGTGCTTCCATAGGCCGATTGGTGCGCCGCAGTAGGTACTCATCTGTCAAATGAGCTATATATTAAACTTATATTCTCTGTATGAGCTAGGGTCACCTCTGGCCACCGGTATGGCGCTATAAACAAAACAAATCAAATTCCACTGAATTAAGATGCAATTAAGTTATAAATGCAAAAATGAATTTATTGAACAATATTTCCATTATGTTGTTTTGAATTTTTGTTCATCAATTTGTGAACATAAAATATTTTTAAAGTGGCATCACTTTCGCACCAGAATTCGCTCTATATCCGCCATCTTGGATTTTATTGGACAATTCGAACTTGACAATCTTCTTCGGGAGTATATTACCTTTGGTACTTGTATCATGGGTTTCCCCTCTTTATCTAGTCTGTGGCTTGTGTAATCTGTTTTTGTGGTATTTTTGTTCGTGTAATTACGCATGCATTCTCATGTAATCAGAATCAGCTGCGTATATGTATGCACACATGTACGTAGGTGTACATTTAAAGCGGGGCCCGTCAATTTGCCTAGCTTCGCGGCAAAATATCTTGGGAGGTTTTCTCTCTGTATCTGCTCTGTGGTCAATATATCGATATGAAAATATCGATAAATCAACGAAATTATCGATAACAATTTACAGGTACCCAATTTTTATTTGCGTTTTTCTCGCACGTAATTCAATAAAAATTAGTTTTTCCAACTCAGGAACCATCCCGGGTTTATGCACAACAAGTTTTCCAAAGATTATTACATGATCAAATGTGTAGTTTATGAGTCTATAGGTAATATACAAACCAACATTCATTTTTATATATATAGATAACTTGAAAGGAGAATTATAATGCTTCGTTCTCCATGAATCTCAGCATTAAGTGTCTCCTAAAATTTCTGTTTTTAAAAACAGGTGTGGCCTATATTTCAGGGCTATTAGAAAAAGGAACCAGATTTTGCTCTCAGAAATTTAGGAATTTTAGTTCCAAGACTATTTACCACCTTGTGTGGAAAAAAGCTTCATACAAAAGTGAAGCCCATAAAGAAGTGTAAGTTATTCCCATACATATAATGTGGAAAATACCTTCAACCGAAAACAGTTAAATTATTGCCCATGTGAAATCATAAGCATTTACCCGCGGCTTCGCCCGCTCTATTCAAAACTAAACCAAATCTATCCCAAGGGAGCCGTACATTTAATCGCGACTAAAAGTAGATATCCCTTTGGAATCATTGGGGGGTACGGCCGGCAGTGCCCCCGCCAAGTCGAGCGCGAAGCAAACAATGCCGTATCATCCTTTACTGGAATCATTTCGCCATATTTTCAGGCCCCTATTTGAAAACCTCTGAATAAGACCAGAATGCAGAAATCGTTACTCAGTAAGCTATAATCACATACTTAACATCTGAAATTTCAAGTCTGTAGGTCATTTATTTCCGAAGCTAAGCGAAAGCAATGTTTCCAATTTTAGACACTCATTCACTCACTCATGATCATCAAAATAGAAGTAGCACTCCCCATAAACTCAGCGAGCTGAAATTTGTTTTAATTGTCACATAAAGGTAAAGCTATAAAAACTAGGATAATCGAAGATCTGGAGACCTGATTAGAAAACACAAGAGCCCAACCAAGCTATTAGAGATATCGACATACTCCGGGCATACGTGTACAGGGAACAGTTCCGAATCTGTTTGGCGTAGGTATGCACAATTCACAAGTCTAAAAAATGTTCTCATGAACATTGGCATTTCCAAGTGCTCTTGTGGCCAAGCCAACGTGGTTTAAGGAGCCTTAAACTTGGCATGTCTTTGTCTAGATTTCATTACTTTTTAGAGATAAAAAAAGCAGCTCTATCGAGACTTGCCTAGTTTTTTACAGAATGTTTTTGGTGGAATAAATTTTACCGGGATAAGAATAAGAACAAATATATTCCACGGGAACCGTACATTTTTTAACGGTTCATTTTATAAGTTTCATGAAAATCGGTTTAGTAGTTTTTGCGTTATTAAGTAACAAAAAAACTTACATTTACATTTATTATATTAGTAGGGATATAAAATTGAAACAGCCAGACCATAGCTCCAATAAAATTAGAATTAGGATTAAGAAAATTATATTAATAGAGTCCTTTTAAGTTTCACTGTAAAAAACACCAGTATTGATTACAGCGGGTGATATCGCATTATTTGCGTTAGTTTCGGTTTCGTCTGCACGAACTGGACGGACTGATCCAGAGATTAACATCAAGCTCTTAAGAGTTAGATAGCTGATGGGTCATGCAGTGTGAATGAACCACAGTACATCAGATACGCCTTCAAAACCGATCTTGAACTTGAGTGTCGTCGTCGCGATTCTACATTATATTTGTCTATAATTTTAACTAAAATATTGTTCAGAGCCCATTTTTGCTTCAAAATAATTATACATTATGTGCGGAATTTCTGTTCTAAATTAAAAAAAAAAAAAAAATCCAATTAATTTAACCAATAGTGGATCCTTGGAAGACATGTTGCAGAATTATTTCAACATTAGAGACATTTATTAAAAGCCGATATTTTTGGCCCGATGTTTTCAGATAAATTTAAGTCATCAGTA
The DNA here is from genome assembly GCA_943590905.1 of Sphaerophoria taeniata. Lineage (NCBI taxonomy): Eukaryota > Metazoa > Arthropoda > Insecta > Diptera > Syrphidae > Sphaerophoria > Sphaerophoria taeniata. Next base: position 149,007,056 of record OX016540.1, on the reverse strand, counting down.
TATATAAAGTAAGACTTTTGTTTGTTTGTCGGTTGTATGTTTGTAGTCGATAAACTAACAAACAAACAAAAGTCCTACTTTATAAAAATGATGTACAATTGTTCGTCCATGCCCTGATTGTTCAGTAGGACGTTCTGAAAATATCTCTCTATATATAAAAATGGATGTGTGTTTGTTTGTATGTGTCTTATAGACTCCGAAATGGCCCAACAGATATTTGTGAAATTTTCATGGTTCATACTGTTGCATTCAGTGATGATTTCTGTGAAAAAAGAAATTGGAAAAACCTCATGGAAGAGTGGGAAAACTGGAAAAACCAAACAAAGGTCGGAAATTTGATTTTTTTTTGCTTGGAATTTTTTGTTTCAAAATGGGTTTTCGAATGGAAAAACAGAAAGTTCTTGATGAAAAACTCGGAAAACTTATTGGGAAAATTGCATATTATTGCAGGTGCATTGGTTTTCAAATGGAAAACTGGAAAATTTCGGAATGGGGTTTCCAATGGCAAATAGAAAGTGCATTAATTCTTAAATAGAAAAATGGAAATTTTTTGATTGGGAACCCGGAAAATTCTGCGAGAGCACGAAGAACTTCAACACCTTAAATCAAGTTTTTTTTTATTGAATTTAAGGTGCATTGTTTTGTTTGTATGTCCGGTTTGGACTCTTAATCTGCTCAATCCTCAATGCATTTTTATAAAATTTTCATTGTATAAAAATAAATTTTTGAGAAAATCTTACAGGAAAGTCAGCAAATAAGGTGGATAAGCTGTTTGGAATTCTGATTTTTGTGAAATAGTCAAAACAGGTCTGCAACATCTACGATTCTTCAAAACAGTTTTTGTATTTGAAAATTCAACAAAAACTACCTTCCAACTCGAAATTTTGTTTTCAACTTCTGCTTACTTTTGCTAAAAGGGCTTCCAAATTGAGGAATTAAAATGGTCAACTTCCGATTCGATGATATTTCCAAATCATATGAACGATTTCAAGAGAACCCTAATTCCAGTTCTCTTCGGCGGACCAGAGCCTGGAGTGATCATTGTTTTGCCAAAAAACACAACGCAAAACTGAATTTATCGAATTGCAGTTAGAAAATTACAAAAGATGATGTTACGAACTTAACCTAATAGAAACGGGAGCGTCTACCTATATCCACATATTACGCTTACCCATGGAATGGTTTTCATACCCTTACATCTTTATGGATTGGGGTGTAAGCTTCCCATTCCTATTTACAATACATTCCTCTTTGTTTTCTATAAGGATGGCTTGCAGCTTGAAGTTCCTATATTGTTCTCAGAGACCTACATGTACATACATATCAAAGAAGGAAGACAATTTTCAGAGTGAATTTCTTCTTCAATATCGATTGTTCTCGGGAAATTCTTGGCCAATCGATTACAGCACAAAAATCATCTAGGTATATAGTTTTTTAGTTTAAGTTAAGAATAATAATTGTAATTCGTATAATGCATCGATTGCCTAAAGGTATTATAGTGTTTTATAAAAGTTTTTGTATCCATGTAATATAATACACCGGGAGCCCTCAATCCTAAAAGTGCACTTACACGGATTTCAAAATTTCTTATATTAAAAGATAGTTTATAGAAATACCAACAAATTAAGCCCGGTATGACGAGGCCTATCCTGGCACCAGTATTTTTTGCATTTTGTTGCATTATTAATAATTTGCATTTATCGCGGATTTTAATTTTAAATAGCGCATATTATTGGAAATTTAATGTGCTTTCAGGAAAAAATGGTATGACAGCTGCCATCCTGGCACCAATGTCTGTCATACCTATTTTAAAAACATATGAGTGACAAAATTTTAAAATAGGTATGACAGACATTGGTGCCAGGATGGCAGCTGTCATACCATTTTTTCCCGAAAGCACTTTAAATTTCCAATAATATGCGCTATTTAAAATTAAAATCCGCGATAAGTGCAAATTATCAATAATTATTAATAATGCAAAAAATTGCAAAAAAAATACTGGTGCCAGGATAGGCCTCGTCATACCGGGCTTAATTTGTTGGTATTTCCTTAAACTATCTTTTAATTTAAAAAATTTTGAAATCCGTGTAAGTGCACTTTCAGGATTGAGGGCTCCCCGCCTATAACGGTTGTTTTTTTTCGAGGTATAGAACTTTAAATTGGCATTAATTTTCAAGACGGCGATTTAACAGCTGTCAAGTGATTTATTCTCAGTTTGGTTTGGCAATTCATCATGAATAGACTCACGCCTGAACATAACGCTTGCAAATTGTGCAAATTTTTTTTTCAACTCGTGCAAGCATTGAAGCCAAACTATCATCAAGCAAGGCGTAGATTCGTCGGATTGGCCCAAAACGAGATGGCCGTTGTTCCCGATTCTCATAATTTCACGTTTTGGACCTGTGAATTGGCCTCCAAGATCTTGTGAATTAACACCGCTAGACTATTTTCTGTGCGTTTGTTTAAAGTCATTGGTCTATGCGGATAAGCCACAAACTCTTGACCATTTGGAAGACAACATTCGCCGTGTTATTGCCGATATACGACCACAAATGTTGTAAAAAGTCATCGAAAATCGGACGTCCAGATTGGACTACATCCGAGCCAGCTGTGGCAGTCATATGCCAGAAACCATATTTAAAATGTAATGCCACAAGATTATCTTTCGAATAAATAAAAAATTACGTCAATAGAATATTCCATCGTTGTTTTATTGCAATTTAAACTTCTATCTAAGAAAAACACCCTTTATGTACCTCTGCTCCTCGCATGTTGACTTTCGACAGCAAAGCATGATGTGTCCAGTTTAATAGGTCCAGGACTAAATACTGGCTCCTGTCATATACATAAGCGGACATGTAAATGAATAAAAAATGTCTTCTTTTTCTTCACTGACATTTATTTGTATGAATACAAATAAAATATTTTACAAAATTTTCAAGTGAAAATGATCAGTTTTGTTCATAATTTGATGTAGTACCATTTGTCATTTAAAAAGTATAAGTTTTGTTTTTCCTAAACCTTCTACCCCAATTCCTCTTGAGTTTAGAAAAAAAAATTAAGAAAATCGGTCAAGCGGTTTGGCCGGTTAGCGAACGAACACAAAAATTAGGCTGTTCTTTTATATATATAGATGTAGTTTATAAGTTTTGTTAACGTTAGTTCTTAACGACTTTGATAAATAAATAAAGATTCTCTATTTTAATCGAAGGGTGGCGAGATGAAGTCCGCAGGGTCGGCTAGTAAGAAATAATTATTAAGAGCAAAAAACATTGGCCCTTAGTAATAGAACCCAATTTAGCCAAAATTCGATTTTAACAAAAAATCTGTAGTAATAAAACACACATCTCAATTCTAAACTAAAAATATGCTTAGAAGCAGCTCACCTGTATCTAAGTCAAATTTAAAATGATGGAATCACAATAGAGTTTTGAGAGAACTGACGTAGGCGCGAAGTTCATCATAATACGTTTTGCGAATTTGTCAACTTCAAAAGTGACAGCAGTTCTTTTTTTTCAGTTCACAATAACGAAAGAGTAACAATGATTGCGAAGAATTAGACTTTTGTTAAATTTGAACTGTTACTACGAAATGTTAAAAGCAGCTTTTCTAAATCTAACAAAAAGTGACTTTCAAACCGACTTTACTTATGTTTATTACTAAGGGCCATTGATTTTAAATTTACTTACCCGAAATTTTGTATTTAAATTCAGGAAACTGACAGCCAACTTCAATTTTTTGAAATGTGTCTCTATTTTTCATTTCATTTCCTTATCTTTCCCCCTTATTATATTTTAGGCTGAACTCCTACTTAAGCCTTTGCACCGACAATGTTTACAAGCGCATTCTTGGCCACGATTTTCTGAACAAAAGAAAACTTTAACATCAATATTAGAAAAAAGCATGGATTTTAGTTTCCATTCTCTGTGCTGTACATTTCGCATTATGAATATTAGGTACATACATTTCGGTCTCGGTCAAAATTTGGCCTATGTCGTTAACCCATTGGTTTTCAAGGGAAAATTGCATGTACTTAATTGTTGCTCCATTGGTTTTCAAATGGAAAACTGAAAAATTTCAAAATAAATTGAAAAACTCGAAAAATTCATTGGTTTCCAAAGGGAAAATTGCATGTTACTGTAGGTGCATTGGCTTTCAAATGGAAAACTGGAAAATTTCAAAACGGGTTTTCGAATGTAAAAAAGAAAGTTCTTGATGAAAAACTCGAAAAACTCATTATTTTCGAAAGGGAAAATTACATGTTACTGTAGGTGCATTGGTTTTCAAATAGAAAACTGGAAAATTTCAATATGGTTTTCAAATGATTGATGAAAAACTCATTGGTTTTAAAAGGGAAAATTTTATTTATTTGTAGGTGCACTGATTTCCAAATTGAAAACTGAAAATTTCAAAATGGGTTTTCGAATGGGAAATAGAAAGTTCTTGATGATGAAAAATTCGGAAAGCTTATTGGTTTTGAAAGGTTAAATTGCATTTAATTGTAGGTGCACTGATTTTCAAATGCCAATGGAAAATTTTGGATAGGGAACTCGGAAAACTCTGCGAGAGCACGAAGAACTTCAACACCTAATATCAAGCTTTTGCATAGAATTTAAAGTGCATTGGTGAGTTCGTATGTCCGGTAGGATTAAGTCCGCTCAATCTTCAATGCATTTATGTATATAAATTTTCACTGTAGGTATAGGCTTGGTGAAAACAAATTTTTGCGACAAACTTACTGGAATGTCATTAAATAACGGGGACAATCGAAAGCTGTATTTAGTGTTTATTTTTGTGTACCTAATAGTCAAAACACACCGGAAAAACGAGAATTTGTTGAATTTTTCAACGAAATTTGATTTTACTGCATGCTTAAATGGGAGTAGAAAGTTAGTTTTAAAGCTTGGAAAAACTCAGATATGTAATTTTTTATTATGATTGGATTCAAGCAAATCACTTTGCATTTTAACAATACCTATCTGTGTTAATTTTAATTATTTTTGAGTTGCCCTGAAGGGTGGCGATACGAAGTTCGCAGGGTCGGCTAGTTGACTATAATGCAAAAACTGTATACTCCGGTCTTAAAAATTGTGTATTGAAGTTTAAAGTAAGATGCGAAGACTTTTTATGAAAATTGAACAAATTTATGAATAAATTCATCATTGTAGGTGTAGGTACATAAAAAACTTGGCAGTTTTCGGAAGATTGAACCTTTTTGAAAAAAGGAAACATACTTCCAATATTGCCCATGCGGAAAGGGTGGGATCGAAAAAGTTGGCAACATAACAATATGGGTGGATAATGAGACTTTGTTCGATATGATAAAAGATCAGGGATAAGTTTTTTGAGATTTTTTTTCTTGCATATAAACCGGGAAATGGTAGTTAAGGTAAAGTGGTTGCGTGTGTTATATGAAAAGTCTGTGAATTTTTTTTTGTTTGCATTTGTAAGTGTCGTCGCTGTCGTAGCCCAAAAAATGCCCTGGTCACATATTGAAAGATAAATGCTCCATTAAAGGAATTTGTAAGGGATGAATAATGATTGGGGGGTATGAATTACATACACAATCATGAACTGGGGAATATCAATGTGTTTGTCTCTATTTATATTTTTACAAACAAACATACCCCACATAATATAAAGGATGAGTTGAAGTTTCTGTTTTTTTTTTTGCCTTATTTCACTTCTCTATAGAATATTAAATTGTGTCTGGAGGCGCTAAGGGAGTTGTACGAGTTGAAGCGACATATTGTGCGTGAAAGGACAAAGTTTTATTATGCTTCTTCGCACACAAATGGCGCAAATGGCTGTGATGATTTCCACTTAGCCCTGAGGGCCCAGTGGGTTTTCGTTTTCGCGTAGGTTGTATTTGTGTGGCACAATGCGGTGAAAGGAAGGCCCTACACTCTGTGCAATCGTCGTCATCGTAGTCGATACGAGTTCCGTCCCATACAGATGCTCAAAAAGTAAAGCAAAGCTCCTGCTCTGTTTGTACAATTTTATTTGGGCGCTTCCCTTTCGCAGAATTGTAATTGAATTTGAATCAAAGAAAAGTCGTTGAGGAGGTGATATGATGAGAGGGAAGTCTGTAAAGTGATATTATTATTGACATTGAATGCTGCGAAATCTGATGTGCACATTAAGGATTTTACGTATGTATGTATACTTTTTTCGTTCATATTTATATGAAATGGAATGCGAAATGATTGGTGGTAATAAATCTCTCTGCTTATGATGTTATTAAATTATCATAAGGGATTGTCATCAACGATGTAGGGATATATTTATGGATGACAGATGGAAAAATGTGGCTTACTTAATGAAGTTAATGTTGTGAGAAAGTTGGGTATTAAAAAATTGTAAATACCTACCTTTCTATACCGTTGGAATGAAATGGCAAAGTTCTTGTGATATAAATAAGTCCAATTCTTATATATTTTTAATATGTAGATAAAAATTATTGAAAAACAATCAAGTTTTTGAGCCAAAACATTTAATTTTTTTCTGAACCCGAACGGAAGTTGAAGAAGTTTTTTTTTTGCCACAAATTTGCATTCTTTGTCGGTTCTTCACAACAGGCAATAATCGTCAGAAATGAAAAAAAAGTGACATGGACGAGGAAAATGGGAATTTTTTGTAGTATATACGCAAGATCCACCGAAAGTATCTCCGAAGCCCGTAGGAGAATGGACAGGAGAATCCAAAGTAGAGATAGAGAGAGATAGAGGATTTTTATTACTTAAAATTGTTAAATACAATAGTTACGGTTGCATTTGATTGGAATATAAACTTAGTAATAAAAGTGTTTTGGCGGTGGCAAAGCCGTCCAAATTGACTATGGTTTTCAAATTATGTTCAAAGAAAATGTTTACTATTTAACAAAATATAAATGAACAATTGCAAAATTTAGCTAAAACAAAAATAAATTACTTATCTAATAGATAATACATAGTTTTTTGACAAAAGAATTAACAGCTTTTAGTTTGGCAAAAACAAAATTAAAGTTGAGTAAAAATTGAATTCAAGAAGAAAAGCTTTTAGTTTGGCTAAAACAAAAATAAAGGGTATTTGAACCCATTAAAAATTAAGCGAAATGTATAGGTAGACTTTTAGTTTAGTTAAAACAAAATTTCATTTATTAAAAATAATAATATAATAATAAATAATATACAACAATAATATATAATAGTAATTACAGTACATGATATATAATTGTACTGTTTTTAATTTAAGTATTAAGAAAATTCTGTTATTACCATTTCTCTGTAACAGATTGATTTTTCTAGATAATTGGATAGATTTTTCCAATTTTCATAATTAAAAATTGTCAAAGTTTGCTCCATGTCCATAGTTAGAGCAGGGTTTTCCAAAGTAGAGGACTCTTAGTTCTCTATAAAAATTAAAAGTATCTTCTTTTGAATTCAAATTGCAAGGAGTGCAATGTGTACACTGAAAAAACAAACGTTCGTTAATATAAAAAACGGCGTTTATTGACTTGTTATTTATTGTCACAATAAAATTTTTCTTGTCACAATAAACGGTTTATTAAAAAATATGTCAGCGTTTGATAATCGTTTGTTAATACTATTAATGACCATTTATTAAATGAAAAATATAGCACTTAATCACCGTTTTTTTTAAATAAGTAACTTTATTAATTGCCATAAACATTTCATTATTAAAAATAATTAACCGTTTATTGCTATAATAAACAAGATTTTTAAGATGGTTTCAAAAAGATTTTATCCCAACCTTCATCCAACACCACCACCAAATCTAAAATTTACAAGTCGTTTATTATTTTTAATAATTATATTCACTGAAACAATAAACGTTGTTTATTAAAAAATAATAAACCGTTTTACTGTGGTAATAAACAAAACTATTCATTTTCTTGTGATTCTTAGAGTTCACGGATTTTTTTCGTAACTGTGCTTGTATAAATACGAATGGATTTGCTTGATTAAATAACAATTCAAGGTGCTAGTAGTTCAAGGAATTTAAGTAATCAAGCAAAAGTTAAGGCGCACGGCGGTGGAGTATGGGAGAGAAAGGGACTGTGTATATCGAGAAAACACACACAGTGACACTTGCAGAAAAAACCAAAACAAACATCAATAAATAAGAATAAGAACCAGAGAAGTAAATAGATACAGAATTATCTGATTTTTTTTTTTTGAGAATCAATAAATTCTGTTTATTGGTGCTATAAACGGATTAATTAATATAATAAACGAAAATAATAAACGTTTGTTTGTATTAACAAACGGATTTATTAAAATCAATTAACTCTGTTTATTGTGGTTATAAACGAAAATTATTAAGGGTTAGCAAAGTTTCCAACCATGGTTTCTGCAGAAATAAAAAAATATAAACGGCCATTTATTGTCACAATCAACCTGTTTATTGGACAAATTCCATCACTAAATTAATCGTCCCAATAAACTTTTTGTTTGTATTTATGTACCTTTTTGGTTCAGTGTAGTGGATGAACCCTTATATGGTATGCTTTACAGATTAACGAAATTTCCCTTGTACTGTATTCATCACTACAATAGTTATTTATGTTTCAAATCGGGGTAAATGACTCTGTTGATTGAAGATGACATTTTTTGTAGGTTTTCATTCTGCTGATAGATATCGACAGCCTGTAATAACTCGTAGAGTTGTTATTTTAGTAAGATTAAATTAGTATATTGGAAATTTAGCTCTATTCCAAACTTCGTTGCCCATTTTCTCCATTCTCCTATCCACTCCACTTTGTTATATATGATGAATTTTGCTATTGACAATTGAATTCTATTTGGTCTATATTCCAGTACTTTCAAGATGTAGTCAAAATGGAGTTTTAAAGTATGAATAAAAAGAGTAGGAAGGCCGGTTTCGAGTAGTAGAACATAGTTTGGAATATTTTATGGTAAGTAGAAAAGCCGTTTGAGAAAGTAAAGTTGAAGTTTTTCTACTTCTTCGTGTGACTGATATCCCCATGTTTGACAGCCGTAGCACATAACAGAGTGCATTACAGCGTCAAATACCTTGTACTTAGCTGAGGTTGGTACATCTTTGCATCTTTCCATGACGCGTTAATCATACTTTTTGATGCAATCAGTTTTTTTCGAGATGTGAGGTTAACTTCATATTAGTTAGTTAGTCCAAGGTATTTGTATTCTGTCACTATTTCAATGGCCTCACCATTAAAGAACCACTTTTCATTTGATTAAATGGTTGTCTCAAACCATTCAGACATATCTATCTCATCCCAAACCGCTGAGTGAGTGTTTTTGTAAATATTTTTCAGAACCAAAAGAAGTTTCATCGACAGTCCCTTTTGTGACAGTTTGTAAAACAATGCTTGTCGGTCTATCGAATCGAAAGCAGCCTTAGAGTCCACGAAAAATATGTACAAACTTCTTTTTTGCCGAAGGAAATACTGTGAAATTGAGTTTAAGGTGAAAATATTATCTACTGTGGAGTAACCTTTACGAAAACCAGATTGGTATTCACTAAGCACTTCATTATTTGCTAACCAAATGTTGATGCGACTAAGGAGTACAGATGCAAATAGCTTCGCTATAGAATTCATAAACGATATCCCTCTATAATTATTTGCTGGGTTAACATCACCTTTTTTAAAAATTGGATAGACCAGAGAATCTTGAAAAGCTTGTGGAACCTTTCCGGTATTGAAAATATTATTAAAAAGATGAAGAATTTCATACAAAAAATCAACAGGCGCTTTTTTGTAAAACTCATTGCTTATTCTATCCGGGCCAGGCGCTTTGTTATTCGCTGCGTAATGCAATGCAGTTTGGATTTCTATTATTGAAATTTGACAATCGAGAGTTTGGTCTAAAATTAAAGGTTCCGCAAAAGAAAATGATTGGAGATTGGATCAGGATTAGTAAATTTTTGAAATAATCGGCTAGACAACTTGCTTTCAAGTTTGATCCGCAAATAAGCTTAGATCCTTTCAATTGTTTGATATTACTCCAGAAACATTTACTATCTTTGATAATTGAAAGTTCATGTGCTACTGATGTATAATATTCCTGACGTTTTGATCTGCACAAATCCTTGTAAGCTTTATTCGCTGAAATATATTGTTGGTGGCTGTTTCATTTAAATTATTTTGTTTTCTGGTTTCCTTTAAGAGTTCGAAGGAGACTTATCTCTTGCATTCAAACAGTCTTTATCAAACGAAGTATAATCGATTTTCCTTCTCTCTCTATAGTTGGAATTCATCCTTATTATCACCAGACCAAAAATTATTTTCTGAAAGTATGTCCACTAGCTACGGTTGCAACAACTTTTGATAAAAAGCAACACTAGAACAACAAGTGTTTATTTGTCAGCCTCAATTTTGAAGCCAAGCTAACAAGTTCCTTTTTTTAATCACGACTTAAGGATATTTTTCTCAATCTTAAGAAATTCATTTTAAAATTTCAAACAAAACCAAAAATAAAGAGTCAAAAATGTACAAAACCAGATTCTGATCATTTTAGATTAAAACCCGTAACATGAAATTCGAAACAACATTCTCCTTCTCCAGTTAACTTTTACACCCGTTATACTCATATTAAAAATATTTATCTATAGAATTCTGAACGAACCCAACTATTACTGTGTGTGTGGAGAAAAATGCCCAGCACAAAGTATTCCCCGCGAGTTAAAAGGTTAAACAAAAAAGCAGAAGCGAAACGCAGCAGAACAAAGTAAAGAATTCGAATTACAAGGTTGAAGCAAGCTAATAAAGATTTAAGACGGAATTATCCTTGCATATAAATCGATGCATTAAGAAGTACATAGTACGGGATGATAGTATTTCGCAGCCATGTTTTTCGTATGTAATGAAGATGTATTCAACGTAATGAATTTCTTAATAGTCCAAGTTTATTAATTAAATTTTTCACTGAACGAACGCTTAAAACAAAACAGAACAAAGAATATAGGTAGGTAGGTAATAGGTATCTCTTTTTGGGATTATCACAGCGGACCATCATCATCATCATCATCATTGCAAACGTGCCAAACGCAAAATGTAGAATGGGATAGCTAAAAAGGGAACTTGAATTTATTAACATAAGTCTTATGAGATGAGAATGAGGAGAGAGGATGCCCCAGAGCCCGTATCCAAGAACAAGAAACGAGAATGCGAACTGAAAGGAGCTAAAATCTACTGAAGATGTATAATATTAATCTTCGCAGTCCCTAATTCAAATAACCTAAGCCTAAAATGAAGAATAATTGTGTTTTAAGAAAAGAAATGATCTAAAATAAGATATGGCGGATAGGTAATGAAGGCAATCAGGACGTTGTGAGAAGTGTATTAATGGACGTTGTAGTGATTTATGTAATGAATACCTACCTAAGGTTAGAATACCGCCCACTTTGAGAAAACAAACCCTATTAAGGACGTTTGCTAACCGCATTTAAAAGTCATTAATCTTTGGGGAAAATTTTCAAGTACAAGCGGTTATAAACTTATCACTTTGTAAGTCAATTTTCCTGTCGTCTTGAAGCAACTAATTGGACTTCTTTTCGGCTGTTTACCACAATTTTTTTGCACAGCTGATAAGATTTTTGAAAAAATTAAACTGCAATTTCGAAACAAATTATCTTTTTAAAAGGACATCTCCTCTGGTGAGCGACAGCCCCCGTTAAACTTGAATATACAAACGGTGAGAGGGACAGACTTTCAAATGTGAGGAAGTAGTGTTTGTTGGCATATTTGTAAGGGGCACCTAACCTGTCCTAACTCTTGCGGAACCATTATGGCCATATTATGGCAAGTAGCTATTGCATTCGAAAAAAAAAACTCTAGACTCTGATCAAATATGACATTACGACGATACACAAGTCGCAAAACGTGTATCCGGCGATTCCGTCCGACTGGTCTGTCTGTAAACGAACCTACAGATTTAACCACAGTATTGACCTCAATTTTGGAAATAAGTGGTTTAAGCAAATTTGGGTGGGTAATTGTTTGTATTTCAAAGTCAAGGATTTTCATTAACTGGGGCCGCTATAAATTCAGTAATCACTCTTCTCTCATCACCCAGTCCTCATATTGTGTAGATACATAAATGAAGTTTGACAACATTTGATGAAAAAGCTTTTGGTTGCTTATAAAGAAAGCATTTTCGCTTAACTTTCGGTCCCTTTTCTATGAATGGAAAATTTAGACTAAGATTTACAGAACTGTACGACCCAGTGGCGTGGCGTGGATATTTTCAAAAGGTAAGTCGAAAAAAATGAATCACCTACACAAATGAATAAGGAATAAATAGAAGGTACCTTAAATTCCAAACGTGGATTAATCGAAGCAAATTTTTCTATACTTTAAGTGATTTAGGTTAAAATTCACAATGAGCCTAAAGCATAAAAGAAGCAACACTCAACATTTAGCAAAGCCATTTAAATAATTAAAACAAAACAGTTCCAACGTTTGCTTTCCACAATTTTCAGAATTTTCAGTTTTTTTCACAATTTTCACAAATTTACGTTACTTAAAATTCACTTTAAACTTGCAAATAATCCAAAACAATGATGAGTAGAACAAACCAAAACAGTAAAACAAAACCGAATTCGCCGTACATTACTCGAAGGCGAAAACTTTATTATTTTTTCCAAGCAAACATTGCAGAAAGACGAAAATTATCGTCTTACTTTTTTCAATAAGAGAACGTGTATTGAAAAGGGAGGCACCAGGTTGGAAGTATATCGTAGGAAAGACAGGGACAAACAAAAAATATGTTCTGCGTGGCGATTTTCATTGCTTCGTGTATGCTTTGTGTATTGTGTGTGTATCTCGCAAATTTAAAAGGCTTGAAGAACATTGTGTGTATGGGAAAAGATAGGCTGTTGACTGCTTAGTTGTAGACTTATGTTGCTGGTTTTTTCTATGAACAAGAGACAAATTTTAAAAGGTAAGACGATAGGAATCGTGTTATATGGACGCCACGCGCCTGGTACGACCTGTACAGCGACATTATGTGTATCTCGCCAGAAAAGTTGCCATAGACTAAGATAAGATGTCTGAGCCATAAAGGGCGAATAGCCAATAGTGCTCCGGCCCGAAAAGTTTACGAATATAACCGAGAAAACGCCGCGCCGCTAGAAGGCTATAAAATCGCAACTAAGGTGGAGCACGCAGTTGGTAGAGGCCGTGAACCAACTTGGTGTTCGAAACTAGATTCAGATAGCTAGGGACCCAGCTGGACTATAGACGCTATTCGTATGAGACCCTGGTCCGAACTTTACTGTAGCGATATTTAGAATATTGTGCGAAACACCTCACCTCAACACCAAATATACGATTTTTAAGAGCTCGAACGTCGAAAAAAAACTAAATTGATACTGGTATCTATATGTGTGTGACCCCTAAGAAAAAAGAAGAAAAGGTGGTAACTGTGAAAGAGAGAAAGAACAACTTAATTTATCAACAACAACACCCACCAACGTGTTGGACAAACCAGCTTCAACCACGAATCACAAGTTCTATTTAGCGAGCCTTGTCAGACAGAGCATATTATACCAACGCAACGGTGGGGTCTCATGCTAATCGTTGGCTCAAAAATTGGAAAAGCTGCTACTAGCTATTTATTTTTCAATATAGGTAGTCTCATTTGAACTGGATAAACATACTTGACATATGATCCAACATCTTTATTCCGCCTGAAAAATACGTTTTCTTGAGGTCTGGCCAAGTTGGTCTCCGTGACGGCGATGACCACGTCACCCGACTGAAATTTTTTAACTTTGGGAATAGTAAGAAGTCGTAGATACGGGCCGAATCTGGAAAATGCGGTTGATGGGGCAGCAGTTCGTATCCCAATTCTGGCAATTTGGTTGTGGCGATGGCGGAGGTGTGAACCGTGCGTTATAGGTATTCGACGTTGAATCGGCCCAATAATTCGCCTGGTACAGCCTTGTGGACAACAGGTTGTAAATAGTAGAAAGTGGTGTCCAATACCTTTCTGGTTGATCGGTGGAATAGTTTTCGCTATCTTCGGAGCACTGTTTTTGAGTGATCTTACGGTTGCGCTTGTTGTCCGGAGTAGGTAAGCAAAACAATTATAGACGGTCGCCATCGAAGGTACACAGCATCCAAACGTTGTTTGATTTTGCAGGGAGGTATAGCTCTTATCCCATCTTTCTAAAATCAACGGATACTCCTGCCCTAACACGTTGTCACAACATAACAACGAGTCCGACCAGCTTACAATTATGGCAAAAATAATAATAGAATGAACCATTCGTATGGCGTTTTACTCTTGATCTGCAAACTGCATTGAAGGCAAAAAAGTAAAATTTCACTTTGTTCAAACAGCCACGACAAATTAGCTGGGTCAAGAAAAACAATGCCAATAAAGGCGGTCTTGTCCCTTAAAAAAAAAATGACTACGAATGGTAAGAAAGTCATTGAAATAAATTTGGGATAACGATAAAGGGTAAATTGATGACGATTGAATTATTTGAGTGGAAAAAACGCTACATGCTATTCCATTAAAGCCTAATCGTAGAAGTGACGAAAAATATGTAATTTGACTCGTACATAGACTTGTATGTAGACATAACGTGCTTCCTTTGATATTATTTATAGTAAAGAAAATTATATCTACTGATTGTAAATTCTTACGCTGAAGCTTCACATAATACGATACAAAATGCCTTTAAGATATCTGCAAAATTCGCCAATAAAGTGGCCAAAAACGTTATCACAACATATGCGCATCGCATATGTACATTCTCGAATTCGTTAATGTAACATGTTCCAACCTTTTCATTATGTGCTCGACATCTCTAGTGAGAAAGATCAAAGAATATTTGAAATTGATGCAAGAAAAGAATTGCCAAACATTTCAAAAAGTACCTAATTGAGGAGAAAAAATAACAATCATCTTCGGAAATTTCTATGTGATTTCTCAATCGTTGTCCTTCTCTTTGGTGCCAGCTATCCATTTACCCTTTTTGTCCCGTTGTCGTTTAATTTCCTCGATTGGGATAAACCAAATCACCAAAGAAGAAGAAAGCCTTGTGGTCTAGTTGTCTATATCATAGGGAATGTAAAGGAAAGATATACGATTTGGTAAAGGGACATAAGACTTATAAATCTTCCGTTCGTGTCTTGTGTGCTTTCAAAAGTTGATTCGAAAATGATTTCAATTGAAATGTGATAAATTAATTTCCGGAAAATTTTAAAGAATGCTAGGTAGTATCCATGTAGATAAAAGGGAAGGCAAAGAAATGTTGAACAAAACTGGTTGGTTGGAATTCTTGGTAGGACCGTCAAGTATTAATAGAAACGTTATATATTTTTGTCATCACAAGGGATATTGTGATTTGTTAACGCAGAGAAAACTCAAAAAGTCGAGTATTGTTTAGGAAGTTGGGGGATGAGGAAGGTTATCAGTTGCTTACCACAACATAATTCCTCGATATTAATGAAAACTTCTTAACAGAAACGATAAGGGTAGGAGATTCTCTAGTATTACAATAACCGTTATTTGGTTTTTGTAAATCTATCGGCCTGACTGGATTATAGTGAGCACGGGTTGGTGTGTTTACCATCGAAAGTTTTGTTTTCACAAAAAAATACCAAAAATAGCTTTTTCAAAACAGCTGTTTAAAATAAGCTGTCAGCTTCCAGCTAGATAGCATCAACACATTATTTTACTTATTGGACTGGTGTTAGTAAGGCCTCTACAGGCCGGCTGCAATAAACGGATTCAGATGATGCTGCTTATATGACGAGATTAGTCTCTGCTAAGGGAAAACGTATGTGTATCACTACTAAATCGACATCAAGCCAAGTTTACAAGCGGTTTATCTGACGACGACGACGTAAGCACGACAATGGCAAACTGAATAAAGAGTTCTCTGATGGAACTTAACATCGTTCTCATAGCCGTAGCTAAGATAAATGATAATTTTTTTCTGAATCTCTATATATATAAAAATGGATGTATATACATCCGTTTGTTTGTTTATATGTCCTTTATGGACTCCGAAATGGCCCACTAGGTATTTGTGAAATTTTAATGGTTAATACTGTTGTATTCAGTGATGGTTTCTGTGACAAAACAAAATGGAAAAACCTCATGGAAGAGTAGGAAAACTGGAAAAACCAAACAAAGATCGGAAATTTGATTTTTTTTTGCTTGAAATTTTTTTTAGTTTTCAAAATGGGTTTTCGAATGGAAAAATAGAAAGTTTTTGATGAAAAACTCGGAAAACGGTTGCATGGAATTTAAGGTGCAATTTTGGAAAATTAAGGAAAAGAGCAACACGTTTGATTGTGTTTATCACATTTAGGATTTGGCCGTGTTGGAAAGTTCGTTGTCAAGCTAGAAAAATTTCATAACTTTGAAATTGGAAATATAGGTCTTATAATCATTTTAGAGCTTATCTCTGAAGGCGCTTAATGGTGGTGAAACGAGGTTAGCTAAAGATTAATGTAAACAATAAAATGGATGCATGTTGATTTGTTTGTGTGACCGTTAAAGACTCTTAAGTAGTCCAACGCATTGTTATAAAATTTTGACTGTAGGCAAAGCTAACACGAGCCAGGGTACCTGAAAAATGGAAACAATCAAATGGTGGTTGAAAATTATACTTTGATCCCATATCATAGCTGCAATTGTTCAAAAATTAGTTTAAAAAAATCAGAAAACTCCGCAAAACGAGAATTTTTTAAATTATTTTTGATTCGATTTGATCTGGAGGCAGGCGAGACGAGGTTCGCGGGGTTGGCTAGTTTTTAATAAAAAAGGAAACATATTTATCAAATTTATCACATTCTTTCACTTCCCCGAAGCCAATTCATTTGTTCACGAAACAATTTTTGATGGAAAGTTTAAAAATATTTCTAGAGTGTATCTTTTACTTTAATATTAATCTTTAATATTAATCATTGTTATTTATGCAGTATTTTTAGAAATATTGTAAAACACATAATAAAGATTTGAATGCATATGAAAAAAATCATTTCTACTACAAAATTGAAGTCTAACTGAAGATATTGGCTTCAAAGCTTCAGAGTAGATGTTTTTGCATGGTATATTAGATACCTATATGAATCTTAAATTAAGTTAACTTACCTTATTTATTGGAAGTCAATAACATTTTTGTATTATTTTGTTTTGGAAAAAGTAGGAGAGAACTTCTTTCATAAAAAGAATTATTGTTTATTGAGGGACGAATAAAAACAAAAGCAGAAGAAAAACAAAATAAATACATAAATATAATATTTAACTATATAAAATATTTCTTTTTTCACACAGATCATCACAACTGTGAATTAATTATGTACAAATAAATTCTTTGAACATTATTTATTTAAACGAACGAATAAAAACAAAAATAAAAGAAGAATAAATACATAAATATAGTATAACATTATATAAGTCTTATAAATTTATGTTAAGGAATTTATTTTTATACATGTTATTTATTCACAATAGTGATGATCTGTGTTAAAAAATGCCATTTGGATAGTACCTACAGAATAACGAAGGATTATTTCTTATCCTGTGGACTGAGTGCAAAATGCTATTAATAAAAAAAATGTATCTTAACAGGCGTTTACAAACTTATTCCAACGTCGAGGTCGGTTTAGCGACGCAATAAAAAAATGTAAGATGAAAGTTCATTAGATGGTTTATAAGTATCAACAACAACAAATTTCACAAAGCGAATTTAAGCTTATCGTCACTTACTTTACTACTCTGGAAACAAATTATTTTTATTAATGAGAAATTTTTTGACGTTTGGTTAAAATGGAGTACATTTTTAGTCCGAACTGTGTCAAAGTAGGATGGGTTTAATTGGATTTCTTATGTTAAAAAAACTGCTTCCCTCTCAAGATGTCACCAAAATCGATTGCCATCTTGCCTCTACTACCCAAGAATATATATATACAAAAAATTCTCATGAATTTTCGGCCGTTAAATGACGAATGTCAATTGGATATCTCGAAAAAATTTGAGCGCTCAGAACACGTTCAGTTAAAAGTCTGTTCAGAACTTTGTATATTTATTTGACTGGTACCATCAAGATGGGTTAAGCCCTGTACAACCCCCCCCCCTCCTAAATGCGGCTATGATCGTTCTGTAGAGCGAGAGCTGCAAAATGCTGATTTTGTCATATAAAAGTTGACGTCACAGGTTCAAGGCACTAGTTTAAAGGCTGTGTACCCTTCGTGTGCAGAACAAATCTTAGAAAACATCAGCTTGATAAACTGAACTGGTCAGTCAGTTTATCAGTGAGTTTAAGTACCTTGGCTATACTATTTCGCACAATCTTAATATTAATGCTCATATTAAAAAGAAACTTCGTGTGGCAAAATCTGCTATAAATTCAATGTGGTCACAGTTCTTTTCAAGTAAGTTTGTCGACCCAAAATCAAAGTTCAAGGTTTTCAATGCGACAGTCAACAGTTGTCTGTGTTATGGTAACGAAGGATTTGGATACCAACTGCTGGAAGAGATGGAAGTTATCCAAAGATACTTCTTCAAAAGAACATTTCGACTTCCGCCTAACACTCCCAATTAGGCAATTTACGTTGAGTCTGGGCTCCCACAAATTAGCTTACGAAATTTGAAAGCAAACGCAGACTATTTAATTAAAGTGATGCATCGATCTGATAGCAACTTACAGAAGAAAATTTTGTTTATTTCATTGCATTGTGGGTATAACCCCTTTAGAAGTTGGAGTACACTTGCTTCGGAAAATAATATGACAATGAATCTTAACGCTAACAATATAGAAGAATGGAAAAATATATTTTATGACTGCATCTCTACCGTAGACGAGCAAATGTTCAAAGTGAATCTTGATTCGGTTTCTAGACCTACTTACAGCCTTCTAAATCATATTTTGAACGAAAACAATTATTTCAGAGACGACCTGACAGCATTTGATATGAGCCTAATTTTTAAAGTACGAACTGAAAATCTTGAATTAAACTACAGACCACAGAGAACCGACATCAATCCCATTTGCTCACTATGCAATCTCAACCAAAATGAAAACGTTTATCACTTTCTAGCAGTTTATCCTATTCTGCAGGAAATACGTAGACTTTACTTTAGTGAAAGCTTCTTGTCTTCTGCGGAATGTTTCAGGATTTTAAACGGTGAACGTGATTGGAAGCTGCTTGTGCGATATGTTTCTCATGCCTTAAACTATAGGAACTCATATTTGAACATGTTTTGAAGCATCAATACTGTATAACACATCACATACATTCTTATTTTTGTTTTAGCTAAACTAAAAGCCCTTATCACAATACCACATCACTGTAAACTAATAATCTTCATTCATCTTGTATTTAATATTTGATCTGAAATTCTTCGACATTGCATCTCTCAAACATTTTTGTACTTTTCTGACCGTCATTGATTGTCACTCATTTAAAATTGAAATTTTGTTTCTGTTATCTTACTTGGGTATGGTTTATTTCGCCTTTTTTATCTCGCTTTTGGTCGTTTCGCCACGGTCGTTTTGCATTTTGTTATTTCGCATTTCATTCGTTTGGTCTTTTAGTTGCTTCGCTTTCGATTGTTTCGCTGATTTTTTTTCGCCTTTCAGTCTTTTCGTTTTTCGTTTATTTTGCAATCGTTTATTTTGCATTCGTTTATTTCGCTTTTCGATTCCTTCGCTTTTTTATTATTTTGATTTTAATTGTTTCGCCTTCATCTGTTTTTTTTTTTTTTAATTTTTGTGTACGTAAGGATCCTGAAGACTTTAAAATTCGCGCGGATTCTAAAGTCTTCAGGATCCTTACGTACACAAAAATTTAAATTAAAAAAAAAAACAGACGAAGTACATATGTACTTGAATTGACGTTATATTTCAAAAAAATAGGAAAATCCTTCACGACTTAGTTTATCCTTTCCTCAAATTGATTTAAAAGTATCGCATATGATTTTACTTTCCATTTTTTTTAATTTAAAGACAATATTAAAATCCTTCACTGTATTCTTACCTTACGCGGGCGGTTTCAAAGACTAAAAGCCATCTAATGAAGACTACTTAGATAACAATATTACATTCCCAAGAGAATGCGAAATAACCGTTAGTGAGATAACCTGTGGCGAAATAATCGTATTGCAAATTAACAATTTTGCGAGAGAGTTAATGGCAAAACATAAAGAGCGAAACAATTCTGGCGCGAAACAGGAAAAACAAAATAAACAAAAAACAAAACAAGTTTTGCGAAATAAAAGAAAATCGAAGAGAGAAAAGCGAAATAACAAAATGCAAAACAAAAATGCCGAAACAATAGGTACCCATCTTACTTAACTAAATTGATGTATAAATTATTATTATTATTATAATCTTGTTATTTAATATTCATTTTTATAACTTCTTGCAACTTTTTGTTTAACTCTTCTTTCTTAATATAAATTTTTTTAGTTTTTTAATCCGGCAGACGGCTATCATGCCATGCTTGTAATTTTTATTTCAAAAACTATGTATATTACTATGAATTGTTGAATAAAAAAAATTTAATCTAATCTAATCTCATCTAAACTGAACTGGACGTCCGCAGAATGACGACAAAGGTGCCTACAACGAATAACTCGCAGAATATGTTGAAGATTACAATTCAAAAATAGGTCGGAATCCTGTATTCAGGTAAAATATTAGATCCCATAATTTGCCACAGTCCATATAGAACACTAACCACGATGGCTTGCGAGTCATAGAAATATCAACATCGAAGAACATGGTCGTTGGTAGGTACTATACCAGTTTCCAATGGGCAAGGCAAAATATCATCAAACTCACGGGTATCACTTTGTTGGGTAACGTTTTGAAAGATCACTGCCACTACTTACGTCTGATTGCGCCCCGCTGGTATCGAGATGCTAACGTTTAAATTAGAATATCGTAACCGGTAGTAACCGGCTAAGCCAAAGGAGCTGATCCATGGACTTATAGCGCACATATGGCATCAGGAAGAACTACGAGAAGACATATCTACGTGAAGGCGTTTGATGTTCCATATATTGGACTAAAATATTTTGAAAATAAAATATATGCATCAAACAAATTACCCCCCGAACTTTTTCCTAGTACCTAGCTGCATACGTTTAAAGTTCAGGCACTGACAAAATAATATAGTTCCTCCCCGTGCACCTTTTAAAGTTTAAGAGAACGTCAGTAACTACTCGTTGCTGATTCTTCAATAATGTTGGTGTGTAGTGTAACAACATCCTAGCTACAAAAGATATCCACTGCATTGTGATTTAACAATATACAATGAGAAAACTCCTCACTCCCAAAACACTTCAATTCAAAATTGTACTTTAGATGTGCTCAAAACACAAGATCCCATAGAGACTATCGGTAGTCACACAATCCAACACCAATTAGTCTTCGTCAATTACATAACAACAAAACTGTCCATCGAGTCCAGCTACAAACCACAGCATATACAGTAAAGAACGTACAATACACTTCGTTTATCTTTCTAGATACCTTCTCTTCTGAAATTTTAAGTTGCAACCCCCTGAAGCTATTTGAAAGTAAGTTTACCTCAAACTTTAATGCAAAGTTGACACTCTGTTAGAAAATTTGGCAACAGACACACTCTAACAGAACAGAAAAGCATCGACGAAGCGAAAAACCGAACATAAAAAAAGACATAGTCTTGGTATCGACTGATAAATAGGAAGGATGTGTTGAAAGATTTGTTTCCGAATTCGAGAGTCTCGTTTTTCGATCGGATGGAAAAAAGTTTACCAGTTTCCCGAAATATCGTATGTATTTACGGTACGTACATTCATGAAACCAAAAACTCGCTATAGTGTTTATTTGTGTCGATGTCGAAGTCAAAGCAAAGTTTATCTGCAAAGATTGTTCTTTTATCAATTTTTGTTTGTCTCAACATTGACGATTTTAAGTGTCAATCAGAGTTTAGAGTCAACAGAGCTGATGTAATGTACATTTTGTTCAATTTTTCGGTTTGCTCTTGACACTTTACCCAAGCAAGCAAGCTTGGCTATTACTGATTTTTTTTTCTTTATGATTAATGTAGTTCATTCTGTAACTCGACTACATATTGTCGTAGTATGAGCCTTGAAATATTTAAGGACACTATAGCAATCATAAAACATTACATTGAACTTCAGTTGTTTGGTAAGGTCCAACTGAATGGTGGGTGTCAATTGTTCTGCGGTTAATGATTCAGAACACTGTGGCAGACATTTATATGCAATAAAAATTCTGACCTGAACTGTTTCAAGACAGCCGACTTACTATACCTGCCTTAACTGATGGCGTTGGGTGACAAATCAGAGATGGCGGCAATGCTACGTTAAATTACAATTCTAAAAGTTTCCAACTCATTTTTTCCTTGATTATAGGCCACAAAGTTCACAAAAATAACAGTAATAAAAATATCCTTAAAGCTTCCGGGTCTGAGTTGGTTCCGTTTGCTTTGTACTGTTGAGGACCTGTCAACTTGTGTCCAATTGGGGAACATAATTCAATAAAAAGTCATTTGTCATTGTGCGACATTGAAGGAATTTTTGCTACGTTTTCCACTTCCGTTTGATCCTTGTTTCTTTGAGCAAGTCCTCAAGTGTAGGAGGCAGGTAAAAGTGGGTATAGTCTAAAAATGGCTATGGTATATGTATTCGTATTTCGTACATGAAAAAGAAACAGCTACAAACCACGTTCATTGTTCCAGTTGGTGTTTATTTTTTTGAAAATTATTTGACATTCAAGTGGTGGCAATGGTGGTCGTTGTTGGTCGGGTTTTGACGTGATGGTTGGTTTGGTGGCAGAGTGGTTTTGGATTCTATCCCCACATACATAAATAAAATTGGATGGGGACAAGGAGAGTCTTCAACTCAGAAATAGACGTTTTGATTAATTGAAAGAGTCTTGGTAGGATGTGACATTTTGTTTTGCTTTTAGTAATGGTCGTTTGGTGCCGTTGTTTCTTTGATGTTTTCTTTGTTTTGTTTTAAGCGTTTCCCTGTAAATGGGGTTTTGAACTTGAAATTCATTATAACCAAAGGCATACTTGTGAATGCACATAGTTTTTAAACGAAAACTAAAGCCAAAAGGTGAATAGGGGTTTGAAAATACTACATTGATTGTATATAGGTTTATTCTTTCGAAATAAGAGACATGCTAAACGGCTAAGCAGAAAACGCAACTATCTAACTATCAAAGGTTGCGTGTCTTTTAGAAACTACTCGTTTGCAGCTTTAGTACCTGTCTTATATTTAGCAAATTTTTTGAAATAAAAACAAATGAACACGATACATTTTTATCTATCCTGCAACGAGTTCTTTAATTTTTCTCGATGGTTCACCAACATGTCATAACCTCATAACATCACATATTAGGAAGTGTCTGTGCTATCTGCCAGCGTTGCCGATTTTATTTTTGAAATCGGGCCAATCTTGAAAAAAAAATCGGGCCATTTTCGTGTTTTCAGGGCCACAAACAGAAATGAAGTAAATGCAATACAGCATCTTTTTGTAATACATTTCATTTGATAAATTCATCTGATGTTCCACTCCACTCCATTTTTTTAATTTTTTAGAAGAACTTTAGAATAAACTGTGTCTGTGTTTGCACTTCCTAGTACCTAATCACACGGACTTAAAAAAATATATTATAACCTATAAGAATCTTGGCGCTAGTTTAACAAGTCAGATGACCAAGTGAGAAGTGAGATACTGCAGAAATGCAGACTTATAGGCCAGTTCCACCTTTCAATATTTCACTGAGATCTCAATGTCACTTTGACTGAGGCAAAATCATTTAGTGGAACATAATTCCCAGTCCTCATTGAGAAAGCTCTGAACCAATGTTCTGTTTTTGGTTCCAGCACTTCAAGAGGGCCATTTTCAATATTTGCGGGCCACCGGGCCATTTCAACAAAATAGGGCCAAAATGGCCCGATCGGGACACTTCGGCAACGCTGATCCAGATACAGAGTGTTACTCAATTCAAATAAAATTCAATGGCTAGCTCAGAAGCAGCAAACGGTAAGAAAACCACGGCGGCGCACGGGGCCTGTTCAGAAGCAGCAAACAGTAAGAAATTTCGGTTAAAAAATTCACCACCTGCTCTTTCGTTATGTTATTCGTGTTGGTGGCCTGGTGGGAAGCATCAAAATTCTCAATATTTGCTATATTATAATTATTAATGCGTTAGGGTTTGAGCAATATAATGAAATTTCAGTCTTACTTCAAGATTTTTGTTCCAAAACCCGGTGTGAATTATATCATTACGGAGTGTAATTTTGTTTTTGTGCATCTAGGAAATATTACCTGCTTGTTGTTGTTGGCTTACTTTGTTTTGTGTGCTGTTATCGCAACAAAATAGTCTGGAGGGTCAGACTGCGGAAGCGGATCGTGACCTATAGTCCGGGGGATGGAGTTGAAATAGTAACGGTTCGTTACATACTTAATGCAAGATTACAAGCCCACCAGAGTCTACCAGACTTAATTCTGTGCCTACAAACTAAAACAGCTAATGTCGAGTTAAGACAAAATTTATCATCAAATTCAGCGTTTTCAAATCTATTTTGAAAAGAAAATGTATCTCTGTATCATAAAAATGTACCCAAAATTTTCCAAAAACAAAACAACAAAAGTTGGTTGGTTTTTTCTTAAGGAAAAACAACTTATCTCAATAAAAAATGATACAAATGCTTCTAAAGTTGACTTAAGATTATACCTTTCTTCTTCTGAACAGGAAAGACAACTAAACTCGATGATATTTTTCTATATTCACAATTCTTTTTTTTTTTCAATAACAGCGAAAGTCCAAATTGGCATAACAAAACTCTCCATTACCGAGTTTAAGAATAGCTGAACTACAATGAACTCAATGAATTGTCTGCAAGTCAAAGCAATCTAAGTCTTCAATTTTCTTCCCCCACTAGTGAACTGTTATATTTTATATACATTTTAATTTTTTTTAGTTTTATACTAGTCTTAAGTGGTTAGATTTTTCAAAAAAATTCTACAGTGATTTGTAAATTTAAACTTTTTATAAACAACTACTAAAATTTAGTAAATCAACATTAGCGGTTTCCACCTTGACTACAGAATTTACGTTTTTATTGCGTATTCTTCGAAATTTTCTTTCCTGGTGAGCCTATTTATTTAAGAAAAAAAAATACTACTGGCTTTAGAAATTCCCTCAAAACAATTCTCAGTTTTATATGGGAGAATCAATTAGATTGTATCTGCCCAACCATTTTTACGATTAGACTCGAAAGTATGAGAATCAAGGAGAACGAAAGTAATTCTTCCTTTAGTTTGGTTATTTTCATGTTGCTTTACTTCAGTGGTTCTTAACAAAAACCTTATTTGTAAGGGAATTCAAAAAAAGCAGAAAGTCATGATGGGAGAAGTAGGAAAGCCTTGTCAATTTCGAATCCGGTAATTTCAGTTAATCATTAAGAATCACCATTCGGTGAATTATTTTCGGGATATAGTTTCTTCCTTTATAAATGGATAGTGTCTAGAAAACTTGGACTGTCTCTCTATATCTTGTCCCACG
The DNA here is from genome assembly GCA_943590905.1 of Sphaerophoria taeniata. Taxonomy (NCBI): domain Eukaryota; kingdom Metazoa; phylum Arthropoda; class Insecta; order Diptera; family Syrphidae; genus Sphaerophoria; species Sphaerophoria taeniata. Next base: position 148,981,517 of record OX016540.1, on the reverse strand, counting down.
ATCGTTTCGATTAATTTTGCATAATTATGTACAATGCTTTCACTTCACTCAAATCATAAAAGATTCAAAAATTAAGTTAATAGCATTAAACACCCTACGTATTGTTTTTTCCTTTTCTTTTGATAAAGCGCTTAAAAAATACTTTTGTTTCAAATTTAAGAGTTGCAAAAATTTAAAAGAAAGCCAACGTAAAAGAATTATCAATACAAAAAAAAAATAATCTATGATACAGAAATACGTACCTCAATTGGCGATGCAAGTATTTGGTTTTCAAACCAATGAGCAACAACACATCAAAGGAAGACCAAACACACTGTTCGAATTATGATTGAAACATAGCGCTACCCACAGTCTAACTTTGACGTGGACTTGATTGTGGCTGGCGCATCTTGCCATTAAAAGAATGTCTTGTAATTTAAGTTTAATTGGCAGTTGTGGAATTTTGTATTTGTTTTTATTTTCTCTCTTTTATGCTTTGCTATAACTATTTCTGCCCTATTACATTTATTGCTTTGTTCGTACAACCTACACACACACTTCAAATTTCAAAAGAGATTTCGCCTCTGATAGAAATGTAATATCCATCAAAAAAAAGCCCACCGACAAAAAAAATAAATAGGTGGCGGTTTGATGGTTAGACTGTGGTGGCATCATTCCTTGCATTGTATTTCTTATAAAATTGTGCAAATTGTATAAAACGATTTTGGGAGCAGTAAGTTTGGGGTTTATGATTGCAAAAGTAAGGAAAGCATGTTGGTTTTGGTGGCTTGGAAAATTGTTTTGTAAGAATGGTTCATGAAAGGATGCGGTGCAGTGATGGTGTTTTGAGGTCGGAAAGGCTAGAAGAGTTAATGAAGATGAGAAAATGTGCTGCAATCGTAGCTGTTTAATTTGGTGTAATATATAGGGTGTCCCAATAAGAGCGCACTTTTTAAAATTGGAATTATTTCTTTGTCATGCAAGTAGGAACTCTGAAATTTGGCAGATGTCACCTCTGCTTGTTCCGATTACTAAAAATGGAGCGCTTTTTGAAAGAACAACACGTTATAATGGTAAAAACTCATTACAAAAATGGGGAAAGTTACGCTTCGCAAACTTCACCAAATTTTCAGTCGAGAGAGTGTTCCTTATATGTCAACCATTCGAAGAGTGGTAAAAAAATTTGAAGAAACTGGGTCAATTATGGATGATAAGAATCTTTTGCGTCAACGTTACGTACTGTTCGGTCTCTTGAAAACATTGCTGCTGTAAACGAGAGTGTTGTCGAGAACCCGAAAACATCAATTCGACAGTGTGTGTGAATGGCATTCGTTACAGGAATGTGATAACGGACTCCTTGTGGCCTCAACTGGACGGCATGAATCTGGACAACATGTGGTTTCAGCAGGACGGCGCAACTTGCCATACTGCGCATGAAACAATCGACTTATTGCAGCAACGATTTTCAGAACACATTATTTCACGAAATTCTGATGTGAACTGGCCACCAAGATCGTGCGATTTAACGCCGTGCGATATTTTTTGGGGTTTTGTGAAATCTCGGCTTTATGCGAATAAACCCGAAAGAATTCCAGAGCTCAAATCGGAAATCCAACGTGTTGTCGGTGAGATACAGCCACATCTCTGTGCAAAAATCATGGAAAATTTCATGAAAAGAGTAATGGCCTGTCATCGGAACCGGGGGGGTCATTTGCCGGATATTTTATTCCATACTTAATCGAAACATGTCTTCTTTACAATACAATAAAAATATCACACCTCTGTCATAAAATACTTGGTTTTATTTGCAAATTAAAAAGTGCACTCTTATTGGGACACTCTATATTTGTGTTGAAAATGTTTTAAGACTTTGTTTTTTGAGACAATATAAATATTGTGATGCCCTTTCGTTACAGCTGAGGTAAGCCGTGTTAAGGCCAGATTAGGGAGGAAAGCAACTTGAAGGATCGAACTTCCGAAATAATCTTATGTCGAGAGTTAGTTAGTAGATAAGTAAGATTTGCCTACTAATCCAAACAATCGTAGTTGGTCCATTCCTGAAAATGTCCCCAAAGCCGATACTAAATATAAAGGTCTTTCCTACTTTAGAAAAACATTGAAGTAAGTGCACAACAAAATTATTTCTAAACAAGTCCATTTTTTCACGCTCTATATGGCTCGAAGCTTTGTTTCTTTAAGTTGTAAAAAAAAATAATTATGAAAACACTGATCGTCATGATACAGCCTAACAATTTGCATTTTGAAATCCACCTGTCATGATGAATCACTCATAAGGGGCTTCTACAATATGATCGCGGTCAGGAATTCAAGAGAGTTGCGCTAGGGTACAAGGCCAGAATGAAGGCATTTAGTGACAGATAAGGGACTGTGTAGAGGTGTAGACTGTTGTTGTTGTCTACGAACATGTATTTAAAATTCAACAATGCGGCATAAATGCGCCAACGCCAATAATATCTAAATAAACATGCCTCGAAATTTGCTTCAGAAGATGTCAGCTGTAAGCCTCCTTGCCATTTCTTTGTTGCGGCTCCGTAAATTGCTAAACTGGAGTCTACCCTTTTAGGTCGGACTTGGCATGCTCGCATAGGGCACAGCTAGGTTCGTCGGTCGGTGGGCGAGGTTCTTGACCTGGGGATAGCCAGACGCTTCATTGTTGGGCAGCAGGTGGAAGCTGCCTCGAGTACCTTGCTTGAAAATCCCACCCTCTGACACTATGACAGCCGTACTCGGGAATATTGGAGCAAGTGGGCTGTCCCTTGTTTATCCCAGGACATGACGTAATACAAGCTCAGCTAGTCAGCATCCCTACCTGTTATTTAAAACAGGAAATCTCAAAAAGAATGATGATGAAAGGTGGAACCTTCTTGACACAAGAAAGATCTGGCCCTGTTTTAACAAACAAAGTACGGATCTCTTGTAAGCATAATTACTGGACATAATCTGTTAGGTTATCATATGAAAAAGATGAGAATCAGTTCAGATGATCTATGCAGAGGATGCGGTGAAGAAGAAGAGCATGAAGACACTTCACACTTTCTATGTCACTGCCCTGCACTTTCCCATCAAAGGAAGAAATTGCTCGGCAAATATTTCTTCGGGGACTTAGAAAAACTCTCTAGTACTCCAGTTACTAACATTTTGAACTTCATCAATGGCTCTATGTAAATGGCTTGATTAATTGAACCCATAGGTTTTTATTTTTATCTTGAGTAGCAATACTCATGGGTGTGACAGTAACGAAATCAACTGTCAGCCCCTCAGCCTAACCTAACCTTAGCCTCCTTAACAAAGCACATAAGATCTTGTCTGCAGTACCTATACTCATATATACATATCATTTGCGCCTTAGGAAGTCCATCAAATCGATATTCATCACCTTTTAATCGATTTAAAAGCTGCTTATGCAGGACGCAGTATTTGCTTTTGGCGTTCCTGTCAAACTCATGTGTTTGTAAGTAAGAGCTTTCAAGTAATTTAATTAGAAAAAATATATATGTTGTTATGTACAATGACGAAAATTACCTTATTTTTAAAAATAAACAATGAAGAGATCATTTCCTTGAAATGTATTTGTAGCTAGATATACTATGAAACATCTCTCTGTAAATCTATTATCAACGACTCTATGTTATATTTCTTTATAAATTTATTATTCTTTTCCAGGAACCCGTTTTGTCTTTGATTCAAAATAGAATATATGTATTAAATAAAAAGTAAAACGACTACAATTGCTGAAAGACATACAAGTGCTTTGAATGTAGTATAGTGTGCTGTACAGAATCCACGACCTATTTTTATTTTTCTACTTGCGATCTGCTCTTTTCATGCTAAATCTTTCGAAGATTTAACAGAGGTGTGGGACTAAATGGTTTAAATTCAACTTCCTCCAACAAATTGAATAACAGAATTACAGAAAAATTTTCCATTTCCGGATAACATGTATCTGTGTGGTATGGAGGGCAGGTTGTATAGCCGACAAAGCCCTTAGCTGGTCTGGATTCAAAATATTTTATACTTGTGTGTATGCGTTTATTCAGTTATTTTGTATTCGTTTTCGTTGTGAAGCGTTTTAAGTTGTCGATTTAAGTTTTTACTACTACCGATTTGTGGATATGGAAAATCTGGTGGAGCGAAGAGTATCCCTGCCGTAGTAGGTAGGTACTCATGGATAAAAATTTGTCTAACACAAAAAAGAAAAAATTCCAACTGAAAAAGCGCCGTATGGATAATGGATGCATTTGTAAGGCACAGTAGATATACATTATTCTATTCGTTTTTTGATTGCGCGCAGCAAAGTGGTTCGTTGGTGCATAAATTTAGTTACCAGATTCTAGTGTCTCTTTGTAGAATGAAATAGAGAGGATTTTTTTTTCAGTTTGCGTACCGTCATTTCAACTATTCAACAACATAGGTATGAACATAGCTTTTTTTCATTTTTTAATTGAATAATTTAAACACATATGGCAGCCATGGGCGAGCAAAATGAATGTGCTCTTTAGATTTATTTATTTATTTGTATGTATTGTTTTTTTTTTTGCTTCTTTTTGTTGCGTTGATTTGAAAAACATGCCTCTGACGATTGAAATTTAATTTTGGAATATTGGAATGGAAGTCAAGTTGGTGGAAATATTTAGATTTGTTTTAATTAACTTAACTAAAAGATATAAATACAACATTGATTTCAAATTCAATATCCATTTGAAATACTAAATTTATTGTTTGCATAGATATGTATGTATATGGATACTACTAACTTTAAAAAAAAAACGACTAGATCACACGAACTTGTTTGAATTTTGAAGATTTGTTATCTTTAAATACAATACAAAACGAATCGAACAAAATCTCGTTTCATATTGGAAAAATTGGATGCAAACAAAAACTCAGCAATAAAATTTGTGCTATGATATTTATTCGTGGGTGGATGATGTTGCACAGTGTCAACTATGGATAATCCCACAGAGATATTAACATTTTAAATGTACATACATACCTTTTCCCTACTTTGATTATTAATTCAACTAAATAGAATGCGAATATTCAAAACAGAGTTCACGAGGTGAAAGATATCAAAGGGCACGGTAGTGCCCAGCCAAGTTCTAGCACTACACCCTTTTTACAGGATCCAACTCAAGCACACTTTTAACCCCCCATAACTTTTGAACCCATAGAGTAAGAAGCAATTTGCAAACTTTAACAATATAATTGATCTCCCAATTTATAAATAAATAATAGGTAGGTTAGGTTAGAGTGGCTGTCTAGATGTCACATTTAGACATCAAGGGTCCATTGTGAAAGTTTGTTGAAGAGTTTTATGAAGTTAAACAAACCAGAATTCTAAATTTCAACATCCTATGACCATTTTAAGAAAGTGGGTGGCAGCCACGCCCCTGTAATGAAACTGCAATTTTGTACTTATATTTTCTCTTATACTCAACCAATACCCTATCAGAATTTCGAATTTAAACGTGTTCAACCATTTTAACAAAGTGGGCGGATACCACGACCCTAAATGGAAAGAGATTTTTTTTCTCATTTTTTTCATGTTATTCAACCAAAACCTTACAAGAATTCTAAATTTCAACATCCAACGACCGTTTTAAGAAAGTGGGCGGAAACCACGCCCCTAAATTAAACCAAAATATTTTACTTATTTTTTTCCTTATATTCAACCAAAACCGTATTAGAATTCCGAATTTCAAGATCTTACGACCAGTTTTAGAAAGTGGGTGGATACCACGCCCCCTGAATGAGCAAATTGAAATTTTCGATTTTTTCCTTTGTATACAGCCGAAAACCTACCATTGTACCAAATTTAAAGATTCTGCTATTGTTAGAAGTGCTTCATAATTGTGATGATCAGTCAGTGAGTCAGTCAGTGAGTCAGTCAATGAGTCAGTCAGTCAATTACGGTTTTTGAAATTTTTACTGGCCAATATCTCAGGAAGTAGTGGTTCAACTAAATTATTTTTTTTACAGGGCCTTTGTGCCCATGAAGTTAATACGTAATTCAAATTTAAAGCTTTTAACTCTATGGGTTCAAAAGTTATGGAGGGTTAAAAATGTGTTTGAGTTCGATCCTGTAAAAAGGGCTGGGCACTACCGTGCCCTTTGATATCACAGAGCGCAGAACAACGATAAAGCTGTATGGTCTAGAATTATACATATACAATTGAAATAATTTTTTTGCAGGTCAAGGTCGATAATGCGAAAAAACCGGTTCCGCTGGAGGTTCAAACTGAAATTGAATGATCTTGACTATATTATAATTGATATGATAAGTTAAGGATCACCAATTTTGCAGGGCATTGTAGATGGGAATCCGATCGACCTTCTCGTTCATTAACCAACTTAGATGAAGGCAACGAATCATGTATTCAATCCATCAATGTGGAAAAAGAGGATCGTATGATAGTAAAGTAAGGAGAAAAAGAGGAGGTATTCTTTAAACTTTCATCACGACACGGCACATTATCTTGTTCTTGATGTTTAGTCAAACAAAATATTTGGGAAGATGTAGAAAAAGGCAGCAGCAAGAGTCGGAAGACACGGAGATTGTTGCGTTGAAGAAAAAACGATTACATATGGAAATTTACAATTTAGAGATTGATGCAAGAAAAAAGGAGAAGGAACTTGGTCTACCCGCTAGTTCATTAACTAGAGGGGTTGAAGGAGCTGATTCAACGCAACAGAGCAGAGTCATAGAATTTTCCGAGTTTTGAAAAGTAGATAATCACCCCTGTTCTGATTTTCGTTCCGAATTCAATTCGTTTTCGAAAATAATTTTCGCAAAGCTAAAATATATGTGTTCCTAAATTCGTAAGAATATGCCTTCAATTTTTGACAAATATTTCTCTGAAATGACTTACATTTTTAAATTTACGATTTCAAATTCGGCCAGAAAAATCGAAACGAAACGAGAAATTTGGAACACGTCTGCTTTAAAAACGAAAGTTTTTCTTTCGGAAACGAAAATCAGAACAGGGGTGAATATTTCTAAAAATAGAATAGTATGATACTAATTTATTTTTTATTTATAATTATATTATTATAATATAAATATAAATATAGTTTTTTTTTTATTTATTCGTTTTACTGAAAATTGCTCAAAGCATATTGTATATTAGCATGTCCTTCGTTTTTGTCAATTTCTTGTAATTGATTTTTGTAATTATTTTCATTTTCTCTGTTTTCTGGTATTTCGATGGTGTTTTTGAAATGTTCGAGTAGATTTGTGTGCCCGATTATAACGTCCAATTATAGGGGAAGTTTCTCGCAAAATCGGTGTAAGTAACCAGTTTTTGCAAGGATATCCGGTATCTCCTAAAAAAAACTATACAAAAAAACGACTATACAATGGATTTCTTCGCAAGACCCTAGAATCGTGCACACTTCCGGGCCAGTTCATATAGCCATAATAGAACGCATAATCAGGCCCACATCAGTGGCGATTCCTGGTCAAGTTTTGTGGGTTAGCTATATCAGCGTTCTTCGGGAAAGTTTAAAATACAACTAAAAAAATTTGCACGACTGAGTCGAACGCACTTTGCTCCAGTACTCCAAACTTAACGCATAAAAAAACATTTAAAATAAAAACAAGTATTTAAAATTCATAAATAAAAACTTAAAGGTACATAAAAAACACATTTTATTTCATTTCATTTATTTCATTTCATTTCATTTATTAAAATAAAAATATTTGAAAAAAATTATGCCATAAGATTTCTTTAAAAGTTGTTTATTTATTTTTTTTTTAATTCCATGGAGAGGTTTTCCTTAAATTATTTTTTTATGCATACAATATTTCTAGAATGTCCTAAAATTAATTTAAATTAATTAATTATCCAGTAATGAAAAAGAAATGTTTATATACTCGTACGTCTTATATTGGAATCGTGAAAAAAAAGTTTCAAAACAATTTTTTTTAAATCCAAAAAATTTTAAAGGTTCTTTGAAAACAAAGTATTATTTGTGCAATATATATGTACTCTTAAGAAAAAGACGTTAATCGGACTGCAGCTGCCCGTGGCTTAGTGGTTAGGTTGCCAAGCAGAACGTCGTGAGTTCGAGTCCTACTCGTGCCCATAAAGTTTTTAGTTCATCTTTCACGGGTACTGCCTCTTGCGAAGAACTCTATTTTATTTTTATATTTTTAATCGGACTATTATTTTTAGAGGAAATCTTTTGACAAAAAAAAATACGGTTCTATGAGGGGTACCGTTTTGGAGCAATACAAACATAATTTCTTACAATAAAAACACCAGTGTTCCGAAAAAAAATTTACGAGGATGTTTAAGAAAAATCGGAGGAGCTGTTTTTGAGAAAATTGAAGCTTTTGGCCGAAAAAATTGTATGGTGGTTACCCTAAATTTTGATTTTAAAAATAAAATAAAAAAAGCGACCCATCCAAATTCTCTCAAACTACTATGTATATTTAAAATTAATTTGAAGTCAACGGAAGCAGTGGTTAAAGCAATAGGTGCAATTACAGACAGACAGACAGACAGACAGACAGACGGACGGACGGAATCGTCGGTCGGAGCAGTTTTTCGTCTTCTCTATCATCGTTTATTTTTGATTGGAATCTCAAGTTTTTTTACGAATGCAATTTTTGCCATATATATTCTAATATGTCACAAGTAAAAAATAAATAATATAAAAATTAACTTTAACATAATGTAATATTCGGCTTGGTCCGACATTTAAAACTTATTCACTTTTTAAATAAAACACAAGTTCACTTTATTCAAATCACTCACAAACTTATTTATTCAACACTTTCAATTATAACTTTGCAAACACAGTATCTTTACTTTATCTCAGTTCACAATCAACTAACTCTTCGCCGCCAAACGGGCTCTTTATATAACAAAAATACTTGATTCTAGAAACTACTATATTGGTTCTTGGAGAAGCTTGAATGTTCCAGAAGCTTACACTTACAAACAAAAATACTGGAATTTTTTTTTTTGTAGGGGCTAACGTTCTTAATGCTAAACAAAAAGTTTCTCTTAATCACTAGGTATTGCCCCTCAGGCCCTCAGAAGTGTTTACTACTACAATTAAACGATATTTGAGTTAAAGAGATACAGAGTAAATAAAGAGAGTAAATAAAGTGTATACACATTACAATAATAAGAAACAAGGTTCATTTTTCATAATTATTATGAAGTTCAGTAAAAAAAGCATAGGCATAGCCGACAGCGCACAGCAACAGCACAGCAAACAGCAGAAGAAGACTCGTTATCGTTACTCGTATAATCGACGTGTTCGTGTTTCGTGTACGAATTACGAAACGACTCGTATGTCGTTGTCGTATCTCGTATCTGTCGTTGTTGTGTTCTCGTTTCTTAGTTAGCTGTGATTTTTGCGCTAACCCTCCTGTTCATTTTTGAAGGCATTTATTCAAATGTGTTCATTTTCTGTTTATCTGGGGGGGAAAGAGGCGTGGGAATTAAAAAAAAAAAAAAAAAATGAAGATTGTTTGAAATCTGTGAGCGCAAACTTTTGAGCTAAACATAAACATAGTTTCATCTTTCATGATAGATTTTTGTATGAGACTCGAATCTGTATGTGTTGGCTCTTGCCTGTCGTTGTGTTGAGTTCTCGTTTCATAGTTAGAAGTTAGCTGTGATTTTTGCGCTGCTAACCCTCCTGTTCATTTTTGAAGGAAATTATTCAAATGTGTTCATTTTCTGTTTATGAAGATTGTATGAAATCTGTTAGCGCAAACTTTGGAGTTAAATATAGTTTCATGATAGATTTTTGCATGAGAGTTTTGTTTATATGCAATGAAAAATACATATTGGTAGGAAATTCTGTTTTGTTGCTATTAAGTCCCCACAATATTGTAACGTATTCGTTGTCGTTTATTGACTTTTACATAAGAATAATGTTTATATATCTATATATATAAAAGAACAGCCTAATTTTTGTGTTCGTTCGCTAACCGGCCAAACCGCTTGACCGATTTTCTTAATTTTTTTCCAAACTCAAGAGGAATTGGGGTAGAAGGTTTAGGAAAAACAAAACTTATACTTTTTAAATGACAAATGGTACCAATGTTAAAAAATCATTTTTTTTCACTACATCAAATTATGAACAAAACTGATCATTTTCACTTGAAAATTTTGTAAAATATTTTATTTTTATTCATACAAATAAATGTCAGTGAAGAAAAAGAAGACATTTTTTATTAATTTACATGTCCGCTTATGTATATGACAGGAGCCAGTATTTAGTCCTGGACCTATTAAACTGGACACATCATGCTTTGCTGTCGAAAGTCAACATGCGAGGAGCAGAGGTACAAAGGGTGTTTTTCTTAGATAGAACTTTAAATTGCAATAAAACAACGATGGAATATTCTATTGACGTAATTTTTTATTTATTCGAAAGATAATCTTGTGGCATTACATTTTAAATATGGTTTCTGGCATATGACTGCCACGGCTGGCTCGGATGTAGTCCAATCTGGACGTCCGATTTTCGATGACTTTTTACAACATTTGTGGTCGTATATCGGCAATAACACGGCGACTGTTGTCTTCCAAATGGTCAAGAGTTTGTGGCTTATCCGCATAGACCAATGACTTTAAACAAACGCACAGAAAATAGTCTAGCGGTGTTAATTCACAAGATCTTGGAGGCCAATTCACAGGTCCAAAACGTGAAATTATGAGAATCGGGAACAACGGCCATCTCGTTTTGGGCCAATCCGACGAATCTACGCCTTGCTTGATGATAGTTTGGCTTCAATGCTTGCACGAGTTGAAAAAAAAAATTGCACAATTTGCAAGCGTTATGTTCAGGCGTGAGTCTATTCATGATGAATTGCCAAACCAAACTGAGAAGAGAATAAATCACTTGACAGCTGTTAAATCGCCGTCTTGAAAATTAATGCCAATTTAAAGTTCTATACCTCGAAAAAAAAACAACCGTTACATTACATGGATACAAAAACTTTTATAAAACACTATAATACCTTTAGGCGATCGATGCATTATACGAAGTTACAATTGTTATTCTTAACTTTAACTAAAAAACTATATAGATGATTTTTGTGCTGTAATCGATTGGCCAAGAATTTCCCGAGAACAATCGATATTGAAGAAGAAATTCACTCTGAAAATTGTCTTCCTTCTTTGATATGTATGTGCATGTAGGTCTCTGAGAACAATATAGGAACTTCAAGCCATCTTTGCAAGCCATCCTTATAGAAAACAAAGAGGAATGTATTGTAAATAGGAATGGGAAGCTTACACCCCAATCCATAAAGATGTAAGGATATGAAAACCATTCCATGGGTAAGCGTAATATGTGGATATAGGTAGACGCTCCCGTTTCTATTAGGTTAAGTTCGTAACATCATCTTTTGTAATTTTCTAACTGCAATTCGGTAAATTCAGTTTTGCGTTGTGTTTTTTGGCAAGACAATGATCACTCCAGGCTCTGGTCCGCCGAAGAGAACTGGAATTAGGGTTCTCTTGAAATCGTTCATATGATTTGGAAATATCATCGAATCGGAAGTTGACCATTTTAATTCCTCAATTTGGAAGCCCTTTTAGCAAAAGTAAGCAGAAGTTCAAAACAAAATTTCGAGTTGGAAGGTAGTTTTTGTTGAATTTTCAAATACAAAAACTGTTTTGAAGAATCGTAGATGTTGCAGACATTCCAAGAGCAGTACAGGTAGGGCGATGTTTTCTAATTGCAATTGAATGATTACAAGAGAGTGTGCATTGAAATGCTATCGCAGGTAGAAAGTAGAGTTCTCAGAGCCTAGGATCACCGGGTACACCAACATAATTAACAACGAATTGCTGGCGAGATCACCGTTAAATGAATAAATAAATAATGGGGGGAAAATACATGGCTGACAAGTTTGTTTGTTTGAACGTGCTTATTCCCGGTACTATTGGTTTGAATTGAGACATTCTTTTTGTGTTGGATAGGCCTTTTGTCGGAGGAAGGTTTTAGGCTACGACCAATAAGAGCGAAGAATCAGTGACAAATTTTGCAAAGACCGGGGAAAATTATTAATATTTTTAGTATTCCATTCCGTGATTCAAGTTACCCAACAAATATGTATAAAAGAATTATATCTCATTAAATGGTCTAAAAAATGTCGGTATATGGCTGTCTTTTAAGTATAACCTTTTTTTATTCTTATCAACTTTGGTCGAAATCAATGCATTAGAACCAATTATTTTCCAAGGAGTTTTATCAACATTATATCAATCCTTTTCCTTGCCAAGTAAACGTGTTGTTGATTAAGAGTATTTAATTAAAATTCTTAAGCGCGCAGGATGAACAAGACAAGACGCTACGCTGGCCGGTGGGCAAGGGGGTGGCAGACGAAGTTTATTAAATCGAAAATTATTTTAATTGAAAATTTATTATTGTACATATTATGTATGTATATAAGAAGGCGACAACAGAACTGTAATAAAATAAGCTGAAAATTAAATTTCATCACAATAATCATCTCCGCTCGTAAGAGTTAGATCTCTAGGGGTCCAGCCCACCGGAGTCAACCTATTTTTGTCATAAAATCTGATTCGCAGTAGATTTCGTTATATTGTGGTTATATCGTCTCCAGCATCGTCCGTTAGTCCTTCCTCACGAACTTGGCTAATTTTTTGCCTACAAATGAAAACGGTGTACTAATTTACACGACACAGTTTTTGGGTTCTTTGGATATTTGGATATAAGAGGACTGCAGCCAATTACTTAGAGCTAAATAAGTTTAGTAAAACGAAAAAATGGGGTTAAATTTGTATTTGGTGGTTCCACTGCTCTTGAAACATTATTTTCAATTGTAAAATATACACACTGTCCCTTTTTCAAATGCACTGGCAAATGGACAACTCCTTGATACCTTTCACGTATTTGGAACGAAAAAATACGCCAACAGCTCCTACTGCAACGCTTACCATTATCATGGTAGACCACCTGACCTTATCAAAAACGCATTCTAATAAAAAAAATATTAAATAAAGCACATATAAAACAAATTAAAAATAAAAACATTTATTTTTGAAGCCCTGCGAAGCGGGCGGGGGTTTTGCTAGTCTATTATAAAAAAAAATAATTTGTATTCTGAAATTATTGGTTTAGCGCCGCTAAACTAGCCAACTATGAGGAATCGCCCCTGGCCCACATACTAACATACAATTTATTGAATGATTACATTACATTACATTTCACAGTACTTCGCACATAAATGTAACGAACTACAGACACATAGCAGCACTGGTGACTGAGACCATCGGCTGGGACAGAACAAGACATACAACAGAGAGAGACAGATAGACACATAGAAAGAAAGCACACATTACAGAAACCTACGTGGCTCAGAGGAGGAGACTTTGATTTGTATTGTCTCATGTTATCGCACAGGTGGCCTCAGATAAGCTGGCGATTTTTGTAGAAAAAGAATGCTGCTGAAGCTGGGGTTTGAACCCGTAGCGTTCGGCTTAGCAATTTATTGAATGATTTCCACCTCTATCCACAAAAGCAGCTTCAAAATTGTTTGGTGCATCAATGCTAACTAACGTTCCATCAATGCATCTACAAATAATACGTGACATACCTAAATATTTTTAATTTGAGAGAAAGTTTGAACAAAAAAGATGCGTACTAACCTGCAATAACGGACGATACATTTTTTTTTTATTGCAATAACTCCGCTTTCGAATTACTGCTGTCACTACTGCTTTTACGCAAAGACATCTTAATTAGAATTTTTTCACAAACTGGCATAAATTTGTGAACCTCATTCATATTGCGCAACAGAAATTAACAATAAAGTAGATTTTTCACAATTTTTTAGATAGATTTAGATAGATAGATAAATTCATTTTTTATTCAACTTTCACTTAAAAATAAGTACAATTATAAAAAGTATAAATACATAAGTGTAGGAGAATAAAACTAATCATTCAATAACTTGATAGTTAGAGTTGAATGACGATCAAAGAAGATTTAAATAATAAATTAATAGAATAACTGATGTGGGGTACTTTCAGTTGTTCTACCGAGAGAATTTTTACATTTTTTGATTGTGATTCACAAGCAGGACAGGTGCAGCGGAGGTGAAGAACTGTTACCTCCTCCTCCTCATCTATGCAGCTTCTGCAGAAATCGTTTGAAAATACGCACAGTCGCGCGGCGATTCTTCCTATTTGACAGTGTCCGGTTATGACACCAATTAACGAGCTTATATGCAATCTGCTTAGAGATATCAGGCACCTAGATCCCTTTTAGTCTAGTTTAGGCAAAATGTTTTTCGTCGCCTGACAGGTGGTTATGTTATTCCACCTGATGTTGGTTCTCTTAGTAGCATTTTGTTGTAGCAAAAGTTTACATGCCGCGACTGCTATACCAACATTAGCAATTTGTGGTTGAATGGGTATTAATGTACCATATTTCGCGTGTTAATCGGCTTTGCTGGAATATCTCTATGGCCCGGCACCCAGTGAAGCTGAATGTTAAACTATTGTGCCATCTCCATTAGAGACGATCGACAGTTTTGGACCGTAATTGAGATTGTAGAGACAGCAAACGGTTTTTATTTTGCTTAACGGCTTCAATCGTTTTCTCGTTCTTCTCAGCGAGGACGCCGAAAAGCTAATTCGTGATTGTCCCAACATAATCAAAGGGTGATCGTCGTTGTCTTCGCAGTGAATCATCATTTGCGTGCATAAGGATTTCATTACGGGTCAAGTTCAGTCTATGACTAAGAATACGTGTTCAGGATTCAGTATTTTTAGGATTCAGTATTTATAATTTTTATTATTTTTTTAGTTTTCTCGTCTGGAAAGTTTGTCCATAGGAGTATTTTTCATATATTTACCGTTGCTAAAAACTTACTTTTAATATTGAAATAAGTAAATATTGTAACCATTGCTGATAAGGAGTTGTGTGCTCACTATGACAACTCTGTTGCACTTTTTTTAAGCTCATAAATGATGACAGCCAATATCATCATTCTCTCGGACAAAAATGTTGAAATAACTTTGCAAAAGGTGTTCAAAATAGATAACGCAGCATCAGTCTTATAAAGTGAACGAAAGTCCCCTTTAGACTAGAAACACTCTTACACTCGTACTCTGTCGATAATAAGGATAATCGTCTAAGATTGATCTGTGACACACTGAAAAAAAAGCCGTCATCATATTGATGAATGGCGTTCATCAACTGTAATTCATCAATAAGATGTAATTTTCTTGCATATTATGTATAAATTCATGAAAACTTTTTGATGACGGATGAACCAATCATCAATAAGATGAAAGTGCATTCATCAACTTTTTTTGGGAGAATTTCGGCAGAATTTGATAAAAATTTAGTTCATCAGTTCATCAAAAGTTTTCGTCAATAGGATGAAAGCATCTATTTGACGAAAAAAAATGTTTTTACATCCCATTGATGATTTCTTCTTCAATATGATGAATTGATTCATCATATTTAAATGACAATTTTATTTCATCATATTGATGAAGACTATCATCAAAAAATCGACTCAATTTGAATTTGGAAGAAAATTAGGTGATGTAAATGATTATCATATTGATGAACAAAACAGACTTGTGTTTTCATCATGTCCATTATATACCTCAATATTGATGAAGTCGATCATCAGTACGAAGAAGAATATAAACGCTTTTTATTTATGAATAGTATCATTGCATGAATGAATCCTATTATTCATATTGATGAAAATATTCACTGAATTGATGAAAAATGTTCATCATATTGATGTATACGATCTTTAATATGATGAAAATGTGAATCTTATTGATGAAAATATTCACTGAATTGATGAAAAATGTTCATCAAATTGATGTATACGATCTTCAATATGATGAAAATGTGAATCTTATTGCTGAAAATATTCACCGAATTGATGAAAAATGTTCATCATATTCACGGAAAGAAATGAAAAATCAGTAATCACGAATTTCTATGTCGTAAATTATGAAAAATCTTTTTTTTGTAAATCATCCCCCTTTTTTCGTAAAATGAGAGTCAATATTGTAAATCAATCTTTATTCCGTCTAAATTTACAAAACTGTATAATTTGAGAATTACGAAAAAATGTCATGATTTTAGATTTCCATTGTAAGAGCAATTTACAAATTTTGTATTCGTAATTTTAAACATTTGGAGCATGATATAAATTGTACGACTAAATAATTCTGATTTACAAAATCAAAGATCGAGATTTATGATCTCAATATTCTAAAAACAAAGCTCTTGAAGCTAAATGAACGAATTGATCTTAGACAATCGTAGTTTACAAAAATATTTCCTGAATTAAAAAATAGGTGTTTATTAAATCATGAATTCTTATCGCATTTTACTACTTTTGAATCCAAACTGTTTTTTTTTGTTACGATTCTTGAATCGTAAATTACGACAATATTTCCTGAAAAAGAAAATCGTTTTGTGTTGTTTATTTATTCCCTAGTTTTCATGCGGTCGAAAATCAATTCCAATTTTTTAAAGCGACGAATAGCTCAGTGGGTAGAGGTGCCGATCAAGAGACCGTCGTGCATTCTCATGCCTGGGTTCGAATCCCAGCAGTGCGGAGTGACGGATTTGTAAAAAAAAAAATAGTCGCCACTAAGCAGTGCAGAATGAGAAGGAAGTACGGAGATTGATCGGTGAGGTGAGAGGAAGGAAGGGAGAATATAGTACCGGGGGAAGGGCGAGGAAGGGAGAGAGAAAAAGAGACAAGATCCCCCCGAAACGGGGATGGTGTGGGGGGGGGGAGGGAAACAAAAAGGATAATTTACGTAGTTGATAACTGGCTGATCGTAAATTACGCTCCTGAATCGTAAATGCTTTTTTTGGTTATGATACGATGATACGATCATCAATCTGAAAAAAAAACATCAATATGATGAATGCATTCATCACATTGATGATTTACTTGCTTAAATTTTCATCACATTCATGAATACGATAATCAGATCGATGAAATAATTCATCATTTTGATGTACAAATAAATCAAAATTTGGTTCATCATTTTTCATAATATTGATGAACAAAGTTGATGAATGATGATCGAAATTTGTCGCTGAAAATTTTCATCATATTAATGAACAATGCTTCATCATATGGATGAAAAGGTTCACTGGACTAAAATTGATGAATTCTACATCATATAGATGACCTTTTTTATCAATATGGTGTACCTTTTTGGTTCAGTGCATGTTTCTGTTGACTCGTGGATTTTGGTCTTCCATAACGACAGGATGACTTTAACAATAAGATACATAAAAAAACACACACTGAAGATGAGTGTACATTTTTATCGGAATTTGTTGTCTATTCCTGTCTATTAGACACATACATATTTCTTTTTTAGGGCTTTTCGGTTTATTCCTTAACTGTCATTGTCAGAATCAAAAGGGATTAAACTTAAGTCGATTCAACAAATAAAAATAATTAAGAGGATTGAGGTTAGCAATTGGCAATTCGAACAATGGTTGGTGGTTGGATATAAAGTACTAGCCTCTGGCAGTTTAGTGGTTTTGTTAGGTATTGGATTTATCTTGAGCAAAGTATTCATCAATCAATGCACAATCCTTGATTGATGATTATTCTATGGAAGGATACGAATTGAAATTAATGTGACCACAAAACAAAATCTTAACATTGGATATCTCGAAGAAGTTGGTTTTCTATTAATTTTGTGTGTGGTGGTTTAATTTGTTGAAGATAGGCAGTTCTTGTTTATTGCGTCAATTTAATCAACTTGCATTATTTTGGAGTTACCTTAATTCTTAATTATTTCGTTGTTCTGCTTATAGGGACTTGGGTGTTTTTATGTTTGATTTTACACCGTAAGTACAAAATTAGATAGATAGTGCATGTACACATTTTCTTCATTCATTAAAATTTACGCGCTGATAAGCTTTAATTCTGTAATGCAAGTATGGTAATACTTTCAAAGTGGTTTCCAGAAAACATTTTTGTTAACCTGTGTAAGAATTTTCATGACTTGAAAATCAGTTAGTATATGTCATAATTCCCGTTAAATATGTCCTTTAAACGCTTTAATCCTCTTGAACTGAAATCTGTATTGGTATTGCTAGAACCTGGAAGGTTGGGATAATTCCATTTTGTTGCCGACTCGGTTCCAGATGACATAAATGTCATCGGGGAATAACCCCAGCCATCCACCTAGTACCATGGCACGCTCGCGACACGCAGCTTAGCTCGTTGGAATTGGGGGGGATCTTGGTACCAGACGGACGGGAACCGGCACACAAAAACATATATCGTGCCAGAAAGGGACAACACAAAACGAAACAAGGACACTACTTTACCTACACTCTTACCGCGCTGATGTTATTGCGGTGGCGCGATCGAACGATAATTCCGACACTGTAGGAGGAGGACTTCTCTTTGCTATTAAGAACTATCATACTTGCCACCTGGTTAACGACTTTCGATCCTTACAAATCGAGTTACTATGTATTAAACTTAAATTGGAGTCCGGACATTTATTTATAGTATCGACTTACATACCTCCAAATAGTAATAACAATATCTACGAACAATTTAATGATTGCATAGAAAGCCTATATAACCTCTTGGAGCCAAAAGATGAAATTTTGATCGTAGGAGACTTCAATCTGCCAAATCTCAACTGGATACAAATGGATGGCGACAACTTTTTTATTCCAATAAATGCATCTAGCTCAAATGAGCTTACAATTATCGATGGTATATCGTCCTGTGGTCTTAGCCAATTCAATGGAGTGAAAAATCATATGGATAGAGCTCTCGACTTAGTTTTTTTCTCCGATACCATGTGTACTGAAACTGCAGTGATAGCTTCGGCTGTTAAACTTATTGTAGAAGATCGATTTCATCCTGCATTAGATATTGCACTTAAATTAAATATGTCTTCTCCAAATAATAATTTTGATAACAATGGACTTGAATTTAACTTTAATAAGTGTAATTTTGTCAATTTATTTGATTCATTATGTACCATTGACTGGAACCAATTATTTTTAAACTTAAATGTTGATAACATGTGTAATGTCTTCTACAAAACACTCTTTGACTGTTTCAGTAAAAGTATTCCATTCAAAAAACCTCGTAAGATGTCGCATGTTCCACCATGGTTCGATTCTCATATCAAAAACTTGAAAAA
This sequence comes from Sphaerophoria taeniata, assembly GCA_943590905.1. NCBI lineage: Eukaryota > Metazoa > Arthropoda > Insecta > Diptera > Syrphidae > Sphaerophoria > Sphaerophoria taeniata. Next base: position 148,962,342 of record OX016540.1, on the reverse strand, counting down.
TAAAAGAAACAAAGCTTGGATACAATATAATAGGACTAGAACTGATGATGATTATAGAACGTTCCTTATTCTTAAGCAATTATTTAATGATTATTCAAACTCGTTATATGAAGAATACATTGATAAAATTGAACGTAATCTTAAATCTAATCCAGATAATTTCTGGAATTTTGTCAACTCTAAGAGAAAAACTTGTGGGTTCCCTAACTCTATGTCTAATTTATCGTCATCTAGCCATGAACCTAAAGTTATTGCAAACATGTTTGCAAGCCATTTTAAAGAAGCGTTTGATGAACCTAGTACTGAACACTTTTCTGATTCTTCTTCTTCTGTATTGAACTATCCACATTTAAATGACATCAATTTTAATATAAGTGAACATACCGTTTCATATTACATATTGAAATTAGACGAAAGCTTTAGTCCTGGCCCTGATGGTGTACCATCTTCTATCTTAAAAAAATGTGTTCATTATTTGTCATACCCGTTATGTGTTCTCTTCAACATGTCTTTGAGAAATTCAACTTTTCCATCTATCTGGAAAAACTCATTTATTACCCCAGTGCACAAGAAAGGTCCTAGAAATGAAATTATGAACTACCGACCTATTGCTAAACTATCTGTGATACCTAAACTGTTTGAGTCTATCGTATGTAGTGTCCTTTCCTTTCATTGTAGTTCTATTATCTGTGATAACCAGCATGGTTTTGTCAAGAAAAAGTCTACTGTTACTAATCTGTTTTACTTTACTTCCTTTTGCTTAGATGTTTTTGAAAAGCGTAAGCAAGTAGATTGTGTATTTACTGATTTTAGTAAAGCGTTCGACAAGTTGTGTCATAAAACACTTATTCTAAAACTATCTCAACAAGGTTTTAACGACAATTTCTTAAATTGGATTTCATCGTATTTAGAAAATAGACAATATAGTGTAATATTTCGTAATGAGTGTTCGAGTCCATTTGTTGTAAATTCTGGTGTCCCCCAGGGCAGCCACCTAGGCCCGATTTTATTTATTTTATTTATAAATGACCTTGTTGCGATCATGAAAAACTCGTCTGTCCTAATATATGCTGATGACATTAAACTTTTCAAAAGTATAAATTCTACCTCTGACTGTCTACTTCTGAAGGAAGATTTAATATTATTTAGGGAATGGTGCAATAGAAATCGTCTTGTTTTAAATGTTGACAAATGTAAAACTATGAGTTTTACACGCATGAAAAATCCAATTATTTTTGATTATATGTTTGATTCTTGTCCTCTAAGTAGGGTATCTATTTTTTCTGACTTGGGAGTAGTTTTAGATTCCAAACTTACATTTACTGAACATATTAATTTTGTAGTTAAAAAAGCAAATAGAGTCCTTGGGTTCATTAAGAGGTTTGGTCGTGATTTCCGTGATCCTTACGTTCTAAAATTACTTTTTGTTTCTTTCGTGAGACCAACTCTCGAATACGCTTGTGTAGTGTGGGCGCCTTATTATTCTGTACATATAGTTAGAATTGAAGCGATTCAGAGAAGATTCTTGCGTTTTTGTCTCCGTTCTCTTCCTTGGTTTCGTGGAACTACTCTGCCCCCGTATTCTCAAAGACTTTCTTTCATTAACCTGCCTTCTTTGTCAAACCATAGAAAATATCTACAATTTTGTTTTATCGTGAAAATAATAAATGGAGCTATATCATCGCCATCGGTTCTTCTTCATATTAATTTCAGTTTCAGTCGGTCAAGCATTCGACTACAAAGACCCATTAACCAAATTTTTAGCAGATCGAACTATGGTGCACATAGCCCCCTAAATCAACTAATTGACTTATATAATAAATTTCATTTTCTTATTGACTCACCAAATGATAATTTAAAAAGCCTTAAATTTAAAACATTGTTTTATAACAGTTTAAATTAAATTTAGATTTAAGTTAGCATTTAAGTACTTATTTGTTTTATAAGCATGTCTCACGTTAGTATTTAACGAATTGAATAAATAAAAGAACAGCTCTTGAAGAGCCAAGGCCTTAGTGACTTACTCTCATCAACAATTCTCTGAGTGCGTGTGAAGAATTGAGGGGACCTACAGTTTAACGACGATTCCGAACGGCAAAGTTGAGAAGCACTTTTTCAAGACAGATTGATACTCTTGGAAGATTTGTCAGTTCTTTGCAAGAGGCAGTGCCCGTGAAAGATGAAATAAAAACTTTATGGTTGTGAGTAAGACTCGAACCCACGACGTTCTGCTTAGCAGCCAACGCACCTAACCACTTAGCTACGGGCAGCTGCATATTTGATAATAGGGGTGTTCACATTATCAAATATGTTTGACAACCATGATTTGACGAATGCTTGATGGACTGCGTTCACATTTATCAAACATGTTGTCAAGCCTCAGTTCTCTTTAGAACTTCAACGATGGCGGACGCTTTATCAAAAGTCTTTTCCTCTTATATCTTGGCTTTTTTTCTTTTTCTTCGTCTTTCATTATTTGGTCAATAACCAGAGCTGTAACTAAAGCGTCCGCCATCGTTGAAATTCTAAAGAGAACTGAGGCTTGACAACATGTTTGATAAATGTGAACGCAGTCCATCAAGCATTCGTCAAACCATGCTTGTCAAACATATTTGATAATGTGAACCCCCCTTATGGATGCAGTATAGAAAATTTTGTATGTTATGACTGTTCCTAAGACTTGGGCTTGGTCTTTTCAATACGATCCGAATTGACGAAGTTAAAACGAATTAAGAATTTAGAAAAAAAAACATAATCTGCATGTAGCGGCACTACCACTGTCACATCAAAACCTACAACTCAAGACAAACATTACCTATCTGAAAAGGCCAATACTAACATATCAAACCATTACCTAGCAAGTAATACATAATCATAACATACTTCTTTAGTTTGATTACCTCTTAAAGTTAACGTTTACTGACATGATTGTCATTCTGTAAAACGGCCAATGAACACTTTCCTTAGTTAACGCCTTGTTTAACTTAGCCCTCCATTAAACTTTCATGACATCGTATAGTCGCTTTCAGATTTGTGTGCTTATTCCCTTTTACTATGAATGAAATCACAGTATTTTTATTTTGAACAAAGGGGATTCCTCTTCGACTCCTCGCTGTTTATTTTTATGACCCACAACATACGCATCCGACAAAAAGCCAGCGATTTCTGTAAAATTTTCATTTCTTGTTTTTCATCGTTCCGGTTCCGTTGCGCATCATCTACGTACAAGCTGATTGAAAGGATATTTTACGCCTTATCCATCATGTCAAATAATAAATCATGTGGTTTTGCTTTGATTGATGGCACAAGTCAAATCGAATTCAAAAGGAAAATCACATTCGCACGCTCTCTACAGGATTCGCGGTGAAATCGGGTTGAGGACAGGGTAGGATGGTGATTCCCGTACAAGGCTGTAAAAAAATTGTTTTATCAAGCCAACTTTTTATATTTGCACATTTAAAGCAGTTCTCGAGCCATTTCTTCTTTGCTTTGCTGACTTCGGGCTTCCATAACCCCAACCCACAGTTGTCAAACACTTAAGGAAAGGAAAATTATTAATTTTTGCACAGCACTTTCTCTATTTCTCACAGTAAAAAAAAAACATTTTGATGTTTTCTTATTTCCTCCGCACTCGCATCCTATTCGCTATCCATTTAGTTCTTTTCTACCAAAAATTATTCATGGTTTGAGTTTGATATACAAAAAAGGAAAACATACATATCTACACAGCTTCAACAAAGGAATAGACTAGGCTCTGAGTTAGTATGAATATAAATGAGGAATGTTAGTGTCATATGTATAATCATGTGCGTATGTAAATGGGGATCTATGTCTAGATTATTTGATGCTTTTGACTGTGTGTCAAATGTTTGAGAAAGGTTAAGAGCCTTTAAAACTATAAAGAAAAGAAAATAATAAAATCTTAGCTTTAAATTTTCTCGGTTTATTGTTATAGGTATTCCTTGTTTTTTTTTTTCAAAGAACGCTGACACATACACGACTTTATGTTTTTATACTAACGACTTTGGTTGGCGTGTTGAACTCTTGGATAATAAAAGCTCTTTTTATTCACACAATCCTTTGAAAACGCCCACATTTGCAACACCCCGGCATCACATAAAACCATATACTTGACCAAGAAAATTGCAGTGTCATAATGGTATCGGTGAGTTCATGCTGAAAATTACATCATTTCTGAAAGAGACCTTCTACTGCCACCTTTCTTACCCCCTTCCCCATCAGCGACAAGCTGCAAACTTCTTTTTGTTACCACCACATCATATCGAAACCAGTAGTGCCTTTCTTAATAGGTCGCGATGTTTAAATTGCAAAGCTTCAAACAAGCTCATTCGGTGTGAACTATGAGCCATTAATGGTGCACTTAAATTTATTAGAAAAAAAAAGTTAAAAACAAAAAAATTGAAAAATTGAGAAAACCAACCTTCCTCAATTGCTGATTTGGGGGTTGTTTGTTGCAGTTGTAAAATACCAAGGGGAGTGGTTCCTTCTGTTTGAAGTTAAAATTGAGACTTTACCAGCTAAGGTGTCTGAAAGGTCAACAGACTGTGTGAATTGCGTGATGAAAAGGTGGGATTTTTTTAATTGAAGTGTAGGTATCTGAAGTTCAATTTTGAATTTTCTTAATCAAATAGAGATTAGAGGAAAATTCCGGCGTGATATGTGTATCCAGAAATATTTTTTTTGTTGGCCATATACACCGCCAATTAATGTAAAAAAAATAAAATAAATAGAGTAGCGCGACAGCTCTTGAAGACCCATGGCCTATGTGGCTTACACTCATCAACAATTCTCTGAGTATGTTTGAAGAATTGGCCAGTTAATATAGTAAGATTTAACACAGTAACATTCGACCCATTAGATAATTATGGTAAATAGAAAATTATTTAAGTTTTGAAATTAAGAATTTTTGAGTTTTAAGCTTCTAGCGAATTCTCTTTAAAATCTCATGATACAAGTTTAAAAAGATTTCAAATTTATGTTTTTGTCTCATTTTTTCCACCAAATTCTGATTTTTGTATTTATAAAGCACATATTAATAATATTAAAAATGTTGTTTCTTGTTTGGATGAAAATTGGTTTTCCCTTATTTTTGGAGACTTTAATTTGTGTAACGTTAAATGACTCTATAGTATTGATGATAAATGTTTACTTCCAATTCAAGTATTAAAAATGATTTAAGAAGGATTCTAGACTTAGTCTACGTAAATAATGAATTTGGTGTTAATGTTTTGAAGATTTTAATCCAATGTTAAAAAATAGTATTCACCATAAAGCATTGAAAATTGTACTTAATTTATCAGTTATTAAATGTTTTCCTGATTCATTATCTGATGCAACAATGAATTATGATTTTTATAAAGCTAATTATAACAACATTAATAATTATATCCATGAATTTGATAGGGATTCAATTTTGTGTCTTTCTAGTTTGCCCTTATGTTTTTCAAGTTTTGTTAATACTATAAAAGATGTATTTGATAAGTTTATACCAAAGAAGGCTAAAAAGCTAAACTTAAATAGGCCGATACGGTGTACTAGAGGTTTACAACGCTTAAAAAATGCTCTTTGGAAAGCCCAAAAAAGAAGTAAGACCAACTTAACTTTACGAAGTAATTATTTGCGTTTGCCTAGAGAATATACATACATTTTCTAAAGAAGTTTTTATACAATCAATATTTATGGTCTGGAAATCAAGATCAAAACGAACTCTAAATCTTTTTTCCAATTTTACAATTCGAAAAGAAAATCGGTCGAAGTGAGTAGCGATTTATCAGAAATTTTAATTTATGACATGTTTGCAACTTTTTTTCAATCAAACTTTATAGTTGATGGATGTGATAATGAATTTAAGCCTAAATATTCTGAAGTAGTTGATATAAGTTCGATTACTATATTTGCTTACGGAGCTTTCACGCTTAAATACAAACTTAAGCATGGGCCCAGACAATATTCCCGCTATTTTTTTTGAAAGAATGCTAATTTAATTTATCTAAACCTCTGAGTCTTATATTTAATGTTTCTCTCCGAAGCGAAGTGGTGAGTTCTTAAAAAACAAAACAAAAAAAATAGAGTGGCACGCCAGCTCTTGAAGAGCCAAGGCCTAAGTGGCTTACTCTCATCAACAATTCTCTGAGTGCGTGTAAAGAATTGAGGGGACCTACAATTCAACGCTGATTCCGAACGGCAGAGTTGACAAGCACTTTTTCATGACAGATTGATACTTTTGGAAGATTTGTCAGGTATTCGCAAGAGGCAGTGCCCGTGAAAGATGAAATAAAAACTTGGCCTGAGTGCGACTTGAACCAACGACGTTCTGCTTAGCAGCCAACGCACTTACCAACTAAGCTACGGGCAACTGTGAGTTCTTAGAAGCTTGGAAAACTTCGTATATTTATTTATTTAGCTTAATACAAGTTTTAACTTAAAAACTAAACTTAGAAGCTAACAAATGTTTTTTTTTTTTGGTTCTTGTTATCAATTTTGCAATTACTCATTCATGTGGGCCCCAAGGGCCCCCACAAAGTTCTTTGATGAACAAGAACCAAAAAGAACATTTCCGGCTTGAAATTAAAGGGACAAGGTATGGAATGGAGTGTAACTTAAAATTACGACGATCGGAAAGTACGTAGGGATAAAGAGGAGGTGTGGAAGTCAAAAACGTGTTGTATATTATTGGCTGACCGCAGCATTCTGTTAACGGGATTGAAATGGGCGTCATTGGTCCTGTGAGCAGAAGGCTGAAAGAGGGGGACAGTTCTCAGATTGCGCGGATTGGTGTTAAATGAGAGCATATTAAGAAGGGATTGGCTGTCAATAGCTCATGTAGCTAATTGATGGATAAAAATAATCTCCGCAATTTCGCGGCGTTTTTCCAAAGACGTGAGTTGGATAATATGCAGACGGTGTTCGTAAGGAGGTAATATTAGGGGATTGTTCCAGGGGAGGTTACGTAACAAGAACCGAAGGAACCTTTTTTGCACAGCCTCAATTCGATGGGAATGGGTTTTATAGTATGGAGACCATACTATGCTGGCGTATTCTAGAATAGGTCTAACAAATGTTGTAAACATAGCCTTTGTCACATAAGGGTCATTAAATTCTTTTGACCACCTTTTAATAAAGCCTAGAGCTGAATTCGCCTTAGAAATTATTGACTCGTAGTGAGATCTGAAGTTTAGCTCTTTATCACAAATTATACCCAGATCACGAATGAAGGTGACAATTGGTATAGGTACGTTGGAAAAATGATAAGAACGCTGTAAAGAAGGGAATCGTTTGCGGGAGAAGGTCATGGATTGGCATTTGTTGACGTTTAGTTCGAGAAAATTTTTGTTGCACCAAGTAATGAAGACATTCAGATCACTTTGAAGCAGTGAGAAGTCGGATTCGGAAGTGATTTTTTTAATGATCTTTATGTCATCGGCGTAGATCAGGACAGTTGAGTGAGAAATAATGTTCACAACATCATTTATGGCAATGACGAAAAGAAGAGGGCCAAGGTGACTACCTTGAGAGACGTCTGAAGAAGCAACAAAAGGATTGGATAAGTGGTTTCTGAACAGGACACGATATAGCCGGTCCTCCAAGTATGATTTAACCCATTGGATGAACGAAGGAGGAAAACCAAAGGTTCCAAGCTTAAAGTAAACTATTTGGTGATTAATTTTATCAAATGCTTTGCTGAAGTCGGTGGTTAATACATCGACCTCGAAACCTTTTTCCGTATCATTAAGGGACTCAGACACAAATTGGGTTAAATTCGTTGTAGTAGACCTTCCTTTGATGAAGTCGTGCTGATGGGGACTAATCATAGATTTAACATGAAAGAAAATCGAGTCATAGATTATGGATTCAAAAAGTTTGGGGATGGCAGAAAGCTTGGCTATTGGGCGATAGTTAGAAATATCGTACTGACAACCTTTTTTGTGAATGGGGAAGATGTAGGAGTCTTTCCAAGCGGCAGGAAAAATAGCTTGAGAAAAAGATAGACGAAGAAGAGATGCTAGAGGGCTATTGAGATGAGAGACACATTTTTTAGAAGTATAGCGGGAATTCCGTCGGGACCAGGAGAAAAATCATCCTTGAGTGAATTCATCTTATCAATAACTGAGGAATCGCATATGTTGAGGAATGAGAGCGAGGAGCCCGAAAAATTTGCTAGGTATTTAAAAAAATCAGAGTCATACTTTATACATACTTTATAGGACTGGCAAAACAAATTTGCAAAAAGATTGGCTATCATTTTGGGATCTTCGGAAGAAATGTTATCAAATTTGAGAGAAATCTGGTCAAACACAGGATATACAAAATTATAGACCTACTAGCCGACCCCGCGAACTTCGTCTCGCCACCCATTCTGCAATTTTCCAGTTTTCCATTAGAAAAACAATACACCTGCAATAATATGCAATTTTCCCTTTGAAAACCAAAGAGTTTTCCGAGTTTTTCATCAAGAATTTTCTATTTTCCATTCGAAAACTCATTTTGAAATTTTCCAGTTTTCCATTTGAAAACCAATGCATCTTCAATTACATGCAATTTTCCCTTTGAAAACCAATGAGTTTTCCAAGTTTCATTCGAAAACCCATTTTGAAATTTTACAGTTTGCCATTTGAAATTTTACAGTTTTCCATTTGAAATTTTACAGTTTTCCATTTGAAAACCAATGCATCTTCCATCGCATGCAATTTTCTCTTTGAAAACCAATGAGTTTTCCGAGTCTCATTCGAAAACCCATTTTGAAATTTTCCAGTTTTCCATTTAAAATTTTCCAGTTTTCCATTTGAAAAGCAATGGATCCAAAATTTCATGCAATTTTCCATTTGAAAATCAATGAGTTTTCCGAGTTTTTCATCAAGAACTTTCTATTTTTCCATTCGAAAACCCATTTGAACCAAAAAATTCCAAGCAAAAAATATCTAATTTCCGATCTTTGTTTGGTTTTTCCAATTTTCCCACTCTTCCATGAGGTTTTTCCAAATTTTTTTTCACAGAAATCATCACTGAATGTAACAGTATGAACCATGAAAATTTCACAAATATCTGTTGGGCCATTTCGGAGTCTATAAGAGACATACAAACAAACATAAACCATTTTTATATATATAGAGATAGAGATTGCTAAGCTACAGCTTATTCCAAAGATTTTTGAGGCAATTGTAAAAAAGAAACTGTACAATGCGTTAAAAAACCATATATCGGTTTGTCAACATTGTTTTGTTCAAGGGTGTTCAACTGCGACAAATCTACCTTTGTTTGTTAACTTTTGTTTGAAAAATTTGGAAAATAGGTGTCAAACAGATTTTGTTTTCATAGATTTTTCAAAAGCCTTTGATAGGGTAAGCCATAAAATATTATTAAGAAAATTGTCCTCCTTAGGTTTTCGTTCAACATTCTTAAAATGGATAGGCAATTATTTATGTAATCGTTCTCAATTTGTGAAAATTGGATCAAAATTATCGTTCAAAATTCAGAACTACTCTGGCGTGCCACAAGGCAGCCACCTTGGGCCTTTGCTATTCTTAGTTTTTATTAATGATCTACCAACAGCAATCCAATTTTCGAATTGTCTTATATTCACCGACGATGTTAAAATCTTCATGTCAATTAGATCTGTCTCTGATTGCTTAAATTTTCAAAAACACATCAGTAGTTTTAATGATTGGTGTTCTACAAACTCCTTGAGTTTGAATATTAAAAAATGCTCGCTCATGTCCCTAACAAGGTCCGCTATGCCTTTACTATTCGACTATATGATGCGTGAAGTAAAGTTGCAAAGAGTTGAAAGTCATAAGGATTTGAGAGTCTTTTTAGATCCTTATCTTTCTTTTAATCTGCACATTGATTATATTGTGTCAAGAGCCAATGCAATGTCAGGTTTCCTGTTCCGGAACTCTAGTGAGTTTCGTGATCCATGCACACTTAAAACTGTGTTTGTTACCCTAGTTTGTCCGATTTTAGAGTGTTGCTGTGTTGTTTGGTCTCCGCTGTTTAAGAAAGATACCTACTAATCGAATTGAAAAAGTTCAGAAGCGTTTCACAAAGTATGCACTTCGTAAAATTAATTGGTGTTCTTCTATGCCTTCATATAATAGTAGATGTCTTTTGCTTGGTTTAAAGCCTCTTTCTTGCAGATTTACTTACTATTCTATAGTTTTTGCAAGATATATAATTGTAAATCACATAGATTGCCCGCCTCTTTTGGCCTTGTTTGGTATAAATGCTCCTTCTAGAACCTTAAGACCTAGAAACAATGCTCTATTGTACATCCCACGACATAATACAAACTATGGTCAAAACGAGCCTATATCAAATTCATTAATTAATTTCAATGAATATGTACATTTTTTCGATTTTAATCAAAGCAGAAATGATTTTAAATCTATAGCCTTGTTATGCATCACTTAATGTTTTCTGTTAAATAAATTGTTATTTTAATTTAGTATTTAAGATTATTTATTTGTTTTCATATACATAGGCTAGTCTAAGACAGTTGTAATACTTACAGACAATAAACAACAAAAATAATAGTATTAATAATAAAATAACTGGTTCTCGTAGAAATTATAAAAAAAAAAAAAATAGAGATGCGCGACAGCTGTTGAAGAGCCAAGGTTTAAGTAGGCTTAAGTGGCTTACTCTAATCATCAATTCTCTGAGTGCGTGTGAAGAATTGAGGGGACCTACAACTTAACGCTGATTCCGAACGGCAGAGTTGAGAAGCACTTTTTTCATGACAGATTGATACTCTTGGAACATTTGTCAGCAAGAGGCAGTGCCCGTGAAAGATGAAATAAAAACTTTATGGGCGCGAGCGAGTAGGACTCGAACCCACGACGTTCTGCTTAGCAGCCAACGCACCTTACGACTAAGCTACGGGCAACTGCGTGGAAATTATACTAGATCTTAAATCTATTACGATTTATCGGGTTCGCTCAGAGTTGTTAGTTCTAGGACTTCGAGCTTTGCTTCGAGCAGTCAATATCACCATTCCACAAATTCAAACGGATGTTGTGACCTGTTGAGAGATAGCTTTGAGAGATATAACTTTCATGTTTGTTCTTTGTCAAAGATCTGACATAATTTTCCCAAGCCTCGCTCCTTCTATTACGAAGGTTACTAAGTTCTTTTGTATACCAAGTATGACTGGAGTTTTTTGAGTTAAAGCTTGTTTTTTTTGGGTTATATTTCGTTAGGCTCTCTTTCGTTATAGATCTCATTAAAACAGAGTAAAAATTTAAGACTGCTGCGTCGATGTCATTTAAAGGCGGTATGAATGTTAGCTCTTCGGAAGACATATTTATGCAAACAGTCGTGATAATAGCTTTTTTCTAGTAAATGTGTTGCATCAATGTCGAAAGCACAGATCTTACATTTGCTCGGTGGTATAGTGGGAAACAGCGTTTAGGTATCTGTCTTTATTTTATTCGATTAATAAATGAATTATAAAGACAGTTGAGTAGTGTAGATGTCATTAAAATAATATAAGTGTCATTTTATAGAATACTTTATACTTTCACCAGACACGAAACCATGTACTTGACAAAAAGTTGTGATGATCTAGTCAGAAAAGTTCGTTCGAACCTTATCTTGAAGGTAGTTGTAGTTGAAGCAGTTAAGAAGAGCTACAGGAGATAAAAGAAAGGATGCGTTTTCAGTGATTTCAACTGAGATTGAATATTTAACTTACGTTAAATACCTACTTTTAATTTAGTTTGCTTCACGTATCTTAAATACATATATTTGATTTCTTTTCTCAAATTACAATGCACAGTTAGCAAAACTTAGAAGAACTTTTCTCTTCCACACTTTCGCTACGACAAAGAAGGCGAATTTTCTTCTGAAAGAAAATTTTAACGTTCCACGAAACATTTTTTAATATAAATGTATGCTTATTCAAGTCCTCAATAATAATCACAACAAGTCTGATTTGAATTTAATTAAATCAATATAGCAAGAAGTGGGTCAAAACTGGACTGAGTATGCTAGTATGTTAATATTTTGTTTACATTTCTAAAACAGTTCAAATGCTAACATTTTTTTCCTTCTACACAAAGAACATTGCCGTATACCTACCAACATTGAAAGCAATTTAGATCAGAGAATACTAAGAAGCGATTTGATGTTTTAATTGCGTAATTGTTCAGTAGTTGTTGTTTGCAGGTGACACGGGCAAAGAATAAAAGTAAAACGCACAAGAAAACTGTGTTTAACCAAGCAAAGGTGCAAATTGCATGATTGCGAAGAAAAATTCTGTGGAAAAGTGTTTTCCTTTTCGGTCGTGCTAGTGTTTGCAATCCAATAATCGGGTTGGTGAAGTATCCCAGCTGGTTGCTAATTTCCCGGATTGAAACCAAGGGAAAAGACAAAACTCGTGAGTTTTATACACATATATGTACCTATGTTGAGGAAGAAAATAATGCCACAAGTTTTAAATTCAGTTTATTTCTATATCTTTAATTTTGTCGGAGTAAGTACTGTATATTCATCCGAAAGGAAAATAGATCGCATTCGCTGTACAAACATCTTGCAATTAGGATCTCTGAACTTGTCATGCTTCTTAATTTCTGTTCTTGTATACTAGAAATGGGGTGAAACGTGAAATGCTTGTGCTTTTTTTCGTTTTTGATTTATTTCACTTGTTGAGGGCAAAATTAGAGACTTTTCAGAAACACCACTCAATATAATATTTTATCTTTTATTTTGCACAATGATGTGAGTCTTTTAATAATACGCACAATGTTAAAGCAATAATATTTAAATTCAATAATTCAATAAGTTGAGTCCGAGTCCGAGTCTGAATCTGAGCCAAACCAACATCAAAATAATAAATATCAACTCCTTTATTCCATAATTAACTGTACAGTAGTCGTTTAGTTTCACATTCGCTTATTGCAAGAGCAGTCATACGAAAAGATATTTGGACGAAGGAAAGGCAGGCTCTTCGTCAGCTTACCAATGGCATTATTTTAAAGTTAAAGAAGTTCTGTTCGTTTTGCCGTCCTTCAATATCAGTATGAGTCTGCTCGACTTAAGTCTGGATGAGCAGTGTAGTCCTGCTTGACCGATTTACTTGAAATTTAGTGTAAGTGCTTTTGATGGGCAAACTCCCATATCGACGTGTCTTCTGTTTGTTGCACTCTGGCATTCAAGTCCCGCGTCACAATCAAAACATCTCTATTGCTACACGCCACACCAGTTGTACCTACATTTTGTTTTCCAAAATTTTTAATTTCTTTAATAAAATTAAAAAAGAAAACAAGCATCATGATTTCTCCCCGAAGCACATCAAATTGCGTTTCAAAAACGGGATTGGGTTCAATTTCAATCAAAATATTGGAAGTGGTTTGATATTGGAAAGGTGTAGGAGTTATGGTGTTGGTGTCGCGCAAGAGACTAACAATAATGACGACACAGATGGTGATAGAATGAGATATTTCCCTTTAATAATGTGAAGTCTATCGCGGAGGATAATCTTTCAGACGGAAATTACTTTCGAATAATCACTTCAAAAACAAAATCCACAAAAGCTTTCAAAACAAGCACAAGATGAAGATGAAGAAAAAGAAGCTGTCCTGCTCATCCTGTAACCATGCGCCATCATTTTGCACCCTTGTTTTCGTTCATCTTCAAAATGATCCTGCGAAAAGCGGAGTAAATTAAAAAAAGAAAAAGAAATATATAAATAAGAACACACAATGAGAATGGAGGGACTAGGCGGGATGTCATCCCCAGTTATGGATCCACTTAGATAGAAATGTATTATCCTGTTTCAGTCCTGTGCTTTGTTTGGGATTTTTTCTTTTGTTTTTCTTTGAAAGATATATATTTTTGAATACTTTCTCTAAAAAAAGGAAAAATAATGGAACCAAAACCTACATTATTCCTTCATCCAGCTGTTAAATTTAAGCTGGAGTTGGAAATTTTGAGGTTAAGGGGAATGACAATAGAGCTGATTATAAAAGGGGTGTAGGATATATGTGATGGATGTGGTTGGGATCAGCGTAGTGAAGTGGCAGAACCCAACACAGAGTTCTTCTAGGACTCAACTTATATAATTTTACGACGCGACAGAACTTCATTTGCCATCTCTGAAGCGACATTTTAATAAAGGATTCTTATAACAAACTGAACTGTGATTGACATGGTTTTAGCGTAGAATATATTCAGTTCAGAGTTGAACTATTGGCTCTGTAATTCTCTGATGTCTTTATTTGGAAGGGTAGCTCCTGAAACAGAAAAAATGGGTGCTGTTAAATTTTTCAAGTTGAGCGTGAGATGAACATGGTGTTCTTCATGGTAAGTCATTCTGGCATGGACTCCGATAAAAAACACAATAATGTACAACACAACTTATATGGTATATGTACATATGGCTTTTCGAACTTCACAGAAGCTCCTGCTATGAACTATATAATCCTAGTAGCACTTCTTCCAAGGGTTGAGTGTGCTTCAAAACTATTGTCAATTGCAAGCCGCGTTTTATAGACAATGATTTACAGTTGGTCCGCTTATATTGATTGGCAAATTCTACGAAATTTTTAAATAAAATAGTACGTATACGCCCGAGTGTGTCCCACTTTTGCTTGAAATACATTTAGTGGGAATTGAAATGTTGGTGCACATCATTGTTATGACTTATGACACTGTAAAATTAAAATCTTATAAGGTAAATTGTCAAATACTCCTAATAGTATATACAATTCCAAATGCAAGTGCTGCACCTAAGTTACCGATGTAGTGCCCATGGTATAGTGGTTATGTGTGAAAAACTGAACTAACTTCCGAGAGTATCAAACTGTCAAGAAAAATTTCTTCCCAACTGACCCGTTTTGAAATCGTCTTAATATGGGTCCTGTAACGATGAAAAAGAAATTGATTTGTATGTAATGATAAACATTACATACAAATCAATAAAAAGAATAAACATTCCAAAAAAAATCTCCCAAATGTACTCTAACCAATGGTACTCGACCTCAAACCTAAACCAAAACTAAATAACCGTACAAAAAGAAAATCTCTATTCAAATCAAGGCACAGATAGTAGAGGGTTGCCTACCTCCTCTACCTTAAAGGGTTGAATACGCGATGCTGTTATGCGCATTCGGTTTCATCATAAACACTTCGAAAACAAACTCGACCTTACGATACTACATTTCTAGATATCCCAAGCATAAATGAGAAATCACCACAGGTACATATCTTCTCATAGAAACTTGGTTCGTTCTTTTTCGAGACAAAACCGCTTCAGACATTTAGGACCAATGATTACGTCTTCATTGGCCCGTCCACGCCAGAAACGGAATTGTTGCCTAAGTTCCCTTTAGCAGCAGCGGCCTGCTTCTGGGTGCCATCGCTTAAACTCGCCGGATGGGGGGGGGGGGGGATCTTGTGCTGGGTACTAGGCTGTGTTACAGTTTAAATAAGCAGACCTGCCAGATGTAATTGGCGGAAGAATGTTGAGATTAGGCTGAGGCCCGAATACCGTTGAGTCAAATTCTGAAGGTTCCGTAAGGGAAGGTACGTCGGTGAATGAGATTCAATCTGAAGATGATTAACCAGTCCACGTAAAACCAGGCTAATGTTCCGTTACAGTAAAGCTTAAAGCTCTGCTTCACTCCGAGAAGCGGAGAGAGAGCAGAGTGGAGTCGACAGCATTGGAGCACATAGATGTTCGTGACTCCTCAGGGTATACGTGTCCACGAACAACAACTACTATCCCTAGGCTATATGTGTAGATGTGTCACAAAAGGGTGAGGGGGAGATGAGGTGGTAAGTTTCCCCCTCGCAGTCTCAAAACCCACCCGTTGACTTAACCCAGACACACATCCTTAGGTCAAGCCAACCTATGATTTGCGTGACTGCTATAAGAATGTTCTGCAAATCCCCAATATTAAAAAGACAACAAAAAGAAACCTTACTATATACTTACATACTGAATACTAATTATTCCCTAACTGAAACTAATTCCTAAAGAAACAATACTAATATCTAACTCAATACTACATACCACTTAACTTACATCTTTACCTCTCGGTCCAGCTCTTCGTCTTCCAGGTTCACTCACTTCCAAAACACTTAAACCATTATTAAGTTCATCCTAAATTTATACCAAAAAGAATTAAATGTCTTCAATACTTGACATGTAATCTGTTACGTCTCAGATTACTTAAAAAGGAACGATAAAAGATTTGTCTTTACTTAATACTTTATTGATAACAAAAAAAACTTATACTAGCATACTTAATTTAATGACCATCAAATATCCAAATAGTAAATTTCAACAATATCAATTTCATTATAACAATATCTTATTTAAAGGTCAAGGGTCGTTAAAAATTTCATTATCATATTCTTGAAATTACATATCTCCGAAGTCAAGGACTTTCTGTAAATTTTCTATCCCTCAGGTACACGGGACCTATGGAGGGTCTGGACACTTCCAGGTGTCTTATGATTTTAAATTGCACTCAATACAAAAAAAAAACAATTGCGGTTGGGTAGCGATTAGCTACTTTCTCAACCTCGTTAAGTTTTTACGTTACGCTTAAAATTACTGTTTACGACTCTGTTTCAATTTTCAAATACTCAAATATCAATCTCAAAGGTACCAAATCCAATAAGAAATAGAACTTCAAAACGACTCACCGATCTTGCTTTTGACTTACTGCGTCAAACCGTTGAACTTTAACTGCTTCATCCCTCGAGGTAATGTTCACATTGCCCGTACTCGGATGTTGTGGGTGTTGACTTTATGTTCTATGAATGATGTTATAAAATGTTTTCTTGAGGTATTCGTAACTTTGAATTGAGATGACTTGATTGATGGTTTTCTTGTTCTTACAGTTACCGAAACATTAACAGATTCTTTTTGAATTCAAACTTGATTATTATTGAGTCGTATCCGGGAGGATATTTAAGTGAAAAATCATAAAATAGTGCAAAAATAATAAGATAAGAAATTAAAAGATAAACAGTGCCAAACAAAAACAAACATAAAAAGTGATAAATGAACAGATTTGTTGATCGGGGATTCAAAGGGAATCCGATCCTTCGGTGTTGCTTCTTTTTCTGAAGGATATAACGGGGAGAAATCATTTGGGTACTCCCAGTACCGACTCTTTCTTTTGCAGCTTTCGACGAGGTGTTGGATGTCCAGGTACGATTCTGGATACGGCCAGGGGCGGTAACCAGTATCTCGACAAGTACTACTATGCTTGATTTGGGGTCTCTGGGCACTCCACTGAGACCAGGATGAGGCGTCCAATTAAAGGATATATAGGACGTGATTTTCGTGTTCCATACAACTATGACACTCCGACAATTGAGTTTAAAAAAGGTAGCGGAGGATTCTACGTATATTTACGGATTTTCCATACGACATATAGATACATATAATAGGAAATTTGGGGGTGCTTGTGGCGAGGATAAAAATGTGGAATTCATCGAATTCAGGTGATCAAGATAAATCTCGCAAAACGCAAAAGCGTAGGTGCTGATTGTTAAAGGTGCTTTGTTTGATAAATACTTCGCACTTCGTTAAATTAAGGTTAAATTTCGCAAATTATCAAAGTTTGTGGCGTGCCAGGATACTGTCCGTGGGGGGCGTCACCTGTGATTTTTCTGTACTGTGGAGGAGACTTTCATTCCCTTTTCTTGCGTTTTCTTGTTGGACGGAGTTCCGTCCACGAATTTTTCCGACAGCAGCTTCAATTCCGGGGAACGATGGAATGCCCTCCGCATAGGAACTCGTGTCCTGGGCACGCGGTAAAGGAATTTTGATTTATTCACCACTTTCAATTAGACCAAAAGGAAAAAACCACAAAAAGGCAAATATATACGGATTCAGATAAAACGTTTCATTAACTAGTTCAGACTTGTTGTAGGAAAAATATGTACTGGATGATTCGGCTGCTCGAAGAAAAAGAAATCCCAATCAGATTTCGTATTGGCAATTAGCGTCGGTATTGCACTCCGTTACTCATATTCTTGCAGTGGTCCCATTGCATTTTTTGTTGTAATTGCCACGTTGGCAATTTTTCTGCAGGAATGACAACTGACAGCACAGAAACTGCGTTACCTTTTCTGTATGAACGTTCGCTTATGGTGCGAACTGGTAGATGGCGTGTGTCAGATTTAAGGGTCTGTTTTCAAGTGAAGATTTAATAATCTAGTTGATGGAATCCGTGAAGGAAAAACTTGATGTAATAACTATTGATGGTGGGTGTGGGCATTCATGAATTATTATTCATGAATGCAAATGACGCTATTATTTTCGAAAAATAAATTTTTCTTACACAACTTGTTGCTTTGGGTCAGTCCTCGACTTACCCTAAGAAACAAGGAAGGAAAAATCCTAGTGATGATGGTCATCAAATCATGTAGCTTAGTGTTGGTATAAAATACTTAATCTGAAATACTACTAGAGTCTCATGCACAGCTGAAGCCGGGCAATGTCAAAGTCAAGCTACCTTTTAAGATCTTTCGTATGTGTCACTGATTTATAACCTTTACTATCTATTACTTCGTATAAATTGTTGCCAATTAACTTAGTAACTGTGACTCTAACGAATTTAGGTCCTAACTTTGCATTGAAATGCTTACTGGCGTCACTAAGAACTATGTTTCATTTGTAGAGGGTGTCTCCTACCTTAAAAGAGATATTTCTACTCCTTAAGTTGTATATTTTTCCATAGCCAGTGTGAGCACTTTCTAAGGTAGACTTCAAATAAGAATGTAAGATGTTTAACTTCGCTACTTTGGGTAACCAATCGATCTCAGAGTGATTTAAACATCCTAGCTTCTTGAGTAGTTGGAAGTCTGTACCATGCTCCACCATACGTTGTCCGAAAAGGGCTTCGTATGGAGACATTGTAAGTGCTGAATGAACGGTTGTTCGAAGGGCACTTCCTATTGATGACAAGTGTAAGTCCCAAGTAGTTTGCTTCGGATCTATATAAGACCTAATGGCTGCCAATATTGAACGGTTCACTCGTTCGCTTGCGTTCGGTTGCGGTGAGTAAACTGCCGTGCGATAGTGCTTGATGCCGTAAACTTCTATCATTTTGGAGAACTCTCGTCCTATGAACTGAGTTCCGTTATCGGAGAGAATACTCTCCGGAACACCGAATATCAAGAATACATCTTCTTGAAGGAATTTAATGGCACTGGCGCAACGGTTTCAATAAGACAAACTTTGTCAACTGGTCTACCATAATAATAATGAAGGTGTTTCCGCTTCTTGATCGTGGATAGGGTCCGAGGAAATCAATGTAGAGATGCTGGAAGGGCCTTTCTACATTGAATCCTTGTCCCATTTCTGCTCGTAAGGTTACATTAGAGGCTTTACTCGCCTTGCAAATTTCACAACGACTTACATAGTTTTTGACTTGCACAAACATATTTGGCCAATAGAATTGCTGTCGCAGGCGATACAAAGTTTTGGCGATGCCGCCATGCGCTGCTCGTGTTGGATTGTGAGCGAGGACAATCAGATCGTCTGTCATCACCGACGGAATCCAGAGCTTCCAAACCAAATCGTCATGCAACGGATCTCCCACTGCATGTCTGGTCTTTTTGTAGATGAATCCATCTGAAACTCGTAGATCTGGTAACCGTTCTTGGTTAGACTTGATGTGGTCGATGAGCTGAGTGTACTCTTCTGACTGGAATTGAGGATCTTTCAGATCCACATGGAGGACTTCCAAGGGATCGACTTGTATCACGCTAGACATTTGAAAATGGTAGTTTAACGCTTCGTTCTCATAGACTCTTGAGAGCGCGTCTGGTACTACGTTAAGTGTACCTTTGCGGTGTTCGACTATGAAGTCGAAACCTTGGAGCCTCATGCTCCATCTAGCTAATCTTCCAGTAGGATCCTTCAGACTCATCAACCACTTCAAGCTAGAATGGTCGGTGATGACTCTGAATCTATATCCTTCCACATAGGCGCGGAACTTTTGTATCCCCTGGAATGCTGCTAAACATTCGCGTTCGGTAACGGAGTAGTTCCTCTGCGCTGCGTTTAGCTTTTGGGAGTAATAATAAATGGGACGTTCAGTTCCATTCTCATCCCGTTGGCAGAGAACACATCCGATACCGGACGCTGATGCATCGCAAAGAATAACGAATTCTTTGGAAAAATCTGGGTTGATCAATATGGGTGCTGTTGTCAGGGCTAACTTGATGTCTTGTAATGCTGACTGAGCTTCACTACCGAAGTTGAATGTTTTTCCTTTCTTAAGGGTGTCGGTCAAGGGTGCTGCTAGAGTAGAGAAGTTTTTGACGAATCGTCGGTACCAACTGGCCATACCTAAGAATCTTCTTACTTGGCGTTGGGTTGTTGGCACCGGAAAATCTACAATGGCTGCTATTTTGGCGGGATCAGCTTTTAAGCATCCTTGTCCTACCTTATAACCGAGGTAATGAAGTTCTTTAAAGCAGAACTTCGATTTGCTGACATTTATCGTTAGACCTGCATCTGTCAAACGATCACTAATGGTTTTTAAAATTTTCAAGTGTTCGTCGAAGGTTTTTGAAATGACGAGTAAGTCGTCTAGATAGACAAACACTTGATCTCTTAAGGCCGATGGAATCACTTTGCTCATTAGATAGGTGAGGGTTTGTGGAGCGTTACATAAGCCGAATGGCATAACAGTGAATTGATAAAGGGGACGCCCAGGAACCGTGAAGGCTGTCTTTTCCCTGGATCCCTTCTCCAACGGAATTTGCCAGAACGCGTCCTTAAGGTCCACACTCGAAATGAAGTGGGTATCCGAAAGGCGCGCTAGCAACCCCTCAATATGCGCAATTGGGCCTGCATTCTTCTTCGTTACTGAGTTAACCTTTCGAAAGTCCAAGCACAATCTATTCTTACCTGGTTTGCGCACTAGCACCACCGGTGAACTCCATGCACTTGAACTCTCTTCGATCACACCTAACTCCAGCATGCGGTCCAATTCCGCATACATAAGGGCTTGCACCGCTGGAGATACGGGATAATGCCGCTGTTTAATTGGCATTGCGTCTCCAGTATCAATCCTGTGCTCCAAAAGGTGGGTCTTTCCCAAACCTCTCGTGGCAAAGGACGGAAATCCATTTATTATTTGCCGTAGCCTTTTAGATTCTTCGTTGTTCAGAATATATTGATTTTTGTAATCCTCGTTTTCGATCGGGGATGGACTTACGGACATCTCTGAAATTATTTGTGGGGCTAGGTGGAACTTCTTCCAAAAATCTACTCCCAGGTATAGGCGTTGAGATAACGAGGGCACGACGTAAAAGTCGATACTCTCCACCATACCTCTGTAGAGTACATCTGCTGTGACCTTCCCAACAATGTCTTGCTTTTTACCGTCCGCTGTGGACACGGATGACGCGACTTTCCGAATAACGACATTTTTCTCAGTTAGGTATTTAAGGGTGTTGGTTCCAAGGCAACTGATACTTGCGCCGGAGTCCAACAATCCTAACCATTGGTCTCCAAAGATTTCCACAGACACATATGGTCGTGGATCACCTGAGTCCTTTTGCAACGTAGTGGTTGCGATGTTTCTATAATTGAGTCGTTTAATTCGAAAGCGGTCTCTGAGTTTTTTAATACGCTTAGACAATGTGGGAACGGATAATATTCTTTCTCTTGCCGCATAATAATTCCGAAGACGTTCGTGGAATGTCTTACGCGGTAATTCAACTTTTACTTCATTGGTCTTATTACTTACTATTGGGTTATTTACTTTGTCATTACTAGGTTTTAAAATTTGGATGGGTTTTGTCTCGGATGGAGTATGTGTCTTTATTGTTCCGGGTATGACCTCCCCGAACGATTTACCCCGGAAGGAAGACCGTTCTGGTTCAGGTTTCCCGAACATCTTGGGCAATTGGGTGTTACAAACTCGGGCAATCCGCATTTTCTTGTGTGGATGGCTGACTCTCCAAGCTTAGGAGAGCCTAAACTTGACTAAGCTTTCGGGAATGGGTCTCCACGCTACAACAGACGTATCTCGGGAGTAATCACCAAGTACCGGATAACGTGCGGGACATTTCCCAATCACTAAGTAAAACTAAACTTCTCATTACTGCAATTGTAGTTACTATAAACATCTTGAAAAAAACAAGTGCGGAAAACAAAATCTTCTTTGAGGCGGATTCGCTCAGTTGGCCAGTACCTTCAGCAACAGACGTGCGATAAGAAAAATCATCAACCACCGGTCTAAAGACATACTGCACAACCTTACTACTCCTATTCCATTCTGCTATTAAAGATTCCCTGCATCTTACAACTGAGCAAACCTTCTACTCAGCTAGGACATGGAATATATAAAAGTTGAACTAAACTGAAGGAACCGAGCGATCGCATCTGTTCAATGCAGCAGGCTGGAATCGAAAATACTTCTAATCGATCCCCCGGTCACTGAAACAAAATACGGACACTATAGAACCTTCAAACAAAACATCAAAGATAGACAGACAAAAGCAAGTTTCCTTGCTTTACACTACCCATCTTCAACATAAATCTCAAAACTTCGAGGACTAACGGTGTCGAGTCCTCGGTACGACTGAATTCACCGAGATGGAAAGGGCGAAATTCGTAACCGACGTTACCTTCAGGGGACTAACGTATTCGAGCCCCACGTTGGGAACCAACGGGGGTCATCACTAAGATGGAAAGGGTGATGTTTGTTACAAACGTTACCTCCAGGGGACTAACGGTGTCGGGCCCCACGTTGGGAACCAACGGGGTCATCACTAAGATGGAAATGGTGATGTTTGTTACAAACGTTACCTCCAGGGGACTAACGGTATCGGGCCCCACGTTGCCTCCAGGGGACTAACGGTATCGGGCCCCACGTTGGGCGCCATCTGTAACGAAGATGAAAAAGAAAAAAATTGATTTGTATGTAATGACATAAACATTACATACAAATCAAATAAAAAAATCTAACTGTCAAAAAAAATCTCCCAAATGTACTCTAACCAATGGTACTCGACCTCAAACCTAAACCAAAACTAAATAACCGTACAAAAAGAAAATCTCTATTCAAATCAAGGCACAGATAGTAGAGGGTTGCCTACCCCCTCTACCTTAAAGGGTTGAATACGCGTTGCTGTTATGCGCATTCGGTTTCATCATAAACACTTCGAAAACAAACTCGACCTTACGATAGTACATTTCTAGATATCCCAAGCATAAATGAGAAATCACCACAGGTACATATCTTCTCATAGAAACTTGGTTCGTTCTTTTTCGAGACAAAACCGCTTCAGACATTTAGGACCAATGATTACGTCTTCATTGGCCCGTCCACGCCAGAAACGGAATTGTTGCCTAAGTTCCCTTTAGCAGCAGCGGCCTGCTTCTGGGTGCCATCGCTTAAACTCGCCGGATGGGGGGGGGGGATCTTGTGCTGGGTACTAGGCTGTGTTACAGTTTAAATAAGCAGACCTGCCAGATGTAATTGGCGGAAGAATGTTGAGATTAGGCTGAGGCCCGAATACCGTTGAGTCAAATTCTGAAGGTTCCGTAAGGGAAGGTACGTCGGTGAATGAGATTCAATCTGAAGATGATTAACCAGTCCACGTAAAACCAGGCTAATGTTCCGTTACAGTAAAGCTTAAAGCTCTGCTTCACTCCGAGAAGCGGAGAGAGAGCAGAGTGGAGTCGACAGCATTGGAGCACATAGATGTTCGTGACTCCTCAGGGTATACGTGTCCACGGACAACAACTACTATCCCTAGGCTATATGTGTAGATGTGTCACAAAAGGGTGAGGGGGAGATGAGGTGGTAAGTTTCCCCCTCGCAGTCTCAAAACCCACCCGTTGACTTAACCCAGACACACATCCTTAGGTCAAGCCAACCTATGATTTGCGTGACTGCTATAAGAATGTTCTGCAAATCCCCAATATTAAAAAGACAACAAAAAGAAACCTTACTATATACTTACATACTGAATACTAATTATTCCCTAACTGAAACTAATTCCTAAAGAAACAATACTAATATCTAACTCAATACTACATACCACTTAACTTACATCTTTACCTCTCGGTCCAGCTCTTCGTCTTCCAGGTTCACTCACTTCCAAAACACTTAAACCATTATTAAGTTCATCCTAAATTTATACCAAAAAGAATTAAATGTCTTCAATACTTGACATGTAATCTGTTACGTCTCAGATTACTTAAAAAGGAACGATAAAAGATTTGTCTTTACTTAATACTTTATTGATAACAAAAAAAACTTATACTAGCATACTTAATTTAATGACCATCAAATATCCAAATAGTAAATTTCAACAATATCAATTTCATTATAACAATATCTTATTTAAAGGTCAAGGGTCGTTAAAAATTTCATTATCATATTCTTGAAATTACATATCTCTGAAGTCAAGGACTTTCTGTAAATTTTCTATCCCTCAGGTACACGGGACCTATGGAGGGTCTGGACACTTCCAGGTGTCTTATGATTTTAAATTGCACTCAATACAAAAAAAAAACAATTGCGGTTGGGTAGCGATTAGCTACTTTCTCAACCTCGTTAAGTTTTTACGTTACGCTTAAAATTACTGTTTACGACTCTGTTTCAATTTTCAAATACTCAAATATCAATCTCAAAGGTACCAAATCCAATAAGAAATAGAACTTCAAAACGACTCACCGATCTTTCTTTTGACTTACTGCGGCAAACCGTTGAACTTTAACTGCTTCATCCCTCGAGGTAATGTTCACATTGCCCGTACTCGGATGTTGTGGGTGTTGACTTTATGTTCTATGAATGATGTTATAAAATGTTTTCTTGAGGTATTCGTAACTTTGAATTGAGATGACTTGATTGATGGTTTTCTTGTTCTTACAGTTACCGAAACATTAACAGATTCTTTTTGAATTCAAACTTGATTATTATTGAGTCGTATCCGGGAGGATATTTAAGTGAAAAATCATAAAATAGTGCAAAAATAATAAGATAAGAAATTAAAAGATAAACAGTGCCAAACAAAAACAAACATAAAAAGTGATAAATGAACAGATTTGTTGATCGGGGATTCAAAGGGAATCCGATCCTTCGGTGTTGCTTCTTTTTCTGAAGGATATAACGGGGAGAAATCATTTGGGTACTCCCAGTACCGACTCTTTCTTTTGCAGCTTTCGACGAGGTGTTGGATGTCCAGGTACGATTCTGGATACGGCCAGGGGCGGTAACCAGTATCTCGACAAGTACTACTATGCTTGATTTGGGGTCTCTGGGCACTCCACTGAGACCAGGATGAGGCGTCCAATTAAAGGATATATAGGACGTGATTTTCGTGTTCCATACAACTATGACACTCCGACAATTGAGTTTAAAAAAGGTAGCGGAGGATTCTACGTATATTTACGGATTTTCCATACGACATATAGATACATATAATAGGAAATTTGGGGGTGCTTGTGGCGAGGATAAAAATGTGGAATTCATCGAATTCAGGTGATCAAGATAAATCTCGCAAAACGCAAAAGCGTAGGTGCTGATTGTTAAAGGTGCTTTGTTTGATAAATACTTCGCACTTCGTTAAATTAAGGTTAAATTTCGCAAATTATCAAAGTTTGTGGCGTGCCAGGATACTGTCCGTGGGGGGCGTCACCTGTGATTTTTCTGTACTGTGGAGGAGACTTTCATTCCCTTTTCTTGCGTTTTCTTGTTGGACGGAGTTCCGTCCACGAATTTTTCCGACAGCAGCTTCAATTCCGGGGAACGATGGAATGCCCTCCGCATAGGAACTCGTGTCCTGGGCACGCGGTAAAGGAATTTTGATTTATTCACCACTTTCAATTAGACCAAAAGGAAAAAACCACAAAAAGGCAAATATATACGGATTCAGATAAAACGTTTCATTAACTAGTTCAGACTTGTTGTAGGAAAAATATGTACTGGATGATTCGGCTGATCGAAGAAAAAGAAATCCCAATCAGATTTCGTATTGGCAATTAGCGTCGGTATTGCACTCCGTTACTCATATTCTTGCAGTGGTCCCATTGCATTTTTTGTTGTAATTGCCACGTTGGCAATTTTTCTGCAGGAATGACAACTGACAGCACAGAAACTGCGTTACCTTTTCTGTATGAACGTTCGCTTATGGTGCGAACTGGTAGATGGCGTGCGTCAGATTTAAGGGTCTGTTTTCAAGTGAAGATTTAATAATCTAGTTGATGGAATCCGTGAAGGAAAAACTTGATGAATAACTATTGATGGTGGGTGTGGGCATTCATGAATTATTATTCATGAATGCAAATGACGCTATTATTTTCGAAAAATAAATTTTTCTTACAGTCCTCATAATTCTTCACACGCCCTTAGAGAAATGTTGATGAGTGTAAGCCAATTAGACTTTGGCTCTCTTAAAAACTGTCGTGCCAAAGTAACAAAATTTTGTGCACGTTTTTCCTGTTTTTGTTAAAAATATTAGTCTAAATGCATTAAATTTTCTTTTGCGAGACTTTTCTTAAAAATAAACTAAATATTGCAAAAAAATTTTTTTTTATGTTTTAATGTTTTTTTCTTTATAAAAATATTTGTTTTCATATGTTGCAGGGATAAGAATCCGTAAGCCAAAAAGTTGCCGTTTAATCGACCCTGCGTCGGCACTGCCTAATCCGAAGAACTGAATCTCAAAATTATCAATTTCCCACGAAGAAAAGTGCTTTGCAGATTCTAGTCGACGAAAAATTGTAAAGGGTCCGCAAAATAACTTTCTTGAAAATGCTATACAAAACAAAACTACTGAATATTTCTCAAATTTCTTTTTTAATTTGAATGTACAATCCTTCCGGTTAATAATGGAAAATAATTTCGTTAAAATGGCTGCCTCGGCTGGCCACGCAGTAGCCTACACGATAGCTCCAATTTTTAAGCACATTATCGATTGTGTGCAGCTGAATTTCACCAATGGCTTCATGAATATTGTCCTCTAAAGCGTCAATTGTCTATGGCTTTGTCGGCGTAGCACCCCAACGGTGTCAAATCGCAGCTCAGAGGTGGCCAAACGACATCAGTTCTGCGGCTGATAATGTCATCTTCAAAAACAGGGTGCAAAACATCAAGTGTAGCTTCAGTTGTGTGGCACGTAGCGCCGTAATGTTGAAACCAAATGTTGCCAATATCCTCCTCTTCAATTTTTATGAACAAAAATTCGTTCAATATGGCCCGATAACAATCGACATTGACTGTAACGGCCACTCCTTGCTAATTTTCGAAGAAAAATGGCCCAATTATGCCTCTGGATCAAAATCCGCACCAAACAGTGACTCGTTTTGGGTGTATCGGCTTTTCAATGTATGCGTGCGGGTTTTCTGTACCCCAAATGCGTCAATTTCCGCAGTTCCCGTCAAGATCAAAATGAGCTTTATTTGAAAAGTTGATTTTTTTGGCATCGACATCTTCTCCAAGTCGATCGTAGGCCCACTTAGCGAAGCGAAAATGCATTGGATGGTCAGTTGGTTTCAAAACCTGAACCAATTGGACTTTGTATGGCGTCATACCAAGGTCTTTATGCAAAATTCGTCTCAATGATGTCTCCGAAATGATCAATTGTTGAGAACGACCGACGATGGGTCTTCACGCACACTTTCTGCCACAGCAGCAATAATCTCGGGTGTACGCACTGGTTTTGGCTTTTCACGCTTTGGTTTATCTATGAGGATGCTAGTTTCTTTCATTTTTTTCACAAGATAACGAACATACGGAGCTGACGGTGCTTCTCTTCTTCAAAAATCCGTACGCAATTTTCGCACACATTCTGCAACATTAC